>JAVIAB010000092.1:187845283-188415283 GCA_032433765.1 Megaustenia siamemsis
CATTATAGTAATGAGAGCTTTAGATACCCACACATTATAGCAATGAGAGCTTTAAATACCCACACATTATAGTAAATGACAGCTTTAGATACCAACAGGTTATAGTAATGAGTGCTTTAGATACCCACAGGTTATAGTAATGGCAGCTTTAGATACCCACACATTATAGTAAATGACAGCTTTAGATAACCACAGGTTATAGAAATGAGAGCTTTAGATACCCACAATTTACAACAGGGAGAGATGCCCTCTTAATATTTTCAACTCCCTGTAGAGCATAGGTCTTCAACAAATACTTTCCAAGCCGCTCTGTATCTTAACGTTCTTTTAAGATCATTCCATGACCGTCCTGTCATCTCTGCTACTATCTGTCTTCTCCAAGAATATTTTGATCTATCCTCTTTGTCTTTTCTTCATGATTCCAAAAGAGGGCATGTCGTTTAGTACTTTCAGTTGGCTTTCTATGCGTCCTACTCAGCGCTATCCTCTTCATTGTATCTCTTTTTCAATTGTTATTTGACTGCTACCTTTCAAAAATTCAGTGTTAGTGATTTTGTTCAAACATTTCCATCCTTTTATTTTGCACAAACATCCATTAATGGAGGCAGTGAGAGATGTAGATATACACACGTTACTGCAGTGAGAGCTCTAGATATACACACGTTACTGCAGTGAGAGCTATAGATATACACACGTTACTGCAGTGAGAGCTCTAGATATACACACGTTACTGCAGTGAGAGCTGTAGATATTCACAGTTTACAGTAGTGATAGTTGTAGATATGCAAAAGTTACTGTAGTATCTTATGCAACAAAAATATGTTATTAGAAGTGGGAAAGAGAGTTTATCGGTGCTATAAAGAGTCAATTCTGACCTATGGAAGCGAGTCATGGACAGTAAAAAATCAAATGCAAAGCCGATTAGAGGCCACAGAGATGGGAATACTCAGAAGAATATTGAAAGTTCACTGGAAAGCTAAAAAGACCCACAAGATAATTTCCAAAGAGGCCAACACAAAAAAGGAAGCCATAAGAAACGTCAGAAAGAAAAAATCAATATTTTATTTTGTTGGCACATCATGAGAAAAGGGAAGTTGGAATAATTGTTTGCAAGTGACAAATTACAGGGAAAGGGAAATCGCGGACGACAGAGCAAATACTAGATATATTGGTGTCACGGCATGGAAAACAATCAACAATAGAACTGATACGATGAACAGTGGATAGAAGATTGTGGAAGGACATGATTGCCTATTCCAACCGTATGGCACATGATGCTGATGATGATGATGCTCCCACTAAGTTTCTCCTTTCTGGCTGATATCAGCTGATTTACTGAAAGTCCGTTTCTTTCATTAAACACCTTCCCTCACAAATACTTTTTAATTTTCTTCATCTCAAAACATTTTTTTCTCTCGTGCATCCATTTCTTCCACCACTTTTGCTCGTTCATTTTTTACACTCCTATAGTCATTCTAGTAAATTAATTGTTTCACTTATTTCTAAAGTGCAGATCAATTTTTGTTGACATGTTAACAACAGAAAAATAGTTCTCCTTTTTTCCATTCTTCATAAATGCATCTTTTACCATCACCTTTAACACGATAGAATACATCTAAACATCTCATTTCCGCTGACACTAGAAAACAGAAACAAGCCTGTAGACTGGAAGACAGAAACAAGCCTGTAGACTGGAAGACAAAAGCACACTTGTATCACTTCCTGGTATACTGGAAAATTGGAATATATTTGCCAGCTTGGATTTTCTGAAAACTTCGGGTATAAATGGAAGTCTGTAGACTTCCTCTCCGTCCTCATAAGAGCGGGCTAGCAGTTTGGCTTCTTCATCATCCAGCTCCTTCAGTTGGTTCACAAGGCCCCGTTCCTTGAGAGTTCCTGGCAAGTGAGAAGCATTGTATCCTGTCAGTGCATGTTACACAATAAGGCTAAATAAAAGAGATATCATTTGTTACAGTTGAAACTAAATCACGTGGTGTACCATTATCTCATGAGCATCATTCTTTTACCTTTACTTTTACTCTGTCATAAATGACAACATACTCTGTAGAAATCTTAAAATCTGAAGTGGAAAAGCTATATAAACAATGAAAAAGGGGAAAGCTGCAGAATCCGACAGCATACAGATAGAGATGATACAAGCACTAAAGGATGGTTGACATTGAAGTGACCAAAGAAATGTGTAACGACATATATCATACAGGATGCATTCCAAATGAACTGAAAACATCAACTTTCAATGCATTGCCTAAAAGAATGGTACAGTTGAATGCAGTGTTATTAAAACAACAAGCCTAATGAACCATGTTATAAAAATCTTGCTACAAGTTTCACAAGGAAGGATTAAGAATAAATATCAATACTGAATTAGATGAGTAGCAATTTGGATTTAGGAAAAATAGTGGGACAAAAGAAGCCATATTCTGCACGAGAACATTAATCGACCAGTACACAGAAGTAAATAAACCAATATATGCCTGCTTCATAGACTACACCAAAGCTTTTGATAGAGTACACCACAAACAACTTATAGAATGCTTTAAAGAGATATACTGTACCTAGATAACCTGGACATACGACTAATATGTAATTTATACTGGGAGCAAACAGCAATAACAAAATGTAACGAAGAGAAGTCTACACCCATTGATATAAAAAGGAGTAAAACAATGATGCATCCTATCACCAAGCTTGTTCAATCTATACACTTAGCAAATCTGTAAAAACATCACAGAGATTCCAGGCCTAAACATTAATGGAAAGTTATTGCAAATCAATAACCTAAGATATGCTGATGATACTCTACTATTAGCAGAAAATCCTAAAGATCTACAACAATTACGTAGGGAGGTCAAAAAGTAATGCACACCAATTTTTTTCTCGGAAACTATTCGGGCAAAATGTGTGAAATTTTCACAGATTGTAGCTGAACATCCCTTGACACTGCCTATTTGTCAACATAATCTCCGTCCAAGCGTATTGCCTTACGCCAACGCGAAACTAGGTCATGAATGCCTCGTTTGTACCAAGTTTTGTCCTGCTCGCGTAGCCATTTTTTAACTGCACGGATCACACCCTCATTATTGTCAAAGTGTGTCCCACGCAGGAATTTTTTGAGTGGTCCAAACAGATGGAAATCTGAGGGAGCCAGATCAGGGCTGTAAGGAGGATGGGGCTGTACAGTCCAACCAAATTTGTTGATTGCTTCCCGTGTTACCAGACTTGTGTGAGGGCGTGCATTGTCATGTTGAAGCAACAAATCTGCAGATGGCTTATTAGGCCGAACTCTGTGGAACCGATTTTTGAGTTTTGTCAGTGTATTGATGTAAGCTGTCGAGTTGATTGTCTCACCTCTTGTCATTACATCAACAAGAATCACACCATCAATGTCCCAGAAGACAGTGATCATCACCTTTCCGGCTGATGGAGATGTTTTGAATTTTTTTCTTTTGGTGACTGCGGATGATGCCATTCCATTGACTGCATTTTTGTTTCAGGCTCATAATAATGTGCCCACGTTTCGTCACCGGTATCAATTTTTGACAAAAACATTTCTCCTTCAACACCGAAACGCTCCAACAATTCAGAACAGAATGTTTTCCTTTGAACTCTGTGATCATTTGTTAGGCACCGAGGAACCCATCGAGCGCAAATCTTTGAATATCCGAGAGTTTTAAAAATTGCGATTGCACTTCCCTTGCTGACTGTAAGCTGCAATGCCAATTGCTGACTAGTGATACGCCTATCCTTACGAATAATGGCATAAGCCCGGTTTAACATGTCTGTGCTGGTAGCCGAGGCAACACGTCCAGAACGCGGTAAATCATGCAGCTCCACTCGTACACTTTCTGCAGCTTTAATTCTCTGAACCCAGCGACTAACTGTGCTCCTATCGACTGCAGAACATTTGTACACTGCACACAGTCGTTTATGAATGTTTGCCACAGTTTCTTTTTCCGCAACCAGAAATTCTATGACAATTCGCTGTTTGTAAAGGACATTGTTGACAAGCTCCATTTTAACGGTTCATAGATTGCGTAATATTTATCAAAATGCTGTGCAATTTGGTACACATAATTGGAACATGTCATATTCCAAGTGTGCAAAATTTCATATTCCTATCTTTATTATTAGCCGAGAAAAATATTGGTGTGTATTACTTTTTGACCTCCCTTTAGTACTTCATGAAATAAACATGACAATATTAGATATGAATATCAAAATGATAAAAACTATGATTATAGACAAAGAAAATACTTAAAACCTACATGTGGATATCAAAATTCAAGGAATAGACCTGGAGGCAGTTCAAAGCAATAACTACCTTGGACATAATATAACCAGTGATGGAAAATGTAAAATTGAGATAAGCAAAAGAATAGGAATGGCAAAAAGTAATTTTTATTGGTTAAAAAATATAGTAACATAAAAAGAAAAAACACTAGTACTAAAACTAACAATAGCAAAATGGTATATATCTCAAAATTCCTGTATGGTGCAGAAACATGGACATTAGACAAGAAACAGAAAATGGAAGCCTTTGAAATGTGGATATTTTGAAGAAAAAAATCGAATTGGATGAAAAGAAAAGAAAACTAAAGATGACATCTTATAACAAATAAAAATAAAAAGAGAACCACTAAATACAATTCAAACAAGACAAATGCGATTTTTGGGCATGTTAAAAGACACAGCAGCCTACTAAAAGTAATCTTAGAAGGGAAAATAAAAGGTTAAAAAAGGCAGAGGCAAACCAAGACTATCATGGACGAGTAATATGCACCATCAAAGGAAGAGACAGATCGGAATGGCGCTCCTTGGAAGCCAACCTTTGATGCGGAGACGGCACTCGATGATGAGGATGATGATGGCTCTGTATGAGAGATGGTACATACAGTGGTCTCATACTTTCAGGAACGTGTTGGACATAGGAACAGTCAATTCATCGTATCAAACTGGTCCCTGGCACCAAGACGCCCACCAGCAAATGAGTTGAGAGAGGCCAGCGACCCATAGCTGACTGTGTACATAATGATCTGTGAAAAACGAAGCTGATCAAGACTTCACTCCAGTGGTGCCCTTGAAAACAGACTGCCCAGTCTGTCGAGTAGGGGTTGAAAAGTGAAGGTAATTCCACAACTCCAAATGAGTTACCGATGTAGGATTTACCGGGCACAATGTCACGAATATCACAGTTCTACAGCAAACCACAACACAACACATCTACACACATTTAATGTCATTTTAATGATGAACGGAACGACTTCGTGGATTCAGTATTCATGTCGTGTACAGCAAGAACATACAATGAGTTGTTGCTGATGGGAGATCTATTTTGTGCGCCCTTCGTGCCTGTCTTGTTGTTCGTTGCTACTGTTTTAGTTGTCTCACAGGCTGCAGCTCTCGACAACAAGATGTGTCAAGTTCTTCATATAAAAAACAAAACATATGCTACAATTGAAAGAAAACGTAAGTTACGAATACAAGAAAACATATGCTACAGATTGATCAAAACATATGCTACTAATTGAACAAGACATATGCTACAAATTGAAGAAAACATATGCTACAATTTGAACAAAGCCAAAGCTGCAAATTGAAGAAAACATTTTCTACACATTGAACAACAAACATGCTACAAATGGAAGAAAACATATGCTACAAATTAAGGAAAACATATACTACAAATTAAAAAAAGCATATGCTACAAATTGAACAACATATATGCCACAAATTGAAGAAAATGTATGCTACTAATTGAAGAAAATATGTGCTATAAATTATATAAAATATATGCTACAAATTGAAAAAAACACAGACAACAAATTGAACAAAACACAGACTACAAATTGAACAAAACACAGACAACAAATTGAACAAAACACAGACTACAAATTGAACAAAACACAGACTACAAATTGAACAAAACACAGACTACAAATTGAACAAAACACGTCTACAAATTGAACAAAACACAGACTACAAATTGAACAAAACACAGACTACAATATGAACAAAACACAGACTACAAATTGAACAAAACACAGACTACAAATTGAACAAAACACAGACTACAAATTGAACAAAACACAGACTACAAATTGAACAAAACACAGACTACAAATTGAACAAAACACAGACTACAAATTGAACAAAACACAGACTACAAATTATTCTTATCTTTGATTCATTCATCATCATCTAGATTACCCCCAGAAAGTACTTGACTCCCATGAAAGTCACTCTAAAGTTGTATCTGTCCAGCGTCTGCAGCAGTGGATTCTAGCTCGTCTGGAATATCTTGCACATATTTTTTTCTAGATCTTCCTCTCCCTCGTTCAGCTAGAACTATGGTGCCCCCCCCCCCTCCTAATTTAATTATCTTCTCTAATATATTATGTCGTTTCTCATGACCACAATATTTTTAATGCTGTTTTTTTTATGATCTTTATCAATCAGTTTTCTCTATTTTAGGTTCTTGCACAAAAGACATGTTTGTTCTTTTCCTCGTTCATGTTATTCTTGGTATTTCTTGTTTTCTTTCTATAGAATTTGAATTAAAATTCATGTATATGTTGTTTAGCTAATTTGTCGATTGTCTATGCTTCACAGACATATGTTACCTTGGGATAAATACAGATAGAGTGATCAGAAACGGTTATTTAAAATAGCATATCAGATCGTCCCTATGATGAAGGACCTACAAAATAAAGTTTTAGAAACCAACTGACCTGGTATTGTGTTGTCCAGGAAACAAGCGAAGAAGCCACCAACGAAGGAAGGGTTGGAAAGCAGCACTTGTAAGAGGTTATTAATGTGGATGTTACCTGTCAGTTGAGGAGAAACATGGGTTCAGGTATTGTCAATAGAGCGGGGAAGAAGTGACGTCGGGTATTGTAAAATAAAGAGAGGGGAAGTGACGTCAGGTATTGTAAAATAAAGAGAGGGGAAGTGACGTCAGGTATTGTAAAATAAAGAGAGGGGAAGTGACGTCAGGTATTGTAAAATAAAGAGAGGGGAAGTGACGTCAGGTATTGTAAAATAAAGAGAGGGGAAGTGACGTCAGGTATTGTAAAATAAAGAGAGGGGAAGTGACGTCAGGTATTGTAAAATAAAGAGAGGGGAAGTGACGTCAGGTATTGTAAAATAAAGAGAGGGAAAGTGACGTCAGAATTTGTAAAATAATGAGAGGGGAAGTGACGTCAGGTATTGTAAAATAAAGAGAGGGGAAGTGACGTCAGGTATTGTAAAATAAAGAGAGGGGAAGTGACGTCAGGTATTGTAAAATAAAGAGAGGGGAAGTGACGTCAGGTATTGCAAAATAAAGAGAGGGGAAGTGACGTCAGGTATTGTAAAATAAAGAGAGGGGAAGTGACGTCAGGTATTGTAAAATAAAGAGAGGGGAAGTGGCGTCAGGTATTGTAAAATAAAGAGAGGGGAAGTGACGTCAGGTATTGTAAAATAAAGAGAGGGGAAGTGACGTCAGGTATTGTAAAATAAAGAGAGGGGAAGTGACGTCAGGTATTGTAAAATAAAGAGATTGGAAGTGACGTCAGGTATTGTAAAATAAAGAGAGGGGAAGTGACGTCAGGTATTGTAAAATAAAGAGAGGGGAAGTGACGTCAGGTATTGTAAAATAAAGAGAGGGGAAGTGGCGTCAGGTATTGTAAAATAAAGAGAGGGGAAGTGACGTCAGGTATTGCAAAATAAAGAGAGGGGAAGTGACGTCAGGTATTGCAAAATAAAGAGAGGGGAAGTGACGTCAGGTATTGTAAAATAAAGAGAGGGGAAGTGACGTCAGGTATTGTAAAATAAAGAGAGGGGAAGTGGCGTCAGGTATTGTAAAATAAAGAGAGGGGAAGTGACGTCAGGTATTGTAAAATAAAGAGAGGGGAAGTGACGTCAGGTATTGTAAAATAAAGAGAGGGGAAGTGACGTCAGGTATTGTAAAATAAAGAGATTGGAAGTGACGTCAGGTATTGTAAAATAAAGAGAGGGGAAGTGACGTCAGGTATTGTAAAATAAAGAGAGGGGAAGTAACGTCAGGTATTGTAAAATAAAGAGAGGGGAAGTGGCGTCAGGTATTGTAAAATAAAGAGAGGGGAAGTGACGTCAGGTATTGCAAAATAAAGAGAGGGGAAGTGACGTCAGATATTGTAAATAGAGCTAGGGTGAAGTGACGTCAGGTATTGTAAAAGAAAGAGAGGGAAGTGACGTCAGGTATTGTTAAAGAAAGAGAGGGGAAGTGACGTCAGGTATTATAAAATAAAGAGAGGGGAAGTAACGTCAGGTATTGTAAAATAAAGAGAGGAGAAGTATAGAGAGGAGAAATGACGTCAGGTATTGTCAACAGAGAATGGAGAAATTACGTCAGATATTTGCAATAAACTGTGGAGTGGTGATGCCGTGTATTATCAATGAAGAGGTGAAAATTGACATCAGATCTGTCATAAATAGTGGTGAAAAGTGGTGTCAGTTATTGTGAATAGAGGGGAGAAGTGATTTCATGTGTTATAAAGAGAGGGGAGAAGTGTAGTCAAATATTGTCAATAGTTAGGGAAATGAAAAATGAAGTCTAATATTGTAAAAAAGAGTGGAGAAGTGAAATCAGGTTTTGTCAATAGTGTTTAATGTGAAGTAAAGTATACTCACTGGTGGGGGAGAAGTGATGTCAGGCATTGTTAGTAGAAAAGGGAGATGTGACATCAGATATTGTCAATAGATGGGAGATGTGAAATCATGAATTGTTAACAGAGGGAAGAAGTGACTTTTGGTGATGTAAATAAAGAGAAGTATTGATGTCAGGAAATATCACTCAACGGGAGAGATGGCACCATATACTATCAACAGAGCTATGTCAACATCATCAAGAGCCATGCACAGTAATGATTAATTCCATCCACTCACATCTGTTATTTTCATATGGCATTTCATTATTTCACTTCCGCTTTGCTTCATTCAGATCATTCAACTCACCTGTTTCACTGAACCCAATCTCTCTTACACAACCCACCTGTTTCACTGAATCCAATCTCTCTTACACAACCCACCTGTTTCACTGAACCCAATCTCTCTTACACAACCCACCTGTTTCACTGAACCCAATCTCTGTTACACAACCCACCTGTTTCACTGAATCCAATCTCTCTTACACAACCCACCTGTTTCACTGAACCCAATCTCTCTTACACAACCCACCTGTTTCACTGAATCCAATCTCTCTTACACAACCCACCTGTTTCACTGAACCCAATCTCTGTTACACAACCCACCTGTTTCACTGAACCCAATCTCTGTTACACAACCCACCTGTTTCACTGAACCCAATCTCTGTTACACAACCCACCTGTTTCACTGAACCCAATCTCTGTTACACAACCCACTTGTTTCTCACTGAAATCAGTCTTATCGCACAACTCGCTTGCCCCACGAAACATACCTATATCAGGAGCAGGCAAACAATTGCAGTGGCTGCGGTAAAGCTGGTACCAAGACAATATTTGAAAACGGTGTATGACGACAGCTTTACAAAACAAAAACAACATATTTTTTAGCTTTCTTTCTAATTGCGACCTTTCTCAGAAAACAACGACCAAAAAAAAAAAAAATGAACGGACACGCAAAGGAAAAATACAACATGTATGACAGCAACTAAAACTGGTAAACAAAGAAAGAGAACATATGACGATAAGGAAATTTATGTTTGTCTTAGATGCCCCAAGTCCTCACCTGTCAAAAGCTAGACAGGAAATTGAAAACCACTTGACGAGAAACAGGAAAACGAGGATTAAGCAGAAGGGTGAGATACAGGATGAAAGAGATGATACCCTACTACACGTGTATACCAACTACTACATATGTCCACCCATAATATGACGATACAGATGTACTACTCAGCTCACCTGAACCACACAACTAACCTGTATCACACATCTCACCTGTATTACTTAAATCACTGGTACCGCTCAACTCACATGTAATCACACAACCCAGCTGCATCAATCACCTCACCTGTAATCACACAAGTCACAGTATTCACGCAACTCACCTGTAATCACACAACGCACCTGTACCACTCAACTCATGTGCATCACTCAACTCACCTGTACCACTCAACTCACCTGTATCGCTGTAGGATTGTTCCCAACCCAGTATGGCATCATCATACCCACCAAGAGCGAGCTGCCAATAATGGCCAGATTTCTCGTAGAATTCAAGTCAACAAACTGTCAATAGAAGCCAAATTCACCCATTACACTTCTATCTGTTTATAAATGGCGAGAGTAAGAAATGACATCACAGTACATAACTGGGGTAATATGAAGAAGGAAACATCATGTATGTGAGCAAGTGCAAAGACGATAGAAACATATAAAGAAATGATCGCGCAACATAATTAGCAATGCATGGAACAAGATAATTAATAAACTATGTGTTGAGACAAGAAGATCTACAACAAACTCTAAAATAAATTCAGAAATAGATGTTGATTAAAATGTATTTAAAGAACACACGCTGATCCCATTAAAGTTATCCTTATGGCGTGTTTGTTAAACCCGCTCGAGACCAACGTGAGGGCTACAGAAATGAATCCAAGTGATGATTCAAGGTTGGGTAGAGATGAGAACAAGAGATCAGAATAGCAAAGGTGGCTTTAAGTTTTAAATCCTTGAAAACAAATATGGCGATCAAAGATACTCAGCATGAAAAGATAAATTAGAATTTTCAACTCAAACGTTTTATCCACACTCACTTATGTTTGTGACAGCTGGAAAACATCAAAGGATACTGAGGACAAAACTCAACGCATCTGTGGACAAATGTCTAAGAAAGTTACTTTGAATTAAATGGAATTAATATAAGACTAATGTTGAAATAAGAGATATGGCTATAGAACCATTTATCTCATCTACTAATAAGAATAAAGGATGAACATGTCTTAGGTAGGTATTTAGAAGAAACAACCAGATAATTACTAAGCAGCTCTCAAATGGGAGACATCTGGTCAGAGGAAAAAAGATGACGACCTCAAGAAACACTGAAATTAACTATAACAAAAGAGGCAAGATTAGCAGGTATAAACTCACTCTCTATAACTGAACAGCTCGTCCAGAATAGAGACAAATAGCGGGAGAATCTACGAGCTCTATGTGTTGCCTAACTGGAAGAATCAAGAATACAGACAACTGAGGACTGACTTTATGAGCCATATGTGCTGTCTAACGGTATTGGAAGGATCAATAATTAAATAGCGTTAAGAAAACTTGATGACGTTCCGAGCCTGAGATGGAATAAAGTAGGAATCGAGCGTGGGTGGTGCAAGTACAAAGGAGTGGTTAATGAGACGGATTACAGATGGTTATAAACAGCGAGGCACTGTATCAATAGGTTTGCATGCTCAATTTAAAATAGGGAAACAAAGATCTTTCTAAAGCTCGCCAAACATGGCCGGTTCAACAGTGTTAGTTTAGAACGGTATGGATAGAGAGGTGAAAAAACACAAGAGAGAGAGAAAACCAGCCATTGCATGTGGTAAGAAAAACAAAAGAAATATCTAAAAAATTGAAGTTTTAGATCATAAAGGGGGCAATAGAGAGCAAGGGTTTAGCGCCGTGCTCTTGTAGAATAGAGACGCTTGTCTAGACCAAATACTTGGAAGATGTCTGCTAATTGGGGGAAGTTAAATGGTGGCCACAGTGTATTGTTGGGATGGGCAATCGGAGAGAGGACTCAAGCAGACAAACGACCTGAACATTTTCTAGTTTGTTTCACGGTCGCCATGAACTGAGCAGACAAAGCAGAGACGGGCGGCAGACAAGCAGACATTAACTTGTTAACTGAGACACAGACGCCTTGAGCAAGACAATCGACTTCAGACCACAAATCATAACTACAGACGGAGAGTGTTGAGAGAAGAAACAATATCCTGAAGTATTATATTATTAGCTCGTGCACCTAAGACAAATTGTGATTAGATAAGAGAGTCGACATCGAAGTTGTTGAACTTGTCATCTGTACAAGTCCCGAAATATATTCTAGGAGTTAGATATGGCTTGATATCAAAGTTGTTGAACTTGATAGTGGTACAAGTCCTGGCATATATTCTTGGAATTAGATAGGGTGTGGCCAAGAAGGATGATTTCCGCTGGCAGAGATCATAGAGATATAGAGAGAAAAGAGGAAACTGTACCAGCCACACGTTACTGCCGTCATTATCGCCGGTCATCTCATCAACTTCCATGCCTGCTGGCGCATATGATCATGCCTCTCCACAACTTTTGATCACGACAGTTATTTATCATTTCCGTTGTTGACCTTCTGCCAAGCCATTCTCTTAAGCTGTTTTGTATATTTTCTCTTTGCTTCCCTCTATACCTTCGTCCCTCAATTTTTCCAGTTGTTACAATATATTCCAGATGTTCCCTTCTCATTATGTGGCCAAAAAATGATGATTGTTTCTTACTAATATTGCAAATTAGCTCTCTTTTTTCTTTGGCCTCTTTCGGAACGTTTTCATTACTCTTCTTAGCTATCCATGGTATTCTTAACATTCTTCTGTAAAACCATATTTCTACAGCCTCCAGTGATTTTTTCGTCTGTTGTCCTACTGTCCATGTTTCACATTCATATGTTCAGACTGGCTCTGCATATCATCTAAGAACTATTTTTCTTGTTTCTATTTCAAAAATTGATTGCATAGTATCTTCCTCATTTTTTGGAAAACTGCTTTTGCCTGAGCAATTCTACATCTCATCTCAGTTGTACATCTACCATCTGAGGTTAACATTGTTAAATTCATTTACCTGTTTTAATATTGTTCTATTTGTCTTTATTGTGCATTGAGGCCGTGTATTTTTATCTGTTGCTACCATTACCTCTGTCTTTTTGCTATTAAGGCTGAGTCCTTTATTTTTGCTTTCTTTCACAATAATGTCCAACATTTCTTGTAACTCATTTTGACTCTTATCGCTTAAGACTGCATCATCAGCATACCTAGTTTTTTATATTATGACTTCCAATTGTTCTTCCAGGCATGCCCCTTTTGGATCTTAAAATAATCTCACTATACATATTGCATAAATCTGATGACAGCACATAATCTTGCCTAACACCCTGTTTTATTTGTTGAAACTTTCCAAATTGATCTCCAGTACTAATGGCCTTTGTTTGTTGCCAGTGCATGTTCGTTATTGTCCTCATATTTTTGCTGACTACGTTTTTGATTTACGTTTACAGACTTTTGATTATTTCTGAGTGCGTTACTTTTTAAAATCCTGTGGTATATATAATCTATGAAACAGATGTTCAAATCTGTTTCCTCTTTTATGACTTTTTCTACTAAAGATCTTACGAAATATATGACATTGTTCGTTCCTTTACCTCCAACATAATCCCACAGTTCATCACTAATTTATGGACTGATTTGGTTTCGCATTCTTAACGTGATGATTCTTAGTAATATCTTAGTCATGTGACTCATAAGGCTTATTGTGCGATGATCATCGCATTCAATCGCACCCGATTTCTTTGATAGGGCTATGAATATTGATTTGAGCCGGTCGTCTGGTATATATCCGCTGTTGTAGATATCATTCAATATTTTTGTTATTATTTCTATTCCAAAATCACCCATGGTTTCAATCTCTTCTTTAGTTATATTATCTGGTCCAGGAGCATTGCCTGCTTTCATATTTCGCAAGGCGTCTTCCACTTCTTCTCTGAGTATTTCTGATCCTTCTCCATTATCCTTAATATCTACTTCTGTTCGATCATAATCATAAAAATCTTTAATGTATTCTGTCAATCGTTCCCTTATGCTTCTTTTGTTCAATCAACAGTTCTCCTTCCTTTGATCTTAAACATCCAGTTTCTGATTGTGTTTTTCTTCTGGTTAACTCTTAAATTTGTTTGCATATAGCTTTGGAATCTCCTTTTTCTTGTGTTTCTATCACTTAGCATGTCTGTTGAGCCCTGATTCTTTTGTTATATTGCATTTTATTACAATTTCTTTATTTAATTTCTTATACTCATCTTTTTTATCCTTATTTCTTCTTCTTGTATTCATTAGCTGTCAAATGTCATAATTTTTTTTTTATTTGTCCTCACTGGTGGTATGAACCCTTTTAATATTTGCTGCATTGATTCTTTTAGCATTTCCCGCTGTTCTTTAATTCTTTGTATCCTCTCTATTACAATGTACCGGTTCTGAATTGTGATGTTATATTTGTGAATGTAACATCTTGTCCGGTTTGAGCAAATCTAAATTTAACTTGACATTAAATTAGGCTAGTTTTTCTGTTTTTAATTTTACTCTAAGCTTTCCCACAACTGGTACATGTTCACTATTATAATCTGCCATGGTCTAATTTTCACACATGTGAGACTGTTCCAAAATATGTTGTTTCTCATTGTGTAATCAATCTGATTACTTGCGTTGTCTTCTGGGCTTTAATTGTTTTAGAAGTAGGTATCGCCGACAGCCTAAATCATAAGAAACAAAGCCAACATTCAATATGTATCTGAAACTCAAATAGAAGATCTCAACAGAATGCAGTGTCGTTAGAACATGATAGTCTCAGTAGAGATGGAAACATGTAATAGTTTAGTGTAATGGTGTTATGAGACAGTGCAATGTAATGGTGTTATGGGACAGTGCAATGTAATGGTGTTATGAGACAGTGCAATGTAATGGTGTTATGAGACAGTGCAATGTAATGGTGTTATGAGACAGTGCAATGTAATAGTGTAATGGGACAGTGTAATGTAATAGTATAATCTATCTATCTATCTATTGTCCTTTCGAGCCGAAGACGGCACATAGGGCAGAACCACAATTTCAAAAACAGAAACCTTGCGTGCCAAAGTGGCACATATTGCAGTGTCACATATCACTGCTCTAAATTATGGCGCTGTTTCCATAACAATACTTTTTACAATGACAGCTTGTCAAGCCATCGATCAACCTCCTTAGTCGCCTCTTACGACATGCCTGGAAGGTCACAGTGTCACTATTCTTTACTTCCCTCATAATGAAGCCCCGGTAACACACGGGAATAGTATAATGGGACAGTGTAATGTTAATTGAGATAACCATGGTGTGTTAAGGGAGATTAAGACTCACGAGATAGTGTACGAGTTCAAGGTCTCGCATGAAGATTAGAATGAGTTGAGTTGGTGAGAGCGGTCATGCATGAAGAGAGAACGAACGGGAGTGGAGTTAACTGTGTAGTTTAAGTCAGGGTAAATCTCGTGAATATTAGGGAATATCTGAAGACAAGGAGAGTGATTAAAATTAAGAGAATGAAACAAGATCGAGGTGATAAGAGACGTGGCAAGATTCTATTGGTTAAGACATGAGGTATATAAGGGTCTGCCAAAACAGAGAAGAGAGAAAGGCACATGTAGGCTAAGGGAGAGGTAGGATCCTTTTAGTTTAGTTACTGGACTATCGCTCCTGTTAGTTATAAGTGAGTAGGAACAATTAGACTGTGGATAATGCAGTTGGAAGTGCTTCTTCACAGATAGTCTAGTTAGTAATTAGGATGTTCTGTTACTAAAGGGAAGAGTAATAGTGAGTAGAATAGTAAATACGTTGCTGTGATATTATGTTCCGAGGATGAGAACAGAAGTACTTGTAGTAATGCGTGACAAGAGAGTCATGAGTTTAGTTATGGATTGTTGTAGAGGGAGTTAGATCCTCCTTAGCACTTCTTTAACAGCTGGAGCGGTCATCCACGCTGCCCAGCCATGTTGTTACTGAGAAAATGTGTATATTCAGTGGATTGTTGTAAATAAACGTATTCACGTGCTTGTGTTACAATGAGACTTGTGTTACAATGAGACTTGTGTTACAATGAGACTTGTGTTACAATGAGACTTGTGTTACAATGAGACTTTTGTTACAATGAGACTGGTGTTACAATGAGACTTTTGTTACAATGAGACTTTTGTTACAATGAGACTAGTGTACTAGCTGAATTGCCTGTAGATGTGTTGATAGGCTGTAACCAGTAGACCGTCTGGACCAACACAGGTATGAAACAAAACACGACGCGAAGTACCACTATTTACCACGGTAACGGAATCGAGGCTTCCACATTGTCAGAATGTTTGAGCTATAGTTCTTGAGTTGCTGTAGGTCAAGTTCATCATAATCAGATACTCAAGATCATGATAGTTTCAGTTGATCAATCAAGTTAAATCAAGTTAAGCCATCATCGAGATTATCATCGAGAACATCATCATCATTCTCATGAGCAAAGTATAAATCAATCGTACTCTTCAATGATCAATTGTCAAGTCCTTGAGTAGAGTTAAATCATTTCACGGCACCAGTGTAATGCCACATTTGTTGTCGTGACCTTTAGATAAGGTCATCTACAAGAGCCTGGGTCTTTATGTAAGAGAGACGTTACAAGTCAGAGAAAGGGCTGGAATTCTTGTCAACGGGTATTGTAACAGGTACAGGAGGAAAGAAGGAACTAGGAACTAATTAACAAGAAAGTGTGTCAAGTATCCTAGCGAGTCACATTGTTGTTCTCTAGTCAACGAGACAAGTGAATGAAATGGAAAATAAATCGCCGTTGTGTTAGTAACCTATCAAAGCTATCAAGAATATTTAAACAATGTTGTCAAAGTACGTCAAGAAAATAAGAAATTATATTAACGGAATAAATGTTGATATTGTATCTAACTTACGAAATAAATCAAGTAGCAATGAATAAGCAAGTTATATATTTATATATATATTCAAATTAACTCATCAAGAACTCAAAATAGCAAGTTATCATGGAAGCTCAAGACAAAGTATGCTCATGTTGTCGAGACAACTCAAGACAAAGTATGCTCATGTTGTCGAGACAACTCAAGACAAAGTATGCTCATGTTGTCGAGACAACTCAAGACAAAGTGTGCTCAAGTTATTGAGACAAGCTAAATTTATCTAAACAATAAGTTCGCAACTAAAGAATCCAAGTTACTTCAGTGCGTCATGTTACGAGAGACTCTCGAAAGTTGTAAGACAGAACGTTCAAATTTAAATCGTCAATTAGCGTACAACAAATCCAGGTTAACTAAGGAACAGTGTGACATTGTGAGATCGTAGAACTTAAGCATAGTGTCTGGAGAGACAGCTGTGTATTCACGTAACAGTGTGAGTGTAACCTACCTCTTGCTCAAGAAATATAAACATTGCATGTGTCATTTAATAATCCAAGGATCATCAAGTGTGAATTACTCAGTTAATTATATTTAGAAATTGATTGTCATTTTGATTTGATTTTTATTTTGAATTGATTGTTGACGTAAAAATTACTGAATTGTTATTAATTAGTGGAATATAAGCATTACAAATATTTAATTTAAATATTTGCAAGTTAATAAGTTGAATTGAAATTAATATTAATAATAAAGTAATATAAACTTGTTTCTTTCCAGAGAGACGAATCAAAACGTGTGTATTATTAAATGTAAGGTGACCATATTTTTGAAATCCCATTCCGGGACGGAATAATTTTACTTCAATTTTCCACCAATAAAATTACATTTCTTCTTGCTGTCATTTTCAAGTGAATAATACATACATTTTAAAACATCTAATAATATAGACCTACAATACGCTATCAGGATAATCAGGAGATAAAAAAAACAGTGATACTCACTTAAATTGAAGGTGAAACAGAGATGCTGTACTTTTCAGATGAGTGAATTTTCTGTAAAATGTCCTTCTTTGTATGCAGCATCTTATACAATTCGACACATGTTCCCTCATAGTTCACTTTGGTGATCAACATGGCTTTTAAAGTTTCAACACCTAGTTGTGTTTTATCATTTGTCCACAAACTGTTCATCAGAGAAAACACTCGTTCTGTTGCAGCATTTGTTCCAGGTAGACACAAAAAGAACTCTGCCAACTTCAGAATATGTGAAACGGGCACATGATTGTTTCTGAAGTGGGAAGCTAGTTCACCCCAACGCTGCCCTGGTAATGTTTTATTAAGACTCCACTCACTAATTTTTTGTGAAGTAACGAACTGTTTCATGTAGACATATTCGTCATACATTTCATTTTCTGGAAAGTCGACAGAAGGCACTGTTTGACTCACTAATGATGAAGACTTCTCAATATCTTCCCAATTTGGTGTTCTGTTCAGCATTACCCAGCTGTAAGACTCTAGGTTTTGAACATTATTTGCAGCCCATTTCTTCAAATAACTTAAAGCTGTTTCATAAAATGAAGAAACACTGGCGTTAAACTTTTTCACATCATCAGGTGGAAATCCTTCCATTTCCAGGTTTTTAAGGATTATCTGAACTCTTGATGGCAAGAAGCCGTCTTCCAGCTTGGACTCCAAGATAGCTTTCAACCTATTGATGTTGTCAATGACTTCAAATACAGTGACCATCTGTCCCTCTACTTTCTGCACTGCTTCGTGGAAAGAGGATGCCTGACTGTGAACCAAAATAAGCCATGCCTCAGACAGTGGGTTTTCAAAGAATTCCTGTATAAAATCTGGGCATCTGTCTTGAGATTGAAAATATGATTTTAGAGGCAGGAACATGTAAAGAACCCTTTCAACAGCAGGCAAGAGCGCAAGCCACCTAGTTTGTGCATAACCTAAAATCATCTGGAAGTCTGTGTCGACAAACTGACAAAACTCCTTGAGACTTTCAACTCTAACTGTGTATGATTTGAAGTACAGATACATTTTTGCAATAGTCATTTCAACATCAACAGGCAATACGTCTGCAGCTGCTCGAACAGTGTTGTGGAAAATATGGCAAGCACACCCAACACCTATCAAACTATGTCCAAGGTTTTCTTTCAGTTTTGTGAAAACATTGTTCTGTCCTTTTCTTTCAGCGCCCCCAAAATTAGAATTTGTGTTGTCTGCACATAATCCAACTACTTTCAGTTCTAAACCATTTTCAGTTAGACAGTCAATAAGAAAATTACTTACTATATCAGATGTTTCACCCGGCAATGACTTCAACTCTAATATTTTAACTTTCAGTCCCTTATTGTGATCAAAGTATCTGACAAGCAAAGGAAAAATCTTGATTTCTTTGTGGTTGGAGGCATCTGTCAGTATGGAGATAAATGTTACGTTTTCTAGGTCACATCTCAACTCGTTTAGAGCATGGGGTGGGAACACATTCCGAATAATAGCTTCTGTTTTCGTACGTGCACAAGCAAATTTTGGTTCTAAAGTTACCTGAAGCAATTTTGATGTGCAGTCCATAGATCTAAACGTGTGATTGTGCATCACTGTATGATATGCAAAGGCACCTTCTGTAGCAGTTAACTGTTCTTCTTTGTCACCAACCTGTTCAGCTCGAAAAAAAAATTGTCAACGACAAGCTT
This sequence comes from Megaustenia siamemsis, assembly GCA_032433765.1. Lineage (NCBI taxonomy): Eukaryota > Metazoa > Mollusca > Gastropoda > Stylommatophora > Ariophantidae > Megaustenia > Megaustenia siamemsis. The sequence continues at coordinate 187,864,665 of JAVIAB010000092.1, forward strand.
GATGCAGCAGTAGCGACGGCTCTCTTATGTTTATCACTATTTATGTGGCTCTTAATATCACCACGTCCACTATGGTTAATAGTAAACCCGGATGAACATATATTACATCTTACAGTGAAGTCTGGTGACGATGTAGACTTTTTTTATAAAAGGGTATTCCTTTTGTAAATCTTGATTAAAACTACAATTACGCTTCGGTGCCATTTTTTGCGAAAGTGAAAGTGAAAGTTAGTAACACAACGAATATATACGACATTTAAAACTAGGAGCGCATTCTACTGGTTTGATATTAAACAAAATTGTCTACACAGCAACGGAATAATATTTTTTTTTAATTGAAGAAATGTACGCCGTATACCAAAATGGCAAAATTGATAAACGTTTGTGTCCCAAATTATTTTTTATCAAATCCGGGACAAAAGCTAAAAAATATGCCAAAATCGGGACAAAACCGGTACGGCAGCTAATCCGGGACAAAGGTTCAAAAAATGTCAAATTCTGGGACTGTCCCGGACAATCTGGGACGAATGGTCACCTTAATTAAATGGAATATCTGGTTACATGATATTAAATTGTCTTTTGTTTCATGCAAATTATAACAAGATCATGTTCGTTGTCGTCATCTTTAGTTGAGATCCATTCTGAAGAACCCACACAACTGATTCTTGCCATATCGTAAATAAGAAAATCTAGACTGATTGTTTTTGTCATAAAAGAAAATAATTACTGCTAAAGTTGTAACAATAAGACATGGAAAGTAAGACAAACAGTTGTAAAATAATAGTGATGAATTTAAGGAAAGACATTACAGAACTACATATTGGAAATTATTTTAACAAATTTGGAGAAATAATATTTTGTAAATTCATAGACAGACCAAACGGGATAAATAAAGACATAATACTTTATAAAGTCAGCACTATAGTGCATAATATTTTGAATAATGAACATACAATAGCATTTTACAAAATAAGAGTCGATATTTATAGACCAGTAAGAATAAGAAGTCTGCAAGACAAATATAAAATCACAATTCAGAACCGGTACAGTGCAAAGAGAAGATACAAAGCATTGATGAACAGTGGGAAATGTTAAAAGAGTCAATGCAACAAACATCAAAAGTGTTCATCCCACCAGTGAGGACAAATTCAAGAAAGAAATGGATGACATATGATATTTTGCAGCTAATGGATAAAAGAAGAAGAAATAAAGAAAATAAAGATGAGTATAAGAGATTAAATAAAGAAATTGTAGTAAAATGCAATGAAGCAAAAGAAGCATGGCTAAAAGAGAGATGCAAAGAGATCGAATTGCAACAAAAAGGAGATGCTAAAGCTATATACAAACAAATTGAGGAATTAACAGGAATAAAAACGCAATCAAAAACTGGATGTTTAAGATCAAAGATAGGAGAACTGTTGATTGATCAAGAAAACATAAGGGAACAATGGACAGAATACATTAAAGATCTTTATAATGATGAACGAACGGAAGTAAATATTATGGATAATGGAGAAGTACCAGAAATACTCAGAGAAGAAGTGGAAAACGCCTTGCGCAAAATGAAAGCAGGCAAAGCCGACATGCTCAAATCAATATTCATAGCCCTACCAAAGAAATCGGGTGCGATTGAATGCGATGATCATCGCACAATAAGCCTTATGAGTCATATGACTAAGAAATTACAAAGATTCATCATCTTTCGCAGCTAAGAGTGCGAAACAAAATCAGTCCAGAAATTAGCGATGAACAGTGTGGTTTTGTTAGAGATAAGGGAACAAGCAATGCCATTTATATCATAAGATCTTTAGTAGAAAGAGCCATAGAGATGAAAACAGATCTATACCTATGTTTCATAGATTACATCAAGGCATTTGACAAAGTAAAGCACCAAGAAATAATCAAAATTTTAGAAAGCATAGATATAGACAGCAAAGATCTAAGAATAATAAAGAACATGTACTGGCAACAAACAGCGGCCATAAGAACTGGAAACCAATTGGGAATGTTTCAACAAATAAAACAGGGTGTTAGACAAGGTTGTGTGCTGTCACCAGATTTGTTTAATATTTATAGTGAGATTACTTTAAGATCCATAAGGGGCATGCCTGGAATAACAATCGGAGGTCATAATATAAATAATCTAAGGTATGCTGATGATACAGTCTTAATCGCTAAGAGTGAAAAAGAGTTACAAGAAATGTTGGACATTATAGTGAAAGAAAGCAAAAATAAAGGACTCAGCCTTAATAGCAAAAAGACAGAGGTGATGGTAACAACAAAGAAAAAGACATCACCTCAGTGCAAAATAAAGACAAGTGGAACAATATTAAAACAGGTAAATGAATTTAAATATTTGGGAACTTTGTTAACTTCAGACGGAAGATGTACAAAAGAGGTGAGATGCAGAATGGCTCAGGCAAAAGCAGCTTTCCAAAAAAATGAGGAAAATACTCTGCAATCCATTTTTGACAATATAAACAAGGAAAAGAGTTCTTAAATATTACTTAGAGCCAGTCTTAACATATAGATGCGAATCATGGACAATAGGACAACAGACAAGAAAATCACTGGAGTCGGTAGAAATGTGGTTTTACAGAAGGATGTTGAGAATACCATGGACAGCTAAGAAGAGTAGTGAAGATGTTCTGAGAGAGGTCAAAGCAAAAAGAGAACTAATTTCCAATATTAGGAAGAAACAATCATCATTTTTTGGCCATGTAATGAGAAGAGAACAACTTGAATATATTGTAACAACTGGAAAAATTGAGGGACGAAGAGATAGAGGGAAGCAAAGAGAAAAAAATATCAGACAGCTTAAGAGAATGGCTTGGCAGAAGGTCAATAACAGAAATGATAAATAGATGCCGAGATCGAAAGTTGTGGAGAGACATGATCACCTACGCCAGCAGGCCCGGTACTTGATGATGATGAAGAATAAGAAATATGAAGCCAAACAAAAGTCAAAATAATGTTTAACAACTGACATTAAAGAAAGAGGCAATATACCCTATGAGAGGCCAAACTATAGGCTGTATTGTCTGCAAATTAACAATAGTATTAGGAAACAAAATAAGAGTCATTTTATTAGGAAAACAGACACAGAAGCAGATAGGTCAGACAGTGACGAATTTCTGACAACAGATGAGGACGAACAGAATAGCGTAGAAACGTTAATCTATTAGAAATCTAAAACTGGTAGGAAAGTAATTAAGACACAAGAGACAAGAGATACACAGAGTTAGAAGCTGCGGTCATAAAGAGTTAAGTTCATCATTATCAGATACTCAAAATCACGGTAGTTCCAGTTGATCAATCAAGTTAAATCAAGTTAAGTCATCATGAAGATTATTATCGAGAGCATCGTCATCATCCTCATGAGCAAAGTATAAATCAATCGTCCTCTTCAAGGATCAATTGTCAAGTCCTCAAGTAGAGTTAAATCTATTCAAGGCACGAATGTAAAGCTCGTCAGAAACAAACAAATGATAATAGTGATGTTTAATAAATTGATTAAACACTGATTGAAGACTTCAGTAACAATCGACCAATCATCAATCAAAAATAGTGTTATTCATAAATTGTAAGTGCTCAGTTTGTGCTGTCACTTGGGAGCTTTACATCATGACTTTCATTATCATGAACTTCAGAAACGATAACACGGAGTGCCCTACAGCAGGTGTAGTTGAGAATAGAAAGTGTGGCTGACGTGACAATGATAGAGGGAGAAAGCTAGGGAAAGACACACTAAAGGTAAATAGACTTGAGACAGACAAATGTCACGGCGTGAGAATGAATTCAAGAAAAGCGATTATTGCTATCATCATCAGGTTACATTTCCTTTAAAAACAGAATATTGCATTTACCACAGCCCGTCTGAAAGAATCTATCTCTAGCGGGTTCTCTCATAGAACGTAGCAATCCCCAAAGCCGGTCTGAAAGAATCTCTGGCTCTAGCAAAATCTCCCATAAGACGTCGCATTCACCACAGCCCGTCTTAAAGAATCTCTGACTCTAGCAAAATCTCCCATAAGACGTCGCATTCACCACAGCCCGTCTTAAAGTATCTCTGACTCTAGCAAAATCTCCCATAAGACGTCGCATTCACCACAGCCCGTCTTAAAGTATCTCTGGCTCTAGCAAAATCTCCCATAAGACGTCGCATTCACCATAGCCAGTCTTAAAGTATCTCTGGCTCTAGCAAAATCTCCCATAAGACGTCGCATTCACCACAGCCCGTCTTAAAGAATCTCTGACTCTAGCAAAATCTCCCATAAGACGTCGCATTCACCACAGCCCGTCTTAAAGTATCTCTGACTCTAGCAAAATCTCCCATAAGATGTCGCATTCACCACAGCCCGTCTTAAAGTCTCTAGCCAGATCTCTCACAGAACGTTGGATTCTAACCCCCCCCCCCCCCCCCCCAATTTCTGAAAGAATCGTTGTCTCTAGCCAGATGTGTCACTTCTTCTGTTGTCATGTTTAAGATCTCCTTGATGGATTATCGCTATAGAGATCAATATTGCGGCATGAGAATGAATATGAGACCATGATGAGCTTAACGTATGTCAATCAATATTAAACATAAAGAATGAAAATTAGAGATAATCTGACAGAGTATGACAAGGAAATAAAATGTTGCCGGTGTACACGTCAAAAGTAACGACACTTGAACAAATGACCTTGGTGCACATACATTGACATACATATACATGCGCACCCAGAATACATGTACCTGGAGATATGACATCACTATTCCAATAAACATGCCATTAATGGTGATGGACGATCCGTCCAGCACGGAGTATGGTATTGTGATGAAGAAGGCACCAAATTTACCAACTATAGCGAAGATGATGTAGATCAGACCACAAACTTGAAACACACTTCGACTTGCAACCTGTACCGGAAGATTGTAAAATGTTATCAAAGTACAGCCTTCATTGGAGTGTTGCTGAATGTTATCAAATTCAAACCATTACTAGGGTATTGTAGCATTTTAACAATAACAACATTTATCAGAAGCTTAAAGACTGGACAAATATCAAGAGATGTTTACATATTGATAGTGATAACAATTATCCCTCGTGTTTACACATCTTGAGCAACATGCTAATTTATAACTTAGACACTCGCATGTTCAATCTAGTTATATCATTTTAGCACCGATAAACAGTACCTCATAGTTACAAGATGTAGTGTTTGTACTTCATAGTTTCAGAATGTAATTTACTTCTTTATTACAGAATGTCGTACTGTACTTCATAGTTACAGGATGTAGCATTGTACTTCATAGTTACAGGATGTAGCATTGTACTTCATAGTTACAGGATGTAGCGTTGTACTTCTTTGTTACAGAACATATCGTGTGTACTTCATATATGCAGAATGTAGCATTTATTTCTTTCAAACATAATGTAGCATTGCACTTTATAGTTTCACAATATAGTGTGTACTTCATTCTTCCAGAATGTAATATGTGCTTCTTTTCTGGCATATTGCAACATTGTACTTCATAGTTACAGATAGTATCATTGTACTTCATTGTTAAAAATTGTATCATTGTACTTAATAGTTACAGATTGTAGCAATTTACCTCACAGTTACAGTTTGTATTATTGCATGTCTTTGTAACACAATGGAGCGATATCAAGCTCAAGTGGTGAGTGTCCATTATATTTTTTCCTTACCAATCACAAACGTATTGGTAAAGTAAACGGCGATGAAACTGTTAAACTTGTACTACATTTGTAGTAGTGTGAGCAATTCGAAAGAATAAAACAAGAAGAGAGGGAAACAAGAGTGAAAGACTTTGAGAAGTTAATGATCTTGGGATTCGATGTTCTGACTCAGGAACGGAGGCGTTACTAGCTGTAATAATCTTGCGAAGACTAAGCGGAATGGACAGTGAGAAAGGACGGAAGATCCACACATATGTCGTCACACACTTTGACCGAGAGATCATCCACCTACCCCGGAGATGTTAGACGTCTACAACAGAGAGAGAGAGAGAGAGAGAGAGAGAGAGAGAAAGCGTAGATCGCAGGGAAGTAGGCTCGTTGGATGTAAGGGACTGAACGATCGGAGGTTCTAAGAGCAGAAGACATCCTCTGATGTTCAGCGGTGGTAGACGGTGAGTTCTCTCTGATGTGCAGAGACAGTGAGAGATCAAAAGATTTCTGGGAGAGAACCTGCGTCTGTCAAGGAGATCAATGGCAGCCTTGTCTTGGTAGCTGATATAAGTGATAGGAGAGATTGACGAATGTTGTCAAAACACCTCATGAAATAAGTGATTAACGGGCAATCGGTAAAATAGGGAGACAGTCCTGGGATTGAAGGACGGAGTTCCCAGGACTGACGACGTCAGTTGCCCAGTATGCCCGAGAAATTAGAAGGGGCGTATCTGGCAACAAAATCACCAAGCTGACACATTTTGACTTTTAGAGAGACACTCTTGGACACTGGAGAATATGTAGAGTTAATCCTAATTTAGGAACCTACCTAAAAGTAGAGGAGGGTAGACAGTGTAGATAGTTAGATCGGAAGTTTTGGGAGTTGCCAGCAGAACTGTAGACATAATAGAATCGCCGATAGGCTATGTGTTGTAACACGTCACGAATAGTATAGAAAAGAATTGCTGACTGTGTATAGAGAATGTTGTCGAGTCATGCAGACAGAAAGAATAAACACTGATTAAGCTTGTTAAAACGATTGATAGTTTGCCATTTCAAATGAATGTGCTAATGTATTGTACGAGAAATCTAATAACAAAATTGCTCACTATCAGGATAGCAATAAGAACAGTCAAGTTAAAAGATCAGACAAGTCAAGTCAATAGAAGGCAAGATACAATAATAGAAAACAGTCACACAGTGCCATGAGTCCTACAATTGATATGAACAGAGAGTGACCAAATTACCCTTGTCAGTTTGATGGCTCCAATGTTCCCACCGAACGAGAGAGTTGCGTGACAACATCCCATTGATCCGGACAACATGCTCATCAGGCCCTCTACAGCGATACCCCTGTTGAAGGCGTAGGTGGGTGGAGGTGGAACTCGGACAGCCCGGGCACAGGCGCTGTAGTCCCCAATGGAATCCAGGACCGACATGATGGTGGCTATGAAGAAGCTGCTGAACCCGGGCACACTAAACGACATTGATCCCAGTTTTCCTACAACGAGATTGATATTAGTTTGTTTTTAATTTCTGAATGTGTCCCTACTGGGCATGAGGAAGAATGTATTGTTTAAATAAGAGAACATGATATCAGAGAGAGAGAGAGAGAGAGAGAGAGAGAGAGAGAGAGTGAGAGAAAGAGAGATGATTGCAAAATTACTTTATGCTGTAGTAAAGATCTAAACAAAACGTGTTCTGTGAGTAAACATCGTAATTCACGTTGCGTCGTAGATTGCAGCAAGCTGTGATAATTGCTCTATTAGCGCCATTATATCCGACCTCGACGTAGTATATTTGAAGAGAGATGGACACAAATAATTATGTCTCATGAGTTCTGCTCACTTTCTTTTCTCTTCCGGACCGGCTTATCCTAGCCATTCATTCGGGACCCCTGAAACAGGGTTATCACGTCGTCTCTGATAATTAATTGATCGCTGCTGATGATGATGTTGACTGATAACAGATTAACATGTTCACCTTGATTTAACTTGACTGATCAACTGGAATTATCATGATTTGGAGTATCTGATAATGTTGAACCATCTGATAATGTTGAACTATCTGATAATGTTGAACCATCTGATAATGTTGAACTATCTGATAATGTTGAACTATCTGATAATGTTGAACTATCTGATAATGTTGAACCATCTGATAATGTTGAACCATCTGATAATGTTGAACTATCTGATAATGTTGAACCATCTGATAATGTTGAACTATCTGATAATGTTGAACTTATCTTCTCAAGATTATAGCTCTAGCATTCTGATCACGTGGAATACTCGCTTCCAACGCCGTCATAACTAGTGGTACTTCGCGTAGTGTTTTTATTCGTGCTTGGGCTGGACATGGCTGTCCACTGGATACAGCTTATCAACACATTCACAGGCAATTCAGTTAGTACGCAAATCTCATTGTAGCACAAGTCTCATTGTAACACAAGTCTCATTGTAACACAAGTCTCATTGTAACACAAGTCTCATTGTAACACAAGTCTCATTGTAACACAAGTCTCATTGTAACACAAGTCTCATTGTAACACAAGTCTCATTGTAACACAAGTCTCATTGTAACACAAGTCTCATAACATCTCACAATCACAACCGATACCATTCGCACGACATTTAAAAGGTCACACAACACTGCTCCTGGTCCAGATGGTGTTCGGTATGATGACATAGGCGATTTAGCTGATGACGACTTGACAACACTGGCCAATGAGTTTAATGCCAGTATTCGGAGTGGCCAGATTAAGGAGGAGTGGCTACACAGCTACTTACTACCGCTACCGAAGCCAAACAAGGACCATTCTCAGATCAGTGCCTACAAAATCATCACAATGCAGAACACTGCGGGCAAGCTGCTGGAGAAAATAGTTGCCCGTGTCCTCACCTGTCGCCTTGAACAGAAACGCGTATTCCCTTCCACACTCGGAGGTTATATATATAACAAAGAGACATGGCTCAATGCGGCAGTATTTGCCTATGATGTCTTCGAAGGCTTCCACAGACGAGAGGAGACATGTGCTGCTGCTATAGATCTGGAGGATGCATACAACAGGGTACCATTTGAATATCTCATGCATATGCTTCTCAAACTGACGGTGCACCCCTTCCTCATTAGATGGATCGCCGCGGCACTGTTTCAGAGGAAGGTGATACTCAGATGTGGAAGTTGGTCTTCCGAGCCAACATCCATTTGTCCTGTGCTGCCACAAGGCTCACCATTGTCACCAGTTCTATTTAACGTGTACACAATAACGATCACGGCCCAACAGCTGGATGGGAGGGGAAGAACTATGACTTTTGCTGATGATATTCTGGTATATCGACAGGGAAGAGACAGACGGGGAATCGCCTCCACAATGCAAGACGAACTCGATCGCATTTCTTCCTGGTGTGGGGTTCAGGTGCCTTGGTTAATCCCCATAAAGCATCAGTTTCATGGTTCTCCCTTAACAATCATATCGTTAATACAACCACACCGGTAGTACGAATGGAAGCTGATGAGGTGACCAGGGACAAGTTGGTGACATACCTCGGAGTTAAGTTTGATCTCAGCCTGTGTTTTCGGGACCACGTCGACCATGTGATTACAAAATCCCGCAAAGGATTAGCCGCCTTGAAGGTCATGGCAGCTGCCAACATCGAGCAGAGGCTACTTATTCTTCTGTTCCAGGGATCGGTCCTCGCACCAATCGAGTATGCCCTGGCCATTCTTACTGTCAGTACGACTCAAATTGATAGGCTGGAGAAAATACAAAATGAAGCCATGCGCATTATCCTGGGATGTACGAGGGACACTCTCTGTGTAGCAATGAGGTATCTTCTTGACTTTCCAACCATGGATGACAGAATTAAGATCTGGAGAGCACGAGCATACCTGAAGATTAGTACAGATACAGAGCATCCATTGCACCACGTGCTCAACACAGAGAAAGGTACCATGCTAAAAAGAGGCCAATCATGGGTGGGCCGGGCAGAAGATGTCATCAAACAGGTCTGTGGGCTTACCAATATCAGCGTTGGTGAGGAGTGGATACCGGTGCCTACGTCATTCAAGGGAACTTTCTCATGTATTGTCACACTCGACAGGAAAAGTAGGGAACAGAACCCGGTCGTGGTTAATGCTGAGGTCAACGGTCTCATCTGCGATAATACCGATGAGGAAGATGCAGTCATCTATACAGACGGATCTGTAAGACGACACGAAAGAAGTGCATGGGCATTTACAGCACGCTCAGCAGACAGAATAGCCAAGGAAGACAGTGGTGCATACGCCATGACCACGAGTAGCATGACAATGGAGGTGATGGCAGTGACCAAGGCATTCAAATGGTTAGAGTCACAAGACTACATCCACGCATGTATACTGAGTGATTCGATGAGCATGATAAAAAAAGTGGAGGCGGGCTATGTACGCATGCAATGGGTAGAGTCGTTGCAGAAGTCAAAAATACGTAAGGTCACCTTTGGCTATGTCCCTGGACATGCGGGAGTACGGGGAAATGAGAGAGCGGACAGGTTGGCTAGCTGCGCTGTCGTTGAGGACGGGCAACCGATGGATCGGGCGGACATCATCAATGCCCTTCGAGATGTTGGAAGAGCACAGGACTTCGACAAACACAGATCAACGTCACTTCTTCGGATGATGGAAATGGGAGTTAAGATGGGCACAGCCAGAAATGAGAAACTTGGTGGCCGTGTAAGAAGACTTATCAACCAACATAGAACTGGAGTCATCAGTCGCTGGACACTGAGGGAATTGCTGAGGAGGGGATCTGAGCACCTATGGACATGTTCGGAGTGCAATGATGATGACCCGCAAATAACTCAATAACTCAAGTCGTGTGGCTAATTTGAAAACATAAATGTTGGAAAGTACATAACAGAATGTTATGATAATTATGGGATGGTCATATATGTTGTTAAACAAGCATTAACTCTTCAAAAATTGTACATTTGCAACAACTAATGACAAGAAATATTGTCTATTTGTTGTATATAAAATATTGTTTTTATGTTGAATATAAAATATGTTTTATGTTGTATATAAAATATTATTTCTATGTTGTATAAAAATGTTGTTTATTTGTTGTATATAAAATATTATTTATATGTTGAATATAAAATATTGTTTATATGTTGTATATAAAATGTTTTTTTGTTGTATATAAAATGTTTTTTATTTGTTGTATATAAAATATTGTTTATATGTTGAATGTAAAATATTCTTTATATGTTGTATATAAAATGTTGTTTATTTGTTGTATATAAAATATTCTTTACATGTTGTGTATAAGGGCGGATAACTAAGAAGTGTACTCAAACAAGCAAGCAAGCAAACAAGCAAACAAACAAGCAAACAAGCAAACAAACAAGCAAACAAGCAAACAAGCAAACAAACAAGCAAGCAAGCAAACAAGCAAACAAACAAGCAAGCAAGCAAGCAAGCAAGCAAGCAGGCAAGCAAACAAACAAGCAAGCAAGCAAACAAGCAAGCAAGCAAGCAAACAAGCAAACAAACAAGCAAACAAGCAAACAAACAAGCAAGCAAGCAAACAAGCAAGCAAGCAAGCAAACAAGCAAACAAACAAGCAAGCAAGCAAACAAGCAAACAAACAAGCAAGCAAGCATGCAAGCAAGCAAGCAAGCAAACAAGCAAGCAAACAAGCAAACAAGCAAACAAACAAGCAAGCAAGCAAGCAAACAAGCAAGCAAGCAAACAAGCAAGCAAACAAACAAACAAGCAAGCAAACAAGCAAGCAAACAAGCAAGCAAACAAGCAAGCAAACAAGCAAACAAGCAAACAAATGATGCACTGTGGAAAGAGAATTGTGGAAAGGTATGATCGTTTATGCCAATAGCTATGGCACATAATGATGTAAGACAGACTATTTATATTATCTTCTCAGAGACCTTTACTGTTTGATCCATCAATAGCAGATAAACACTTAGGGAAATACACATTCCAGATTTGAAACATTTGTCTATTTAAGTTATAAACTATTCCATATTTAGCTACACATGTTTATATTTAAGTTACAGCACATTCTGATTAGTTTGGATCTCCCACGGACAATTAGCGACAAACAACCATGCTCTGTTCAATAGGCCGGGAACTTACAAGACTGACACCAGCCAGCTAGTCTCGCACAATTTAACTGTCAATTTGAAGATGGAAATCCCAATCAATGTATTAGCGGGCACTAGGGTTACAAGTCCGCCCGTGCGCTGCCGGGGCCCTAAAGGGGAGTAAAGAATAGCGGCGCTGTACCCTACCAGGCATGTTCGTAAGAGGCGAGAAAGGAGGGTTAGGCATGGAACTGGCTATCCCATAATGTAAAAAAATATAAGCCGACAAAACTTCACAAACATGGACAAGTCAAAGAGAGATAAAGTTAATCTGTCAACCAGGAAAGAGAAAGGCTATCTGTCTAAGAGACGTATGACGCAATCCGGAGAAAGCCATAAGGAGTCCGGGTTGCCGACTTACCCTTTGTCTACCAGGAAATCCTCCAGAATTGGCACCTGGAATGTTCGTACCCTTAACGAACAGGGAAAAGCGGCACAAGTGGCAGCAGAAATGACCAACTATAAGATAGATATTCTGGGAATGTGTGAAACAAGATGGCTGGGAGCGGAGAGAATAAAATTGAATACAGGGGAGATGATTTTATCATCAGGACACCAGGAACCTGGAGCACAACATAGCGAAGGGGTAGCTATAATGCTATCAAAGAATGCACAGAAGACACTAATAGAATGGGAAGCAGTGGGACCAAGACTGGTGAGAGCAACATTTAAAACAACCAAAAACAAAATAAAATTACACATTATACAATACTACGCACAAACCAACGATAAGGATGATTTAGTTAAAGATGATTTCTATAAACAGCTACAATGTCAGATGGATGCAAGACGAGCCAAGGATATTATAATCTTGATGGGAGACCTACATTCTAAGGTAGGATCAGACAACAGAGGCTTCGAAGAGATTATGGGAAAACATGGACTTGGCGATATAAACGAGAATGGAGAGATATTTGTGAATTTCTGCGCCCTTAATCAAATGAGCCTAGGAGGAACAATATTCCAACATAAAAGAATACACAAAGCTACATGGCTGTCACCAGATCATAGAACGGAAAATCAAATTGATCACATATGTATTAATAATAAGTTTAAGTCATCCTTACAGGATGTAAAAGTATATAGAGGGGCAGATATAGCTTCAGATCATCATCTTCTGTTAGCCAAACTTAAAATTAAACTAAAAAGGTATACTACAACGAATAAGGGTAGAAAGTAATTCAATGTAGGGTTTCTTAAAGAATAAGGAATTAAAGATAAATTCGCAGTCACAATATCAAACAAATACCAAGTCCTCCAACAACTAGAAAAACCATTAAATATAGAGATCATTGGAAACAGGTAAAAGATATATGGAAAGAGACATGCGAAGAAACACTTGGGAAAAGAGAACGCCAGAATAAGGCATGGATGACAGCAGAGACCCTGGATAAAATTAAAGAAAGAAAGAACAAGAAATCATACATAAATAAAAGCAAAACAAGAAGTAATAAAGCCAAGACACAGGAAGCTTACACACAGGTGAACAAAGAAGTGAGAAGATGCATTAAAAGTGATAAGAGGAAATATATAGCAAATAAAGGGAATATGAAAGAACTGTACAACAGCACAAAGAAATTGGGTGGAAACAACAAACAGATCAACGCCTTTATCAGAGATAAGAAAGGAAATCTGCTTAGTAATATAAGGGAACAAATGGAGAGATGGAAAGAGCACTTTGAAGAACTTTTGAACAGACCCAGCTCAAATAATCCTCCAGATATATACTACCAGCAGAGAAGAGGAGTTACACGTTGGCTGCGGAGGGCCAAGCAAAGAGGAAATAATGAAAGCCATCAAGCTATTGGAAAATGGTGGGGCCACAGGGCCAGATGAAGTTCCTTCGGAAGCCATCAAAGCAGGTATTGACACCTCTACCAAGATGTTACATGATCTGTTGGATAGAATTTGGGAGAGGGAAGAAATGCCTAGGGACTGGAGAGGGGGTTGTGTGATCAAGCTGCCAGAGGGGGGGGGGGGGGTTTACAGGGGTGCACAAATTATAGGGGAATTGTGCTACTATCAGTGCCAGGAAAAATATTAGGCAGAATCATTCTGGAGAGACTAAGGGAGGCTATGGAGAAACACTTGAGAGATAGGCAAGCAGGTTTTGGGAGGAGCAGATCATGTGCTGATCAAATGACTACTCTACGTGTAGTAGTTGAACAAAGTTTGGAACTGGAGTCCCCACTTTATATTGGATTCATAGGTTACGAAAAGGCATTTGATAGTTTAGACAGAGGGGTGCTTTGGGGGCTGCTGAGTCATTGCGGAGTCCCCATGGGGTTTATTAACCTGATGAAAACAATGTATGAGGGGACGAAATGTAGTGTGGTGCATGAGGGACAGCTTACGGGGGCATTTGAAATAAGAACAGGAGTAAGGCAAGGATGCCTTCTGTCCCCATTTCTCTTTCTACTGGCCATAGATTGGATTATGAAAATAACTAAAAACACCAGAAATGGGATCCAGTGGTCACTGACCAAACAACTTGATGATTTAGACTTTGCTGATGACATAGCTCTCCTGTCGCACAGCCATCAACAGATGCAGGATAAAATGAGTATATTAGATGAGAGATCACAACAGCTAGGACTAAAGATTAATAGAGATAAGACCAACATTATGAGAATTAATGCAGTTGGCAATAAGCAAATAAAACTAGGAGAACTACCTCTACTAGATGTACAGTCTTACATCTATCTGGGCAGTAATATAGATAAAGAGGGAGGAACAGAGAGTGATACCAAAATGGGGATATCAGGGGCAAGAGGGGTTTTCATTGCACTGGGACACATATGGAAATCCAAAGAAATTAGGTTAAATGCAAAAATAAAAATTTTCAACTCAAATGTTAAGTCGGTCCTATTATATGGCTGTGAAACATGCAGAATAACAAAAGTGACAATCACGAAGGTACATACTTTCATTAATGGATGCTTACGCAGAATAAAGGGATGGAAATGGCAGGACAAAGTCATTAACGTGGAATTATGGAAATGTACCGGTCAAATACCAGTGGATAAAGAGATACAGCGAAGACGATGGCGATGGATAGGACACACACTGCGGAAGCCAACTGAGAGTATTACACAACAGGCCCTTTTTTGGAATCCCCAGGGGAAAAGACAAAGAGGAAGACCAAGGAATTCTTGGAGAAGACAGATCGAAACAGAGATGAAGATGATGGGGAAGACATGGGATGATCTTAAAAGAATGGCAAAAAACAGAACGACTTGGAAAGTGTTTGTTGAAGACCTATGCTCCACTGGGAGCTAAAAGGTAGAAGAAGATGGTTACTGGTCCCACAAACCTGTATTCAGAGATATCGTAGAATGACGTTAATTGTGTTTGTGATCCCTGTATTCAGAGATGTCGTGTAATGGCCTTAATTGTGTCTGTGGTTCATGACCAGCTCTACATCGTTTGTGGTTTCTAGAGATTGTGTCCTCAAGTTATCACAATGCATGGTTTGTTGGTTTGTGTGAGAGGCTCCATCAGTTCGTGAATGTTTATGTTATGGTTAAAGTTGAGGACAGAGATATGTATCAGTCCAACTAGGGAGAATGTGGCGGGTCGAATGGGTGAATTTGAAAGTGATGTGTTAGGACAACAGTGTAGAGATGACGGAATGTGAAAGCGATGTGTTAGGACAACAGTGTAGAGATGACGGAATGTGAAAGTGATGTGTTAGGACAACAGTGTAGAGATGACGGAATGTGAAAGCGATGTGTTAGGACAACAGTGTTGAGATGACGGAATGTGAAAGCGATGTGTTAGGACAACAGTGTTGAGATGACGGAATGTGAAAGCGATGTGTTACGACAACAGTGTTGAGATGACGGAATGTGAAAGCGATGTGTTAGGACAACAGTGTTGAGATGACGGAATGTGAAAGCGATGTGTTAGGACAACAGTGTTGAGATGACGGAATGTGAAAGCGATGTGTTACGACAACAGTGTTGAGATGACGGAATGTGAAAGCAATGTGTTAGGACAACAGTGTTGAGATGACGGAATGTGAAAGCGATGTGTTAGGACAACAGTGTTGAGATGACGGAATGTGAAAGCGATGTCTTAGGACAACAGTGTTGAGATGACGGAATGTGAAAGTGATGTGTTAGGACAACAGTGTTGAGATGACGGAATGTGAAAGTGATGTGTTAGGACAACAGTGTTGAGATGACGGAATGTGAAAGTGATGTGTTAGGACAACAGTGTTGAGATGACGGAATGTGAAAGTGATGTGTTAGGACAACAGTGTTGAGATGACGAAATGTGAAAGCGATGTGTTACGACAACAGTGTTGAGATGACGGAATGTGAAAGCGATGTGTTACGACAACAGTGTTGAGATGACGGAATGTGAAAGCGATGTGTTAGGACAACAGTGTTGAGATGACGGAATGTGAAAGCGATGTGTTAGGACAACAGTGTTGAGATGACGGAATGTGAAAGTGATGTGTTAGGACAACAGTGTTGAGATGACGGAATGTGAAAGTGATGTGTTAAGATAACAGTGTTGAGATGACGGAATGTGAAAGCGATGTGTTAGGACAACAGTGTTGAGATGACGGAATGTGAAAGCGATGTGTTAGGACAACAGTGTTGAGATGACGGAATGTGAAAGTGATGTGTTAGGACAACAGTGTTGAGATGACGGAATGTGAAAGTGATGTGTTAAGATAACAGTGTTGAGATGACGGAATGTGAAAGTGATGTTAGAAGAACAGTAACTGAGATGAAGTCATGTACAAGTAATGTATTAGAGCGATAGCCGGAAATGGAGTGGAATATAACAGTTGATGCTTATAACTGTCATTTCATGGAAATGATAACCACTAAAATTATTGTTTATGTAATAATATCAACATGATGGTGGTAAATATTCAAGGACGTACCTGAGAATGAAGCCAACAAGACCAGTAACTCCGATAAGGAAGTGCAAGCTACCAGCCAACATCAGACTCCCGCTTAACTGTGGACAACAGACGGAAGACACACCTTTGTAACAGTCCTGACTGACAGAGTATCAGGCGACGTCAAGTCCCACTACAAATATTGTGATTTTGTGCTGTAAGCCCATTCTTTGGGACTTTAATTAAAAAAAACATCTTCAATTATTTTCTTTGCAATTAGCTTTTTCCCTACATCTTTGATACATTATTGACTCACTGCCAACTCACTTTACTTCTATCTTTCGAACTTTCCCTTTCTTTCCTTTGTCTATTTCTGTTATTTATTTATCATCTCTTTGTTGTCTCATTTTCACCATCTTACCTATTTTTCGGCTCTTGCTCCAATTGTGTCTGTTTAGTTTATATATATATATATATATATATATATTTGACATGGTGCATACCATTTACAATACATATATATATATCCATTTTATATTTTTTTTCTTGAAGGTCAATGCTCCGAAGCCGAAGGTTAAGTTGGCAGAGGCACGTCCAGCGAATTGAAGAAAATCGCATTCTGAAGCAAATACTAGATGGTGAACTAATACACGGAACTAATACACGGAATGCTAGACATACAATCTTACATATATCTGGGCAGTAATATAAAGAGGGGGGAACAGAAAATGATACCAAAATAAGGATATCAAAAGCAAGAAGAGCATTTGCTGCACTGGGAAAGATATGGAAGTCCAAAGAAATTAAGTTAAATACAAAAACAAAAATGTTCAACTCCAATGTTAAGTCAGTCCTATTATATGGCTGTGAAACATGGAGAACAACAAAATTGACAATCGTGAAGATACGAACTTTCATTAATGGATTCTTACGCAGAACAAAATGATGGAAATGGCAGGACAAAATCACTAACATAGAATTATGGAAATGTACCAGTCAAATAAAAGTGGATAAAGAGATACAGCGAAGGTGATGGCGCTGGATAGGATGCACACTGCGGAAGCCAACTGAGAGTATTACACAACAGACCCTTTTTTTTAATCCCCAGGGGAAAAGACACAGAGGAAGACAAAGCAATTCTTGGAGAAGACAGATAGAAGCAGAGATGAAGATGATGTGGAAGACATGGAATGATCTTAAAAGAATGGCAAGAAACAGAACGACTTTGAAAGTGTTTGTTAAAGACCTATACTCCACAGGGAGCTGAGGGGTAGAGGAATACACAGAAAGAGACAAATCAACAGACCTAAACTCATGTTCTGAGGTGCTTGTGTTGTGGGGTGCTCATGTTGTGAGGTGCTTGTGTAGTGAGCTGCTAGTGATGTGAGTAGCTTGTATTCTGCCGTGCTTATGTTGTGAGGTGCTTTTGTTGTGGGCTGCTCGTGTTGTGAGGTGCTTTTGTTGTGAAGTGATTTTGTTGTCAGGTGTTTTGGTTGTGGGTGTTTGTGTTGTATGGTGTTTTCTCTGTGAGGTGTTAGTGTAATGGAATGACTGTGCTCTGATGTGTTTGTGTTATGAGGTGTTTGTTGTGTTGTGTTTTCGTTTTCTGAGGTGATCGTGTTGTGAGTTACTCGTGTTGAGTGGTGATCCTTTTGTGAGATGTTTGTGCTTTCGAGTGCGAGTGTTGACAGGTATTTGTGTTGTGAGGTGATCATGTTTTGAGCTTATAGTGTTATAAGGTGCTTGTATTGTGAGGTGCCCATGTTATAAGGTGCTTGTAGTGTGAGGTGCCCATGTTATAAGGTGCTTGTAGTGTGAGGTGCCCATGTTATAAGGTGCTTGTAGTGTGAGGTGCCCATATTATAAAGTGCTTGTATTTTGAGGTGCCCATGTTATAAGGTGCTTGTATTATGAGGTGCCCATGTTAAAAGGTGCTTGTATTGTGAGGTGCCCATGTTATAAGGTTGTTGTATTGTGAGGTGCCCATGTTATAAGGTGGTTGTATTGTGAGGTGCCCATGTTATAAGGTGCTTGTATTGTGAGGTGCCCATGTTATAAGGTTGTTGTATTGTGAGGTGCCCATGTTATAAGGTGGTTGTATTGTGAGGTGCCCATGTTATAAGGTGCTTGTATTGTGAGGTGGCCATGCTATAAGGTGCTTGTATTGTGAGGTGCCCATGTTATAAGGTGCTTGTATTGTGAGGTGCCAATGTTATAAGGTGATTGTATTGTGCGGTGGCCATGTTATAAGGTGCTTGAATTGTGAGGTGCCCATGTTATAAGGTGGTTGTATTGTGAGGTGGCCATGTTATAAAGTTGTTGCATTGTGAGGTGCCCATGTTATAAGGTGGTTGTATTGTGAGGAGCCCACGTTATAAGGTGGTTGTATTGTGAGGTGCACATGTTATAAGGTGCTTGTATTGTGAGGTATCAATGTTATAAGGTGGTTGTATTGTGAGGTGCACATGTTATAAGGTGCTTGTATTGTGAGGTGCCCATGTTATAAGGTGGTTGTATTGTGAGGTACACATGTTATAAGGTGATTGTATTGTGAGGAGCCCATGTTATAAGGTGATTGTATTGTGAGGTGGCCATGTTATAAGGTGGTTGCATTGTGAGGTGCCCATGTTATAAGGTGGTTGCATTGTGAGGTGGCTATGTTATAAGGTGGTTATATTGTGAGGTGGCCATGTTATAAGGTGGTTGCATTGTGAGGTGGCTATGTTATAAGGTGGTTATATTGTGAGGTGGCCATGTTATAAGGTGGTTGTATTGTGAGGTGCCCATGTTATAAGGTGGTTATATTGTGAGGTGGCTATGTTATAAGGTGGTTATATTGTGAGGTGCCCATGTTATAAGGTGGTTATATTGTGAGGTGGCTATGTTATAAGGTGGTTATATTGTGAGGTGCCCATGTTATAAGGTGGTTATATTGTGAGGTGCCCATGTTATAAGGTGGTTGTATTGTGAGGTGGCCATGTTATAAGGTGGTTATATTGTGAGGTGGCTATGTTATAAGGTGGTTATATTGTGAGGTGGCCATGTTATAAGGTGGTTGTATTGTGAGGTGCCCATGTTATAAGGTGGTTGCATTGTGAGGTGGCTATGTTATAAGGTGGTTATATTGTGAGGTGGCCATGTTATAAGGTGGTTGTATTGTGAGGTGCCCATGTTATAAGGTGGTTGCATTGTGAGGTGCCCATGTTATAAGGTGGTTGTATTCTGAGGTGCCAATGTTATAAGGTGGTTGTATTGTGAGGTGGCCATGTTATAAGGTTATTCTATTCTTAAGTGCCCATGTTGTAAGGTAGTTATATTGTGAGGTGGCTATGTTATAAGGTGGTTGTATTGTGAGGTGCCCATGTTATAAGGTGGTTGTATTGTGAGGTGCCCATGTTATAAGGTGGTTGCATTGTGAGGTGCCCATGTTATAAGGTGGTTGTATTCTGAGGTGCCAATGTTATAAGGTGCTTGTAGTGTGAGGTGCCCATGTTATAAGGTGGTTGTATTGTGAGGTTGTCATTTTACAAGATGGTTGTATTGTGAGGTGCCCATGTTATAAGGTGGTTGTATTTTGAGGTGGCTATGTTGTAAGGTAGTTATATTGTGAGGTGGCCATGTTATAAGGTTATTGTATTGTGAGGTGCCCATGTTGTAAGGTAGTTATATTGTGAGGTGGTCATGTTATAAAGTTGTTGTATTGTGAGGTGTCCATGTTGTAAGGTAGTTATATTGTGAGGTGGCCATGTTATAAGGTTGTTGTATTGTGAGGTGCCCATATTGTAAGGTAGTTATATTGTGAGGTGGCCATGTTATAAGGTTGTTGTATTGTGAGGTGCCCATGTTGTAAGGTAGTTATATTGTGAGGTGGCTATGTTATAAGGTGGTTGTATTGTGAGGTGACCATGTTATAAGGTGGTTGTATTGTGAGGTGGCAATGTTATAAGGTGGTTGTATTGTGATTTGGCCATGTTATAAGGTGGTTGTATTGTGAGGTGGCCATGTTATAAGGTAGTTATATTGTGAGGTGGCCATGTTATAAGGTAGTTATATTGTGAGGTAGCCATGTTATAAGGTGGTTGTATTGTGAGGTGGCCATGTTATAAGGTAGTTATATTGTGAGGTGGCCATGTTATAAGGTTGTTGTATTGTGAGGTGCCCATGTTGTAAGGTAGTTATATTGTGAGGTGGCTATGTTATAAGGTGGTTGTATTGTGAGGTGGCCATGTTATAATGTGCTTGTATTGTGGGGTGCCCGTGTTTTAAGGTGCTTGTATTGAGAGGTGGCCATATTATTAGGTGCTTGTATTGTGAGGTGCCCATGTTATAAGATGCTTGTATTGTGAGGTGCCCGTGTTATAAGGTGATTTGTATTGTGAGGTGCCCTTGTTGTAACGTGCTTGTATTGTGTGGTGCCCTTGTTATAAGTTGGTTGTATTGTGAGGTGGCTTTGTTATAAGGTGCTTGTATTGTTTGGTGCCCGTGTTGTTATGTGCTGGAGTTGTTAAGTTTCGTTTTGTGATATATTTGAGGAGCGAGGTGTTTGCGCTGTCAGATTTTGTCTTTGTGATGTGGTTTATGTTGTGAGGTGTTTGTGGTGTGACCTGTTTGTGCTGTAAGGTGTTTGTGTTGTGAGCTGTTTGGTTTGTCAGGTGATAGTTCTGAGAGGTGCTCGTTTTGTGAGGTGCTAGTATTTTGTCTTACATGTGATGAGAAGAGATAATAATCGAATAGCAAAGCAAGCCCTCATATGGGAAACAACAGGTAAAAGAAAAAGAGGAAGACCCAGGGAGACACTGAGAAGAACATTGATGAGAGAGGCAAGAGCAGCAGGAATCGGCTCCCTCAATGAGATAGAACTGCTTGCACAGAACAGAGACAGATGGCGAGATTTGATAAAATATCTTTAAAAGAAAACTGCTAGAACAAAAATTCATATAGGAGAAGGTGTATCTTGGTCTACGCCCTATGGGCCGGTTACGGCTCGAAAGGTCAATAGATAGATAGTATTTTGTCTTAATATCAGAGACAGAGAATGAACTGCAGGAAATGATAGACATAATAGTAAAAGAGAGCTAAAAGCAAGGGCTCTGTTTAAATAGTAAGAAAACAGAAGTAATGGTCATGTCGAAGAAACAATCATCACCATCATGCAGCATAAATATAAACAGGACAAATCTGAAACAAGTGCAACGTTTCAAATCCTTGGACACTACAATATCATCAAATGGACGATGCACCACAGAAATAAAATCATAATAGCTCAGGTTAAAATAGAATTTCAGAAAATGATAAATATCTTATTCAACAAATCTATGTCAAAAGAAGTGAAAAATAGAGTTCATCGGTGCTATATAGAACCAGTTCTGACCTATGGAAGCGAATCATGGAAAGTAGACAAACAAATGAAAAGACAATTAGAGGCCACACGGTTGGGATTTCTCAGAAGAATGTTGAAAGTTCCCTGTACAGCTAAAATGAGGAAGTTCTCAAAGAGGCTAACACAAAAAGGGAGCTCTTAAAAAACATCAGAAAGAAACAATCAACATTTTTTCGGGCACATCATGAGAAGAGGAAAATTGGAATACTTGGTTACATCATCATCATCAAGTACCGGGCCTAGTGGCGTAGGTGATCATGTCTCTCCACAACATTCGATCTCGGCAGCTATTTATCATTTCTGTTGTTGACCTTCTGCCAAGCCATTCTCTTAAGCTGTCTGTTATTTTTTCTCTTTGCTTCCCTCTATCTCTTCGTCCCTCAATTTTTCCAGTTGTTACAATATATTCAAGTTGTTCGCTTCTCATTACATGGCCAAAACATGATGATTGTCTCTTCCTAACATTGGAAATTAGCTCTCTTTTTGCTTTGACCCTTCTCAGAACCTCTTCATTACTCTTCTTAGCTGTCCATGGTATTCTCAACATTCTTCTGTAAAACCACATTTCTACAGACTCCAGTGATTTTCTTGTCTGTTGTCCTATTGTCCATGACTCGCATCCATATGTTAAGACTGGCTCTACGTAACATTTAAGAACTCTTTATTTGGTTACAACTGGCAAAAGAAAAGGAAAGAGAGATCGCGCACGACAAAGAGAGAAAATCCTGGATAGCTTGGTGTCATGGCATGGAAAACAGTCAACAAACAGAATTGATTCGATGCACTATAGATAGAAGACTGTGGAAGGTCATGATCGCCTACGCCAACAGTTATGGCATATGATGATGATGAGTGTGTTGCATTGCTAGTGTTGTGATGTGCTAGTGTTGTGATGTTTTTGTGTTCTGAGGTGCTAGTGTTGTGATGTGCTAGTGTTGTGATGTGCTCGTGTTGTGAGCTGCTCGTGTTGTGAGCTGCTCGTGTTGTGAGGTGCTCGTGTTGTGATGTGCTCGTGTTGAGAGGTGCTCGTGTTGCGAGATGCTCGTGTTGTGATGTGCTCGTGTTGTGATGTGCTCGTGTTGCGAGGTGCTCGTGTTGCGAGGTGCTCGTGTTGAGAGGTGCTCGTGTTGTGATGTGCTCGTGTTGCGAGATGCTCGTGTTGTGATGTGCTCGTGTTGCGAGGTGCTCGTGTTGTGATGTGCTCGTGTTGTGATGTGCTCGCGTTGAGAGGTGCTCGTGTTGTGATGTGCTCGTGTTGAGAGGTGCTCGTGTTGTGATGTGCTCGTGTTGTGATGTGCTCGTGTTGTGATGTGCTCGTGTTGTGATGTGCTCGTGTTGTGATGTGCTCGTGTTGAGAGGTGCTCGTGTTGTGATGTGCTCGTGTTGTCAGATTCTAGTGTTGTGAGATGCTCGTGTTGTGATGTGCTCGTGTTGTGATGTGCTCGTGTTGAGAGGTGCTCGTGTTGTGATGTGCTCGTGTTGTCAGATTCTAGTGTTGTGATGTGCTCGTGTTGTGATGTGCTCGTGTTGTGATGTGCTCGTGTTGAGAGGTGCTCGTGTTGTGATGTGCTCGTGTTGTCAGATTCTAGTGTTGTGAGATGCTCGTGTTGCGAGGTGCTCGTGTTGTGATGTGCTCGTGTTGTGAGATGTTCGTGTTAGTGAGATGTTCGTGTTGTGAGGTGCTCGTGTTGCGAGGTGCTCGTGTTGCGAGGTGCTCGTGTTGCGAGGTGCTCGTGTTGCGAGGTGCTCGTGTTAGTGAGATGTTCGTGTTAGTGAGATGTTCGTGTTGTGAGGTGCTCGTGTTGTGAGCTGCTCGTGTTGTGAGCTGCTCGTGTTGTGATCTGCTCGTGTTGTGATGTGCTCGTGTTGTGATGTGCTCGTGTTGTGAGGTGCTCGTGTTGTGAGGTGCTCGTGTTGCGAGGTGCTCGTGTTGTGAGGTGCTCGTGTTGTGAGGTGCTCGTGTTGTGAGGTGCTCGTGTTGTCAGATTCTAGTGTTGTAAGATGCTCGTGTTGCGAGGTGCTCGTGTTGTCAGATTCTAGTGTTGTAAGATGCTCGTGTTGTGAGGTGCTCGTGTTGTCAGATTCTAGTGTTGTAAGATGCTCGTGTTGTGATGTTTTTGTGTTCTGAGGTGCTCGTGTTGTGAGATGCTCGTGTTCTGAGGTGCTCGTGTTGCGAGATGCTCGTGTTGCGAGGTGCTCGTGTTGTGATGTGCTCGTGTTGCGAGATGCTCGTGTTGTGAGATGCTCGTGTTGTGATGTGCTCGTGTTGCGAGATGCTCGTGTTGCGGGGTGCTCGTGTTGTGATGTGCTAGTGTTGCGAGATGCTCGTGTTGCGAGGTGCTCGTGTTGCGAGATGCTCGTGTTGTCAGATTCTAGTGTTGTAAGATGCTCGTGTTGCGAGATGCTCGTGTTGTCAGATTCTAGTGTTGTAAGATGCTCGTGTTGCGAGGTGCTCGTGTTGTCAGATTCTAGTGTTGTGAGATGCTCGTGTTGTGATGTGCTCGTGTTGTGATGTGCTCGTGTTGTGATGTGCTCGTGTTGCGAGGTGCTCGTGTTGTCAGATTCTAGTGTTGTAAGATGCTAGTGTTGTGAGATGCTCGTGTTGCGAGGTGCTCGTGTTGCGAGATGTTCGTGTTAGTGAGATGTTCGTGTTGTGAGGTGCTCGTGTTGTGAGCTGCTCGTGTTGTGATGTGCTCGTGTTGTGATGTGCTCGTGTTGTGAGGTGTTCGTGTTGCGAGGTGCTCGTGTTGTGAGGTGTTCGTGTTGTGAGGTGCTCGTGTTGTGAGGTGCTCGTGTTGTGAGGTGCTCGTGTTGTGAGGTGCTCGTTTTGTGAGGTGCTCGTGTTGTGATGTGCTTGTGTTGTTAGGTGCTCGTGTTGTGAAGTGCTCGTGTTGTTAGGTGCTCGTGTTGTGAAGTATAATATATCTTTTTCACGCGTATTATTATCTCACAGAAAAAATTAAAACGACTGATTGTTTTATTCTCACAACCTTTATTACACAATCAGAAAACTATTCAACTATCCGAATGTCTTATTAAAGAACATTGTTGCATTCAAATTGGTTTACAATCTTTTCTTTACATGATGTCAAGGACAATGATCTTTGTACTGGAGTTCGATTTATGGATTGATCGCTTCTAGATGAGATCATTTATTTACAATGTCAATACATCTACAAATGTGCACATTATAACATTAGTCTGGTATTGTTTTTAACAATTTTAACTTGTAACTTTACAGTCCGACACATCCGTCTAGACGGTCTAGTGGAGGCTATTGTGTGTTTTTTTTTTGGGGGGGGGTATATTTTTTTGTCGAACAGCTTCTCTCGTGGCTAATTCTACGTATGTTTGACAAACACACACGGCCACAGAATGAACAAGTCGGGCCCACTGATCCACAAGGTTTTCTATCCTTTTTTATGAGTCTTTTCTATTCTAAGTTTTGCCTTAGCACAGTCTCAAATAATGTTATACCATTTTTTATACATGTTCTCCAAGATGTGCGATCACTTGCCAGATGTTCCCAGTCATTTTCACAGATGAAGACATTCAGAGATGATTTACAGATATCTCTATATCGTAGTTTAGGTCTACCGATTTGTCTTTTTCCGTGTAAGTTCACCATATAGTATTTGCTTGGGGATGCTTTTTTCTTCCATTCGTTGGACATGCCCCAGCCATCTTAATCTTCGACATCTGAACATCGACATGATTGTTAGGGTCTTAGCACGTTGCAGGACAGTTAAGTTGGTTATTTTGTCCTGCCATTTGATGTGCATTATTCTGCGGAGACATCGCATGTGGAAGACATTGAGTCTTTTTTCGGGATTTGAGTATGTTGTCCAGGTTTCAGATCCATATAATAGTGTGCTAAGCACACAAGTGTGATATATTAATAGTTTGGTCTTTAATAGTTTGGTCTTTAGTGTCAGTTTCGTGTTGTTCCAGGCCCTTTCTGTGAGTTTGCAGAAAGTAGTTGCTGCCTTACCGATTCGACTGTTTATTTCATCATTAAGAGAAGTGGTTTAAGTAATTGTGGATCCAAGATACGTGAATTTCTGAACTGATTCTAGTGGACAATTTTTTAAAGTGATTAACAGAGGTTTGATGTCGCCTGGACTTAGTATTACTGTTTTCTGAATACTAATTGACAGTGAGAATAGGTCGCATGGTTTGTCCGGGTTGTTGATCATCGATTGTAAGGTTGCTTCACTATGAGCGACTAGGGCAGCATCGTCATCAAATAAAAGTTCTTTAAGTAGGCCAACAATTGTTTCTGTTTTTGCTCTTAGTCGTGCTAAATTGAACAGTGAGCCATCTGATCTTGTGTGACTGTAAATGTCTCCTGAGCTGTTTTTGATCTTAGTCGTGCTAAGTTGAACAGTGAGCCATCTGATCTTGTGTGACTGTAAATGTCTCCTGAGCTGTTTTTGATCTTAGTCGTGCTAAGTTGAACAGTGAGCCATCTGATCTTGTGTGACTGTAAATGTCTACTGAGCTGTTTTTGATCTTAGTTGTGCTAAGTTGAACAGTGAGACATCTGATCTTGTGTGACTGTAAATGTCTACTGAGCTGTTTTTGATCTTAGTTGTGCTAAGTTGAACAGTGAGCCATCTGATCTTGTGTGACTGTAAATGTCTACTGAGCTGTTTTCGAAGACGTAGTTTAGAAGGGCCACAAAAAATATGCAGGAAAGGGTGGAGGCGAGGACACATCCCTGTTTCACTTCGTTGTTGACTTCAAAACTCTCTGATGAATTCTCATCAAAGTGAATTTTAGTATTCATGTTGTCATAAAAGGACATAATCAGCTTAAGTAATTTAAGTGGACAGCCTATGCTTTCTAACACACTGTAGAGCTCATCTCTGTTTACTGAGTCGAAGGCCTTTGTGGGATCCACAAAGGCAATATAGAGCGGCATATTTTTTTCCCGACATTTTTCTTGCAGTTGTTTAAGTGTGAAAATCATGTCTATATTTTGATCTCAAAAACATATAGCTCCATAGGGGATTGAAAGGTACGATAAAAAGAAGAGTCGTGATTGATGATAAATTTAATGTCACTGTATCTACAATCAAAATTTCAATCAATTTATTAAACATCACAATCATCATATGTCTGTTCACATTATTTATCTACTGCGAGTATTTTCTAAGATTCTATCGACGTCACTGTATTCTGTGAAGTCCTTGTATCTTAATTTCTGAGAAATTTTCTATATGACGGCAGTGTTTGTAACAACTTATGGGACAGTCGATATTGACAGTAGTAACAAGTGGTTCATGCATTTTTTATTCTATTTTATTCTATTCATGGAATCAGTTTAATAGCAGCAGGGATACCCCTATACCCGCTGAACTGCCAGTCCCATCATTTCTAGAAGCGTATGGAAACTGATTGCTCCTGAAGGTGTTGATTGTAGATACATCGATGTTTCCCACACCGGATGGATCAGACACATTTTTCATTGCCAGGCTCATGAGCCTATCATATACATCATTGTCCCACTTATAGACCACCTCCTCTTTTAAGGAATAAAGAAGGTAAATGGCGATATAATCTTTGTTCAGATTCAAGCCACACTCAGTGCCAGAACTGCCAGCGCGCTTATCTCTCTATCTCTGGCAGTGGCAGTCATCCTTCTTGTATAACATATTTCTCATCATCAGCATGAGTTATATTGGTTGGTGTAGGCGATCATGTCCTTCCACAATTTTCTATCCACAGTCATCATCGTCATCATCATCGTGTGCCCTCTCCGCAACGAAGGTTGGCTACCATGGATCGCCATTCTACTCTGTTTCTTGCTTTGATGGTGCAGGCTGACATAGATTGACTTGTCCATCTTTTGATGTTACTCGTCCATGTTAGTCTTGGTCTGCCTCTGCCTCTTTTACCTTGTATTTTTCCTTCCAATATTACTTTTAGTAGGCTGTTGAGTCTTTTAACGTGCCCCAAAAATTTAATTTGTCTTGTCTTTTTTATGTTCAGCAGTTTTTTTTTTATTTTCAGTTGTTTTAAAACTTCATCGTTTGTTATCTTTTGTTTCCATCCAATTCTACCTATTCTTCTATATATCCACATTTCAAAGGCTTCAATTTTCTGTTCTGTTTTCTTGTCTAATGTCCATGTTTCTGCACCATACAGGAATGTTGAGAAGATGTAACATTTTACCATTCTTAGTTTCAGACCTGCTGATATTTGTTTTGTTGTTAGTATATTTTTCATGGCATTAAAATTACTTTTTACCATACCTATTCTATTGTTTATTTCAGTTTTGCATTTTCCATCATTGGTTATAGTATGTCCTAGGTAGTTGTAACTCTGGACTGTCTCCAGATGTGTTCCCTCAACTGTGATATTTAATTGTAGGTCTTGAGAATTTTCTTTGTTTATGATCATAGTTTTAGTCTTTTTGATATTCATTTCTAGTCCATATTTTTTGCTTGTTGTGTTTATCACATTAAGCAATTGTTGTAGGTCTTTAGGATTTTCTGCTAGTAGAACAGTATCATCAGCATATCTTAGGTTAATGATTATCTTTCCATTAATGTTTAGGCCTGGCATCTCTGAGATGTTTTTAAAGATTTGCTCAGTGGATAGATTGAACAAGCTTGGTGATAGGATGCATCCTTGTCTTACTCCCCTTTTTATGTCCATTGGTGTTGAGTTCTCCTTGTTATATCTTATTATTGCTATTTGCTCCCAGTACAAATTACTACAATTATTAATTATTACATATTAGTCGTATGTCTGCGTCGTCTAGATTTATATCCTTTAGGCAGTTTATAAGTTGGTTATGGTGTATTCTATCGAAAGCTTTGGTGTAGTCTATAAAGCAGGCATATATTGGTTTGTTTACTTCTGTGTACTTTTCAATCAATGTTCTCATGCTGAATATGGCTTCTTTTGTCCCACTGTTTTTCTTGAATCCAAATTGTTGCGCCTCTAATTCAGTATTGATTTTATTCTGAATCCTTCCCTGTATAACTTTTAGTAAAATTTTTGTTACCTGGCTCATTAGTCTTATTGTTCTGAAGTCACTGCATTCAACTGCACCATTCTTTTTAGGCAATGCAATGAAAGTTGATGTTTTTAGATCGTTTGGTATGTATCCTGTATGGTATATGTCATTGCATATGTCTGTGATCACTTCGACGCCAAACTCTTCTAGAGCCTGTATCATCTCTATCTGTATATTGTCAGGCTTTGCTGCTTTTCCCTTTTTCATTGTTTTTATGGCTTTTTCTACTTCGGATTTCAGGATTTTATAGTTGTATGCACATTTTATGTCTGGCTTTTTGTCCCTTTCTTCATGAAATAATTCTGTTATATATTCTTGCCATTCATCTATTATATCTTTGTTGTCTGATAGCATTCTTCCCTATTTGTTTGCTATACATCCGATTCCTGCAGCTTTCTTGTCTTTATTCGTCATTCTCTTTATTTCTGTGTGCATCTCTCTTAGGTTTTGTTTACTTTCCATAGTTTCGATTTCTAGACATCTTTGGTTGAGCCAGTCTTCTTTTGCCTTTTTGCACATTCTCCGTATTTCATTGTCTATATCCTTGTATCTGGCAGTGTTTTTCGCTTGTCTTCTTTCTTCCATTTTTTCTAACATTTTGTCTGTTATCCATTTTTTATTTTTGTTACTTTCTTTTTTGGGCAAGGTGTTGCAGGATTCTTGCATGCTGTTTTTTATGCATTGCCATTTTGTTGTGACTTTTCCCTCAGGATTTTCTCTTCTGTATTGCTCAATCCCCTCTTCTAGTAGCTTTTGATATGTGTTCTTTACTTGTACAGTATAAGTTTCTTGTACATCTTTCTGGTTTAACGCTTTTATATCTGTTGGTGTTGCTGCATTAGTTTTTTGTTTGTTTCTCTTTAATTTGATTTTCATTTTTATCATTACAGGATTGTGGTCTGAATTTATATCTGCTGCTGGGTAGGTTTTGGCTTTCTTGACGCTGTTCCTGAATCTGTCTTTTATCATTATGTAATCTATTTGATTTCTCTTCTTGTCTCCAGGGCTTTTCCATGTATCCACAGTACATCGTATCAGTTCTGTTGTTGACTGTTTTCCGTGTAATGACAAAGCTGTCCCGTATCTTCTCTCTTTGTCGTTCGCGATCTCTTTCTCTGCATTCTGCCAGTTGTAACCAAATATTCCAACTTTCCACTTCTCATGATAAGCCGCAAACATTTCGATTATTTCTTTCTATTGTAATTGTAGGAGCTCCGTTTTTATGTTGGCCTCTTTGAGAATTTCCTTGTTGGTCTTTTTAGCAGCCCATTGAATTCTCACCACTCTTCTGATAAATCCCATCTCTGTGGCATCTAATCGTCTTTTCATTTGTTTGTCCACGATTTACTTCCATAGGACAGAAGTGGCTCTATATAACACCAATCAAAAACTATTTATAATTTCCATAAAAGATATGTTTGGACCTATACCGCTATCTTCCTCAACAGATCCATTTGTCGCCTCTATCATCGAATCAAAGTGTGTCCTGGGACACTAACAAAAATCATTCTTGATTCCTGGTACGCCAATCAGATTCTATCAACCAAAACTGATTCATTTAAATTTAGAAGTGTCTAACTCTAGAAGTCCGTGATTGTTATAAAAAAAATTAGAGAATTGGAAAATACTTGACCTGTTTTCGGTGTTACCGTTTATCTGGATAGTGGCGGTGTTCACAGCTACAATAATGAGGATGGTTGTTATCCATAAGCTGCATGGCATTAATGAGCCATTAAGTTATCCGCAAGCTGCATGGCATTAATGAGCCATTAAGTTATCCGCAAGCTACATAACTGATAGCTGTAATTATCCACGAGCTGCAATAGTGAGAGCTGTAGATATATTCAGAGGTTACAGTAAATGAGAGTTGTAGATATCCACAATTTATAGTTGTGACAGCTGTTTTCTTTTTCCTTTCGTCTCCTGTGGAACATATTTCTTAAACAAACACTTTCCAAGCCGTTTCTTGCCATTCTTTTAAGACAATTCCATGTCTTCCTCATCATCTTCATCTCTGTTTCTATCTGTCTTATCCAAGAAAATTTTGGTTTTGTCTTTTTCCTTCGCGATTAACAGAAAACGGACCTGTCACGGACTTTTTCTTTCATAATTGTACGTTAAAGATTTCGTCCTTTAATTTCCATCCTTTTATTTTGCGCAAACATCCATTAATAAAGGTAGTAAGAGCTGTAGATATGCACAAGTTACTGTAGTGAGAGCTGTAGATATGCACAAGTTACTGTAGTGAGAGCTGTAGATATACACAAGTTACTGTAGTGAGAGCTGTAGATATACACAAGTTACTGTAGTGAGAGCTGTGTATATGGACAAGTTACTGTAGTGAGAGCTGTAGATATGCACAAGTTACTGTAGTGAGAGCTGTAGATATGCACAAGTTACTGTAGTGAGAGCTGTGTATATGGACAAGTTACTGTAGTGAGAGCTGTAGATATGCACAAGTTACTGTAGTGAGAGCTGTAGATATACACAAGTTACTGTAGTGAGAGCTGTGTATATGGACAAGTTACTGTAGTGAGAGATGTATATATGGACAAGTTACTGTAGTGAGAGCTGTCTATATGGACAAGTTACTGTAGTGAGAGCTGTAGATATGCACAAGTTAATGTAGTGAGAACTGTATATATGCACAAGTTAATGTAGTGAGAACTGTATATATGCACAAGTTAATGTAGTGAGAACTGTATATATGCACAAGTTAATTTAGTGTGAACTGTATATATGCACAAGTTAATGTAGTGAGAACTGTATATATGCACAAGTTAATGTAGTGAGAACTGTATATATGCACAAGTTACTGTAGTGAGAACTGTATATATGCACAAGTCGTTGTAGTGAGATCGGTAAATATCCACAAGCTACAGAACAGTAGTGAGAACTGTAAACAGCCAAAAGCTACAGTAGTGTAACAAGAGCTGTAAATAACCATAAGCTACAATAGTAACAGCTACAGAGTTATTATCAGCTGGGACAGCAAGAGTTGTAGATATTCCGATTTAAATAGATTCAAATAATAATTACACTTCGACAGCTGTATCTTCCCCATTTGCCTATTTTACTGGACAAATCAAAAATTAGTATTCAGAGTCTCGTGAATTGTCGTTCAGGCGAGGAAATAATTAATGACAGACAGCCACTAGAATTACTTCAGTGAAACAAATACATAATTGTTCCATGTTAGTTCACACGAGGAAATAATTAATGATAGACAGATACTATAGCTCGTTTCAAATCATGTGCCCAACTTTTAAAATCGATATCTTTTTAATCTCTTTTTGTAATTTTTTCAAAATTTGCATGTAAAGTTATGATTAGAACCCAACGGGGAATTAATTTCATTAAAAAAAAACATTTGGTTATTATTGTTGCTTATTAGATTTATATAAATTTATAACGACCCATTGATGTAGTCAAAACTTAATGTTTACAGTATTTTAAACTAAAAATAGCGAGTACAAATCCATACACGGTAGAATTAACGTTTTTGCTCGCTTTCCACGTGAGTTGTCTGACACAATTAGACACTTGTAGAAAACACGAGGCATTGTATGTTCCATTTCCGTTCATTCATAGGTGTAGACGTGGAACGGTAACATTTATCATGAGTCTTAAAATGAAATTCTGCAGTTTACAAAACATCGCAATAAAAATGTATGACTATTTTTGCAAAGAGGCTAAACGAGGAAGATTATTTCATTCTTTAGACAACCCTGAGAATAGGACAAGACACATTTTGGATTTATCTAAACGGTCATTTAATCGCTGGATTCAAGCACGTGACCGTCAATGTTCAAAATATACAAAATCACAAGGAAGAGCAAAAATTGTTGGATAATTTCGACAGTGAACTTATTAGAAGTGAAATTCGCAAAATGTTGGGTATGAATGAAATTGTTACAATAAGAAAATTAAAAATTTCGCTGAAAAAGAACAACAGTATTGAAATATCAAAGTCTACATTATGGAGGAATGTGAGAGCTGCAGGCTGTACATTCAGAAAGTATTCCAATGGACGAAACATCATCTGTGAGAAGCCGCATATAGTAGTCATGAGAAGCAAGTACTTACGTGAAGTAAAAGAGGTGCGCAAGCAAGGTTATGATAGTGTGTACTTGGATGAAACATGGATCAATGCTCACCACACTAACCAAAGGGAATGGCAGTCAAAAGATGGAAAAATTAAGAGATTAATACCTAGCAGCAAAGGACAGCGCTTGATAATTGCTCATGCAGGTAGTCGACAACATGGACTAATACAGAATGCAGAGCTAATTTTTCTTTCAAAATCCATAGACAATCGGGATTATCACTCTGAGATGAATGGTCACATATTTAGACATTGGATTGAAAATTCTGTTCTCCCATCACTAGATCGACCATCTTGCCTAATAATGGACAATGCAGCGTACCACAACATTGTTGCACTTGAAGATAAAGTCCCGACGTCATCCAGTACAAAAGATGCTATTAAGATATGGCTCACAAAGGAGCACATACAATTTAATAACATGTACTTAAAACCTGAATTACTATCTCTAGTAAAGCAAAAACAGAGGACAAAGATTTTTCAAATAGATAAGATTATCCAAGAGCACGGTCATATAAGTTTGAGGCTGCCACCTTACCATGCTCATTTAAATCCAATAGAACTAATCTGGGCAAAATTAAAAGGACAAGTGGCAGATGAAAATACAACATTCAAAATATGCGATGTAAAGACTCTTGCTAATCTCGCTTTATTAAATATAGACAAAGATTATTGGGCTAAATGTGAAGACCACGTCTTAAAACAGGAAGAGGAATATTGGAAAAATGATGGTTTGTGGAATGTTCAACCCCAAACAGTTATTAATCTTTTAGACTCGTCTGATTCAGAATGAAAGTATATAGCCCCCACAATGTTGGCCCCTATATTACCTTAAATTAGTTCAACAAACGGTCCTTTTCAGGACCACACAACTATGAAAATTGGACATACAGGTATACCTTGATATTATCGTCCGTCCTCGAACTGAGCAGACAATAATTCTCCTGGTGTTTTGTTTTATCCAGTTATTTCCCCATTACGGCCACGCCTTTACCTAGTGAAAATTAATCGTAGACCAGCAACTACGGTAATTTCTATTCTTTAGGGCTTCACAATTTACAATTTTGACAAACATCAAAGAAATATCGCCGCTTTAAGAAAACTGCAGCTGCAAGATATTTGTTAAATATACATTTAAAGGGTCTTTTGCATTCTAATAACATTTGGAAAATTGCAACAGTATTTAACAAATGGTTTCTGAGCAATAGCGTTTTGAAGTTGGGCAAGTGATTTGAAACGAGCTATAGAATTACTTCAGTGAAACAAATACATAATTGTTCCATTATAGTTCAGACGACGAAATAATTAATGATAGACAGATACTAGAATTACTTCAGTAAGACGCGGACATATTTGTTCCATTTTAGTTTAGACATTGATAGAATTAATGATAGTCAGCGACTAGAATCACTTCAGTAAGACACGGACATAATTGTTCCTGTGACCTAATGTAACGACCATCGTAGAAGCACAATACAATGTTATGGAATTAATAAACAAATATTACAAAATTTTGAAACTAACGAATGACTTAGACAAGCTTGGAACTTACTTACAAACGCTTGGAACTAATTTACAAACGCTTGGAACTAATTTACAAATGCTTGGAATTAATAAACAATTTAAAACTATAGGAACTAGTGAACAATTTACGAACTATAGGAACTAGTGAACAATTTACAAAAACTTGAATCTAATGAAGAAATTACAAACTCTAGGAACGAATTCATAATTTACGAAGACTCAAAACTAATGGACGACTTACAAACACGTGAAACTAATGAACGATTTACAAAAACTTGAGACTAATGAACGATTTACAAAGACTTGAGACTAATGAACGATTTACAAGCGATTGGAACTAATGAACAATTAACAAACACTTGCAACTACTGAATACAACTGGTTAAAACATACACGACTTGGAAAACTCATCACTAACAAAACACATCTAAACATATCATTTTCGCGTACACAAAATAAAACAGAAACAAACCATTAGACTAGAACATAGAAGCAAGCCAATAGAGTAGAAAACAGAAACAAGCCAGTACATATGAAAACAGAAAAAAAGCCAGTAGACTAGATAACAGAAGCAAGCCAGTAGACTGGAAAACAAAAAAAAAAGCCAGTAGACTAGAAAACAAACAAGCCAGTAGACAAGAAAACAGAAACAAAGGAGAAATAAAAAAATTTAAAAAATGGTATGTAAGAAGCTTTACGTGATAAGCGGACGACACAGACTAAACAACGTTTCGGCCCAATAGGCCTTCATTAGGAACAAACAAAAAAAAAACACACACACAAAACTAATAACGAAACAATCAAAACAAAAACAATCGAAAAGTGTTAAAGAAAACCAAATCATCTATCCTGTCAAAACAAAAGGAAATAGCAACCAAGTGCGGCTGTCGTGAACGTAGAGAACCGTGCAGAAATGTGCGCAAATGCACACAGAACCAGAGGAGTTTACACAGGGGTCAGTGTGCAAACACAAAGGAGAAAGAATCGAATAGTAGACTAACAAGTATTCAAATGGCGGTAAGAGTGAGATGTCTGAGAGTGGGGTACAATAAAAACAAATGAGGGGTAAGGAGCACAGAAAAAAAGTATAGAGGCGAACACCGAAGTGTCTCATAAGGGACTAGAGGAGAAGAACTATAAATAGCATGGCACAGTAAGTAGACCAAAGAACCCAAATATGTGCAGTAGAGAAGGCTATGCAAAAGGGAAGGAGCAACCAAAAGGAAACTATGCGTATAAGTGTGATACATTCATACCTCTTGGGGTCAGCGAACCATACAGAAACAAACCTGTAGACTAGAAAACAAACACGCCAGTAGACTAGAAAACAGAAACAAGCCAGTTGACTAGAAAACTGAAACAAGCCAGTAGACTAGAAAACAGAAACAAGCCAGTTGACTAGAAAACTGAAACAAGCCAGTAGACTAGAAAACTGAAACAAGCCAGTAGACTAGAAAACAGAAACAAGCCAGTAGACTAGAAAACAGAAACTAGCCAGTAGACTAGAAAACAGAAAAAAAGCCAGTAGACTAGATAACAGAAGCAAGCCATTAGACTAGAAAACAGAAGCAGGCCATTAGACTAGAAAACAGAAGCAAGCCAGTAGACTAGAAAACAGAAGCAAGCCAGTAGACTAGAAAACAGAAAAAAGCCAGTAGACTAGATAACAGAAACACGCCTGTAGACTAGAAAACAGAAACAATCATGTAGTCTAGAAAACAAACAAGCCAATAGATTGAAAAGGAGAAGCACACTTGTATCACTTCCTGGTTTACTGGAAAATTGGAATATATTTTGCCAGCTTGGATTTTCTGAAAACTTCAGGTATAAATGGAAGTCTGTAGACTTCCTCTCCGTCCTCATAAGAGCGGGCTAGCAGTTTGGCTTCTTCATCATCCAGCTCCTTCAGTTGGTTCACAAGGCCCCGTTCCTTGAGAGTTCCTGGCAAGTGAGAAGCATTGTATCCTGTCAGTACATGTTACACAATAAGGCTAAATAAAAGAGATATCATTTGTTACAGTTGAAACTAAATCACGTGGTGTACCATTATCTCATCAGCATCATTCTTTTACCTTTACTTTTACCTTGTCATAAATGACAACATACTCTGTATGAGAGAGAGAACATACGGAGGTCTCTCATACTTTTAGGAACGGTGTTTAGTTCAAGTTTAGTTAGCTGAGTTGGCCATGTTCTCTAGCGTTTGATTTCTCTTGGCAGGGCCCTGTGCCAATGAGTACGGGTTCGATCGTGCTTCGGACAATATATCGTTCTTTGTTTCCTTTTCAAATCTTGATTATTTTTTATTTTATATATGTGCTGTAAACATTACTCTTCCTCTAAATGATTCGCTGATCTATCGCCTCGAAAGAGTCCCTCTATATTAATCATCATCATCAAGTACCGGGGCCTGCTGGCGTAGGTGATCATGTCTCTCCGCAACTTTAGATCTCTACAGTTATTTATCATTTCTGTTTTTGATCTACTGCCAAGCCATTCTCTTAAGCTGTGTGTTATTTTTTTTCTCTTTGCTACCCTCTATCTCTTTGTCCCTTAATTTTTCCAGTTGTTACAATATATTCCAGTTGTTCTCTTCATTACATGACCAAAAATGATGATTGTTTCTTTCTAATATTGGAAATTAGCTCTCGTTTTGCTTTGACCTCTTTCAGAACGTTTTCATTACTCTTCTTAGCTGTCCATGGTATTCTCAAAATTCTTCTGTAAAACCACATTTCTACAGACTCCACTGATTTTCTTGTTTGTTGTCCTATTGTCCATGACTCACATCCATATGTTAAGACTGGCTCTACATAACATTTAAGAACTCTTTTTCTTGTTTAAATTGTCAAAAATGGATTTCATAGTATCTTCCTTCATTTTTGGAAAGCTGCTTTTGCCTGAGCCATTCTGCATCTCACCTCGGTTATACATCTTCCGTCTGAGGTTAACAAAGTTTCAAAATATTTTAATTCATTTACTGTTTTAATATTGTTCCACTTGTCTTTATTTTGCACTGAATTTGTGTATTTTTCTTCGTTGTTACCATTGCTTCTGTCATTTTGCTATTAAGGCTGAGTCCTCTATATTAATATCCATGTATTATTATTTGTCTTCTGCTGTAAAAAGTGACCTGATCCGCTCATTGGTCAAAACAACCAGTTTCACTTATTGAACAAAACACGTGTTATAAATTGAACGAAACACGTATTACAAATTTAACATTTCACATGCTACAAATCGATCTCATGTTTTATTCAATCATCATCATCTAGATTACCCTTGATGGAACCTTATTCACATGAAAGTTACTCTAAAGTTATGATTATGGAAGACCCCGGTATCATTGCAAACGAATTAAAATCCATAATTGCTCAACCGCCCGTGTCAGTGGAATCATCCGAATTAATATCTCATCTCCAATACAAAGAATGGTAGCTGCAGTCCCCATCATAGCAGTCACAGCACATGCCAAAAGACATAAGGCCAAACTGCACAGAAAGTGAACGCAGCCATCTGTTTCCCGTCATACGATATCATCATTCATCGTAAGCAATTGGAATATCGAAACACGATCAAAACGGATGAAACGCACATCTCACATTGTGCGCAGAGGACTAAAGTCAGTAGATCCGGCAACAAGTCGGACATGGAATATATGTGGGAAGTGCAAGAAGGGACACTTTTCAGGCACAGACATTACAAGTTCCTGCCGCCTACCCGCCATATTGACCTGTATTCCAATGATGACGTATACTGTAATCAACACAGACCACACTATTGCGCACACTGTAGAGAAGTTGAGATCACATGCATGTACTCCGCTTCACCGGCGAAGATCCCAACAGTGCAACTTTCTATCTGTACACTTATCTGCATTGGAAAGATAGAATTAACCATCTTTATGGCAAAAAACGTAACAGTGAACGCTGACTCAAACATTAACGCGCTATCTTGAAACCGGAAGTCCACTCTAAAGTTGTATTTGTCCAGTGTCTGCAGCAGTCAATCCCAGCTGATCTGCCGTATCATTCACTAATGTTCTTCTAGATCAATCTCTCCCTCGTTCACCTTGAACTATGTCCCCCCCCTCCTCCCCATAATTTTCTTCTCTAAGATATGTTCTTTCTCATGACCAAAATATTTTATTTTTCTGGTTTTTGTTATCTTCATCAAACAGTTTTCTGGACTTTAGGTTCCTGCGAAGCAGACATGTCTATTCTTCTTCGTGCATGGCATTGTAGGCATATTAAAAAATAGAACCTGCATTCATATTCATTGATAAATTGATCAGCTAATTTCTCAGTTATGCTTCACAGACACATGTTGCCATGGGATAAAATACAGACAGACTGAGTGATTAAACATGTTTTTTAGAATAGCATTTCAGATCGTTCCTTGTGATGAAGAGCCTACAAAATAAAGTCTAAAAACAACTGACCTGGTATTGTGTTGTCCAGGAAACAAGCAAAAAAGCCGCTGACGAAGGAAGGGTTGGACAGCAGCGCTTTGAAGAGATTATTGACTTCGGTGTTACCTGTCAGTTGAGGTGAAACATGGAGTTAGGTTTTGTCAATAGAGCGGGGAGAAGTGACGTCAGGTATTGTCCAAGGAAGGCAGGCGTGACGTCAGATATTGTCAAAGGAAGGCAGACGTGACGTCTGGTATTGTCCAAGGATGGCAGACAATACGGCTGGTATTGTCCAAGGAAGGCAGACGTGAAGTCTGGTATTGTCCAAGGATGGCAGACGTGACGTCTGGTATTGTCCAAGGAAGGCAGACGTGACGTCTGGTATTGTCCAAAGAAGGAAGGCGTGACGTCAGGTATTGTCCAAGGAAGGCAGACGTGACGTCAGGTATTGTCCAAGGAAGGCAGACGTGACGTCAGGTATTGTCCAAGGAAGGCAGACGTGACGTCAGGTATTGATCAAGGAAGGCAGACGTGACGTCAATATAGGTATTGTCAATAGAGGGGGGTGTGACGTCAGGTATTGTCAATAGAGGGGAGAAGTGACGTCAGGTATTATCAATGGAAGGAAGAAATGCTGTCAGGTATTGTGAATGAAAGGGAGAAGTGACGTCAGGTGTCGTCAATTGTAAGAGGGGATAACGTCAGGTTTTGTCTACAGAGGGTGGGAGCTGACATAAAGCATTGGAATAGAAGGGGAAATGACGTCATGTATTGTCAGTGGAAGGGAGAAGTGACACCTTGTACTGTGAATAGAACTATGTCAACATCATCAAGAGGCAAGTAATTAGCTTTGTCTTGGAAGCCAAACATCCTCACCAGTCGAAAGCCACACAGTATATGGGAAACAAATGGAGGAGACACAGGAAAACGAGGAATAAGCGGAAGGGCGTAACCTGCCCATAGGGCAAGGGGTAGATAAAAGCTGAAAGAGATGATACCTTACTACACGTGTATACCAACTGTTGCATATGTCCATCCATAATGGGGTGATACAGATGTACCACTCACTCATCTGTATACACAAATCACCCACATCACTCAACTCACTGGTATAACATAACTCATGTATATAACTCAACTCAAATGTATCAAACTACCTCACCTGTATCATTCAACTCACCTGTATAACACAACACACTGGTATCACCCAACTCACCTGTATAACACAACACACTGGTATCACCCAACTCACCTGTATAACACAACACACTGGTATCACCCAACTCACCTGTATAACACAACACACTGGTATCACCCAACTCACCTGTATAACACAACACACTGGTATCACCCAACTCACCTGTATAACACAACACACTGGTATCACCCAACTCCCCTGTATAACACAACACACTGGTATCACCCAACTCACCTGTATAACACAACACACTGGTATCACCCAACTCACCTGTATAACACAACACACTGGTATCACCCAACTCACCTGTATAACACAACACACTGGTATCATCCAACTCACCTGTATAACACAACACACTGGTATCATCCAACTCACCTGTATAACACACCACACTGGTATCACCCAACTCACCTGTATAACACAACACACTGGTATCACCCAACTCACCTGTATAACACAACACACTGGTATCACCCAACTCACCTGTATAACACAACACACTGGTATCACCCAACTCACCTGTATAACACAACACACTGGTATCACCCAACTCACCTGTATAACACAACACACTGGTATCACCCAACTCACCTGTATAACACAACACACTGGTATCACCCAACTCACCTGTATAACACAACACACTGGTATCACCCAACTCACCTGTATAAAACAACACACTGGTATCACCCAACTCACCTGTATAACAAAACACACTGGTATCACCCAACTCACCTGTATAACACAACACACTGGTATCACCCAGCTCACCTGTATAACACAACACACTGGTATCACCCAACTCACCTGTATAACACAACACACTGGTATCACCCAACCCCCTTGTATCACACATCTCTTCGTTATCACCCAACCCAACTGAATCATTATAAAAAACATGTATTAGTCAATCCACTTGTATTGCACAATTCACATATATCACTCAAGCCACATGTTTCACTTAATTCACCTGTATCACTAAACTCAACTGTATAACTCAACCCTGCTATATCACACAACTCACATTTACCACTCAACTCAGCTGTATCACTCAACCCACGTGTACACTCAACTCACCTGTGCCACTCAAATCACTTGTACCACACAATATCCTCTATCACTCAACTCACCTGTGCCACTCAACTCACCTGTGCCACTCAACTCACCTGTGCCACTCAACTCACCTCTATCACTCAACTCACCTGTACCACTCAACTCACCTGTACCACTCAACTCACGTGTACACTCAACTCACGTGTACACTCAACTCACGTGTACACTCAACTCACCTGTGCCACTCAAATCACTTGTACCACGCAACATACCTCTATCACTCAACTCACCTGTATCACTCAACTCACCTCTATCACTCAACTCACCTGTATCACACAACTCACCTGTACCACTCAACTCACCTGTATCTATCGCTGTAGGTGTGTTCCCAACCCAGTACGGCATCATCATACCCACCAAGAGCGAGCTGCCAATAATGGCCAGATTTCTCGTAGAATTCAAGTCTACAAACTGTCAATAGAAGCCAAATTCACCCATTACACTTCTATCTGTTTATAAATGGTGAGAGTAAGAAATGACATCACAGTACATAACTGGTGTAATATGAAGAAGGAAACATGCACATGAACATATACGATAGACAAAGACGTTAGAAACATATAAAGAAATAATTACTCAACATATTTAGCGATGCATGTAACAAGATAATTAATAAACTCTGTGTTGAGACAAGAAGATGGTAACAAACTGTAAAATAAATACAGAAATAGATGTTGATTCATCATCATCATCGAGTGCCGTCTCCGCAACGAAGGTTGGCTACCATGGATCGCCATTCTACTCTGTTTCTTGCTTTTATGGTGCAGGTTGTCATAAATTGACTTGTCCATCTTTTGATGTTACTCGTCCATGTTAGTTTTGGTCTGCCTCTGCCTCTTTTAGATTGTATTTTTCCTTTCCAATATTACTTTTAGTAGGCTGTTATGTCTTTTAACGTGCCCAAAAGTTTTATTTGTCTTGTCTTAATTGTATTTAGTTAGTTCTCTTTTTATTTTTAGTTGTTTTAAAACTTCATCGTTTGTTTTCTTTTCTTTCCATCCAATTATACCTATTCTTCTATAAGACCACATTTCAAAGGCTTCAATTTTCGGTTCTGTTTTCTTGTCTAATGTCCATGTTTCTGCACCATACATGAATATTGAGAAGATGTAACATTTTGCTATTCTTAGTTTCAGCCCTGCTGTTAATTGTTTTGTTGTTAGTATATTTTTCATGACATTAAAATTACTTTTGCCATACTTATTCATTAGTTTATTTCAATGTTACATTTTCCATCATTGGTTGTAGTATATCCAAGGTAGTTGTATCTCTGAACTGTCTCCAGATGTATTCCCTCATCTGTGATATTTATTTGTAGGTCTTGAGAATTTTCTTTGTTTATGATCACAGTTTTAGTCTTTTTGATATTCATATCTATGCATATTTTTTGCTTGTTATGTTTATCGCATTTAGCAATTGTTGTAGGTCTTTAGGATTTTCTGCTAGTAGAACAGTATCATCAGCATATCTTAGGTTAATGATTATCTTTCCATTAATGTTTAGGCCTGGCATCTCTGAGATGTTTTTAAAGATTTGCTCAGTGATTGAACAAGCATGATGATAGCAATCATCCTTGTCTTACTCCTCTTTTTATATCCATGGGTTTCACTTAATTCACCTGTATCACTAAACTCAACTATATAACTCAACCCTGCTCTCCTTGTTATATTTTATTATTGCTGTTTGCTCCCAGTACAAGTTACATATTAGTCATATGTCTGTGTCGTCTAGATTTATATCCTTTAGGCAGTCAGTAAGTTGATTATGGTGTATTATATCCAAAGCTTTGGTGTAGTTTATGAAGATGTTGATTAAAATGTATTTAAAGAACACACGCTGATCCCATTAAAGTTATCATTATGGCGAGGTTGTTAAGCCCGCTCGACACCAATAGCAGAGTGATGATTTAAGGTTGGGTAGAAATGTGCATCTGTCTTCAGATGTAAGAAATATACTTTGAATTAAATGAGCGTGGGTGGTGCAAGTACAAAGGAGTGGCTTTATGAGACCGATAATAGTTGGCTGTAAACAGCGAGGTACTGTAAACAGCGAGGTACTGTAAACAGCGAGGTACTGTAAACAGCGAGGTACTGTAAACAGCGAGGTACTGTAAACAAAAGGTCTACATGCTCACATTAAACTCGGGACAACGAAGATCTTTCTAAAGTTCGTCAACATGGCCGGTGCAACAATGTTAGTTGAGAACGGTATGGTCAGAGAGGTGGAAAACACAGATAGAAAGAGAGAGAGGGAGAGAGAAAACACAGATAAAAGGAGAGAGGGAGAGAGAAAACACAGATAAAAGGAGAGAGGGAGAGAGAAAACACAGATAAAAGGAGAGAGAGAGAGAAAAAAAACACAGATAAAAGGAGAGAGGGAGAGAGAAAACACATATAAAAGGAGAGAGGGAGAGAGAAAACACAGATAAATGGAGAGAGAGAGAGAGAAAAAACACAGATAAAAGGAGAGAGGGAGAGAGAAAACACAGATAAAAGGAGAGAGAGAGAGAGAAAAACACAGATAAAAGGAGAGTGAAAACCAGCCATTGGAAGTGGTAGGAAAAGTAACAGAAGGAGTATCTAAAAATAGAACTGTTGACACTATAGATGAGAAAGGGTGGGGAAGAGAGCAGTAGATTAGCGACTTGTAATTGTAGACTAGAGACGCTTGTCAAGACCAAATAATTGGAAGCTGTCTGGGGGAAGAGAGCAGTAGATTAGCGCCTTGTAATTGTAGACTAGAGACGCTTGTCAAGACCAAATAATTGGAAGCTGTCTGGGGGAAGAGAGCAGTAGATTAGCGCCTTGTAATTGTAGACTAGAGACGCTTGTCAAGACCAAATAATTGGAAGCTGTCTGGGGGAAGAGAGCAGTAGATTAGCGCCTTGTAATTGTAGACTAGAGACGCTTGTCAAGACCAAATAATTGGAAGCTGTCTGGGGGAAGAGAGCAGTAGATTAGCGCCTTGTAATTGTAGACTAGAGACGCTTGTCAAGACCAAATAATTGGAAGCTGTCTGGGGGAAGAGAGCAGTAGATTAGCGTCTTGTAATTGTAGACTAGAGACGCTTGTCAAGACCAAATAATTGGAAGCTGTCTGGGGGAAGAGAGCAGTAGATTAGCGTCTTGTAATTGTAGACTAGAGACGCTTGTCAAGACCAAATAATTGGAAGCTGTCTGCTAATTGGGGGAAGAGAAGTGGTGGCCACAATGTATCAAATAGCTAGTTATTATCACGGTCGTCATGAACTGACCAGACACATGATCAAATATTTTTTTAGTTTTTTTTTTCCTGGATCCTATATGCAAGAACAATCAGAAAAATAAGCTCTACTGAGATGAAATGTGTCAGACGAATGACAGGAAACAGTCTGAGAGATACGTTCAGAAATGAAGAACTGAGAAAAAAAAGCTAGGAATAGCCTCCGCCATAGAATATATAAAGAAAC
Source organism: Megaustenia siamemsis (assembly GCA_032433765.1). NCBI lineage: Eukaryota > Metazoa > Mollusca > Gastropoda > Stylommatophora > Ariophantidae > Megaustenia > Megaustenia siamemsis. Next base: position 187,909,546 of record JAVIAB010000092.1, read on the forward strand.
AACAAATAAAATGGTTTGGTCACGTGACAAAGGTGAGTAATCAAAGTACAACACAACGACCCCTCAATAAGCGTTGCGAGAACACCAGACCCAAAGACCGACCGCGGAAAAGATGGATCGATGGAATATTAGAAGCACTACGAAACATAAGAGCAGCATATTCGAACAGAAGAACAAAAGACCGCAAATTATATCTCTCCTCGACGCTGAAATACAAATGAGTGAGGAAAGAAGGAGAGGAAGAAGTAGAAGAAGAAGAACAAGCAGATGGATGAAAAACAGACATAATCTGATAGAGTATGTGAAGGAAATAGAATGATTCCGGTGCAAACGACAAAACTAACGAAATGTGCAAACGACCTTGATGCACATATACATTTACATACATATACATGCGCACACAGAATACATGTACCTGGAGATATGACATCACTATTCCAATAAACATGCCGTCAGTGGCGATGGAAGTACCACCCAGCACGGAGTATGGTATCGTGATGAAGAAGGCTCCAACTTTACCAACTATAGCGAAGATGATGTAGATCAGACCACAAACTTGAAACACACTTCGACTTGCAACCTGTACCGGAAGATTGTAAAATGTTATCAAAGTATAACCTTTACTGAAGTGTTACTGAATGTTACAAATTCAAACCATCACTAAGGACTTAGAATCACTAAGAATTTTATTCATGCTAATTGTTTTTTTATCGGACGACCGAAAGATCGTCCAGCGACCTCGGAGATGTTAGACGGAAACAACAGAGTGAGAAAGCGTAGATCTCAGGGAAACAGGCTCGTTTGATGTAAGAGGCCAGAGGGACGATAGAAAGGAGGTTCTAAGAGCAGAAGAAATCCGTTGAAGTTCAGCGACAGTTTCAAAACACCACACAAAATAAGAGATTAACGGGAAATCGATGAAATGTGGAGATAGTTCTGGGGTTGAAGGGCGGAGTTTCCAGGACTGGCCATGCCAGTTACCCAGGATGCCTGAGAAATTAGGAGAGGTCTATCTGACAACAAAATACCAAACGGACACTTTTTGACTTACTTTTAGAAAGACACTCTTGGGCACTAGAGAATATGTAGAGTTAATATCATAACTTAGGGACCTACCTCAAGACAAAGGAGGGTAGATAGTTCGATAGTAAGTTTTGGGAGTTGCCAGTAGAACTGTAGACATATTAGAATAGAAATAGAAATTGTTATAGATTTTCTTAACCACTGGAGCTGTTATATTTATCAGCATGAGAGATCCTTCAACAGATTCTATAATTTTCATAGGGACAGAATGCATATTCAATCATAACTGAATTAATCAGATTGTCAATTAGGGCCGTTACATACAATCCCAGTTACAAATACATCAATATCGCCGATAGCCTAGGTATTGTAAGACGTCACGAATAGTGTAGAATATAAATGCATTGCAGATTGTGTATAGAGAATGTTGTCGAGTCATGGAGAAAGAAAGAATAAACACTAATGGAATCTTGTTACGATTGTGAGTTTGTCAATTCAAATGAATGTGATGATGCACTATAAGAGAAATTTTATCAGATTTATTAGTTTTTGTTAGCTCACTATCAGGAGAGCAATAATGAACCACAGTCATGTCAGAAGACCAGGCAAGTCATGTCAAGAGAAGGCAAGATACAATAATAGAAAACTGCCACACAGTGCCTTGAGACCTACAATAGATATGAACAGAGAGACCAAATTACCCTTGTCAGTTTAATGGCTCCAATGTTCCCACCGTACGAGAGAGTTGCGTGACAACATCCCATTGATCCGGACAACATGCTCATCAGGCCCTCTACAGCGATACCCCTGTTCAAGGCGTAGGTGGGGGAGGTGGAACTCGGACAGCCCGGGCACAGGCGCTGTAGTCCCCAATGGAGTCCAGGACCGACATGATGGTGGCTATGAAGAAGCTGCTGAACCCGGCCACACTAAACGACAGTGATGCAATTTTTCCTAAAACGAGATGGATATTATTTTGTTTTTAATTTCATTTCTGCATTTGTCCCTACTTGGCATGAGGAAGAATGCATTTATTGTTTAAAACACAGAATATGATATCAGAGAGAGAGAGAGAGAGAGAGAGAGAGAGAGAGAGAGAGGAGAAATGTGTGCGAAATTACTCTATGCTGGTGCAAAATTATAAACAAAACATGTCCGTGCGAAATTAGCGTAATTTACGTTGCGTCGTAGATTCCAGCAAGCTGTGATAATTGCTCTATTAACGCCCATACATCCGACCTCGACGTAGTATATTTGAAAGGAGATGGGTTACACAAATAAAACTGGAACATGGGTCCTGCTTACTTTCTTTTCTCTTCCGCACCGGCTTATACTAGCCTTCCCCCATAAGAGTCGGGACACCCCCCCCCCCAAAAAAAAAAAAAAACCGAGTTTATTGACTCACGGCGTTGTGCTGAGATAAGTATTAATATTTCCTGTTTGTTTGTCTATTATTAGTCTTTACTGTCCTGTTTCTGATGAAGACCTTTTCCGAAACATGGTAGATCGTCTTGTCTCTCTACAGGTTTAGCTGCTTAATACCATTGTATGTTTATTTTCCTCCTATACCAGAGCCGTAGATTTGGCTCTTTTCTTCGACTTTGACTTCGTTATCTGTTTGGTCCGTTCTCAAGCAACATCTATTGAAGACTTCAAATGCATCCATCAAACACAGGTAAACAGGCTAGGATTAGCTCTTTAAAAACATAAAAAACAAAATGTAATTGACAGAACTGACGTGAAATTAAGATTTTAGTCAACAAGACATCTTCTATACACGAGGAAAACTCCACTCTAGAGAATTCTCCACAGAACTCCATATTGTTGCTCTAGTAAAGGCCTGTATTTTTGTGTAGCCAATCAAATACTCGATCTGAGTCATAAAATTAGTGTCGGTAAATGTCTTGCTGTAGACAAGGTTCGTCTAGCGACTGATTTTTCTAGATATTAATCATCATCATTGTGTGCCGTCTACGCGTCGTAAGTTGGCTGCAATAGAGTGTCATTCCGCTCTGTCTCTTGCTTTGATCATGCAGGTTGTAATAGGATAACTTTACATCTTATAATGTTGCTCGTCCATGGTAGTCTTGGTCTCACTCTACCTCTTTTACCTTGTATTTTCTTCTCAAGATTACTTTTAGTAGCCTGCTGTGTCCTTCCCCAAAAATCTCATTTTTCTTGTTTGAATTGTGTTTCAAGAAGTTCTCGTGTCACTTATTGTTGTTTTAAAGCTTCATCATTTGTTTTCTTTTTTCTCCATTCAAATATTTTAATTCTTCTATAAATCATCTAAAATCATATATAAATATAAAAACCAAGAAATAACTATTATATTAGGGGATTTCAATGCAAAGGTAGGAACAGCTAAAGTGCAAATTGTGACTGGGGGAGGGGGGGCATGGCCTTGGAGAAACGAATGACAGAGGGGATAAATTGATAGATTGGGCAGACACATGAAATGATTATAGGTAACACCTGGTTCAAACAACACCCTAGGCGACTATGCACATGGCAAAGCCCAGACAAAAAAGTACACAAATTGATTTTATACTGGTACAGAGAGGATTCAGGAATGGGCTAACATCTGTTAAAACAATGCCAGGAGCAGATTGTAATAGTGACCATGTACCAGTAGTTGGAAAGATAATAATAAAACTGCGGAAGGCACAGAAATCCCCAAGAAATAAAATTAGAACTAGATATGCTAAGAGTAGATAAACAGATGAGTTATAAGTACAGCACGATAGTACAAAATAGATATAATGCTATTGAGAAAATACAGGACATCCAGGAGCAGTGGTAAATGCTCAAACAATCGACTCAACAAACATCAAAAGAAATAATACCAATGACTAAAAGAATCAACATAAAGAAATGGATGACAGAAGAAATATTACAGCTAATGGACGAAAGAAGAAAACATAAGAAAGAAGAACGGACATACACAATATTGCACAAAGAGATGCAAAACAAGTGCAGAGAAGTTAAGGAAGGATGGTTAAAACAGAAATGTGAAGAAATGGAAAAACAACAAAAGAAAGACTCAACATTTATGAACAATCAGTTAAATGAATTGACAGGAAGAAAAGAAGTCAAAGTTGCAGGATATGTTAAATCAAAGGAAAGAAATATAATAATGGGACAGGAGAACACAATGGAAAAACGGACATAATATATCTGTTAACTCTTTGATGATGAAAGACAGAATTAAACAATTCAAATGAAGACACAGGACCACCAATAATGCAGAGTGAAGTGGAGGACGCAATTCAACACATGAAAAGAGGCAAAACTCCAGGTCCTAACAATATAACAATCGAAGAGATGAATGCATTAGGAGAGCTGGTAATACAAGTCATAACAAAATTACTCAATGACATATATAACAGTGGACACATACCCGAGGATCTACTAAAATCTATCTTTGTAGCCATACCGAAGAAGTCAGGCGCCACTGATTTTGAAGACCATCGCACTATTAGTCTCATGAGCCATATGACTAAAATATTACTAAGAATAATCATGAGACGTGTAAGGAACAAAATAAAACCATAAATAAGTGAGGAACAATGTGGATTTGTGGAAGGAAAGGGCACAAATAATGCAATATGCATCTTAAGAACATTGATAGAAAGAGCTATAGAGATAAAGAAAAAAAATATATATATGCTTCATAGACTACACAAAAGCATTTGACAAAGTAAAGCATGTGGAAATAATCAATATTCTGGAGAAATTAAACATTGATGGCAAGGATCTGCGAATCATAAAAAAAACGTACTGGCAACAAACAGCAGCTATACGAATTAACAACCAAACAGGACAATTTAAATATATAAAACAAGGAGCCAGACAAGGCTGCGTTCTGTCACCTGATTTTTTTTCACTTTACAGCGAATATATTATGAGACCAATAGTAGACAAAAAAGGATTTGAAGTCAACGGTCACAACATAAATAATTTACGAATATGCGGATGACACAGTCTTAATAGCAGTGACAGAGAACGAACTACAAGAAATGATAGACATAATAGTAAAAGAAAGCAGCAAGAAAGATCTCAGTCTGAATAGTAAGAAAACAGATGTAATGGTTATATGGAAGAAACAATCATCACCATCATGCAGCATAAAAATAAACAAGACAAATCTGAAACAAGTGCAACGTTTCAAATACTTGGGCACAATAATTACATCAGATGGGAGATGCACCACAGAAATAAAAAGCAGAATAGCTCAGGCCAAAATAACATTTCAGAAAATGAAAAATATCTTATGCAACAAATCTATGTCAATAGAAATGAGAAAGAGAGTTCAACGGTGCTATATAGAACCGATTGTGACCTATGGAAGCGAATCATGGACAGTAGATAAACAAATGAAAAGACGATTAGAGGCCACAGAGATGGGATTTCTCAGAAGAATGTTGCAAGTTCCCTGGACAGCTAAAAAGACCAATGAGGAAGTTTTCAAAGAGGCCAACACAAAAAGGAAGCTCTTAAAACACATAAGAAAGAAGCAATCAACATTTTTCGGGCACATCATGAGAAGAGGAAACATGAAATACTTGGTTACAACTGGCAAAATAAAAGGAAAGAGAGATCGCGGACAACAAAGAGAGAAAATACTGGATAGCTTGGTGTCATGTCATGGAAAGCAGTCAAAAAGTGAACTGATACGATGTAGATAGAAGATTGTGGAGGGACATAATCGCCTACGCCAACCGGTATGGCACATGATGATGATAAATCATTTCAAAGTCTCCAATAGTTTGCTCTGTTTACTTATTTGATGTCTTTGTTTGTGCACCATACATGAAAGTTTTGTAAATATAGCATTTTGCTATTCGTACATTTAGTTCTGATGTTCTTTGCGTTGATGTCAGTATATTTCATGTGTTGTTAAATTGGCATTGGGTAGCCAAATGACCTAAGGTGGTTGGGATAAAATAGCTGCCCCAACATCCCCCATCCGCCAAGATAGTACGTGAACAGTAAACCTTCGATCACTTATATATTTTTTCTAAATATATCCTTGTTATCACCCTTGGGCGACACCCCATCCTTTACAATGTGGTTCCATTCACGCACCTATCTTTCATCGATTGATCAATTTTGTGTCACTCGCTATCTTTGCCACCCACACTCCCACCTAAAATTACTGAGAATAAAAAAAAAATCACGCACGTTTCATTTTTATCCAGCCGAAATCAGAAAAATCACAACACAAATTCGATTAACATATTCTAAATCGGTCATATTTGCTTCTTACATTTATCGACCATCATTTTTTTATTATTTACCTTTACCACACCTCACTTTCCAGCACTACCATCACTACGATTGAATTTTAAAAATCATCTGAATACTATTAAAAAAATTAATCATCTTTGAGTCATTTATCACAGTTTACAACCCCGAAAACGTCATCAACACAACCCGACCATTCCTCTGATAATATTCCTAAAAAACCCACTAGAGGCTATTAAGGTACATTTTTTTTAATTCAGTCACTCACCTATGAACTGGCAATATTATATTCTTTTTAGCTATTTATCGATCACTTTGTACTCCCTCCCCGTCCCCAAAAATACCAGTCACCCCCTAAAGACCCATCAATAGCTATTAACATACAAAGAAAAAAAACATCAGTCGGTCAACTATGGTTCAGCTAATCCCTTTTACCACCCCTACCCAACCACCCCTACAACCCAACCAACCCTCTGATACCATTCCACCACCTGCAAACTCTCGTTAAAATTCTTTCTAATACTAATTTAAAAAATCAGTCGGGCATCTATGAATTGCCGCTACTTGTTGTATTGCATATCTCAACAATTACCTCCCCTTTTACACTTTTTACATTTTCATGTTTATCTTCCTTGTTGTGTTCATCATGCCCATATCCAGTGTCGCCACGCACCGGTTCCCCCCTTCCTCCTCCTCATCTAGCACCTATTTTCAAACTGGGCCGACACATATTTTAAGGAGTCCACTACTCTAGTGTCACAAATTTAAACCACGTCCATAAAGAAATCGACTTTAAGATTGAGTGGAATGTACTAAGCTCAGGGTTGTGCATTAGTAAGTGCTGCAATATTTCAAAGATTAGTAATAAAATGTCACTTTGAGATGACAATAAACAGCTGTGTGTCATTTATCCCATACAATCTGGATAACTTCAAGAAACAGTTTAAGCGCTGTACAGAATACAATGACATCTATTCCGCTCTAACTTAAAACAAACCCAGTGAACATTTATTTATTTACGATTGAATTGTAAAGGTTTCTTACCAGGATATGGGAAAATGAACCAATCAGTTTCTGCTATCACGTGTGACCTGGCGTCAGTCCTGGCGAAGTATTCTTTGCTTGTTGGATCGTTGCTTAGAGCACCAGCCTCGGTCAGAATAGCACTCAGGATCCACCCAAATATTATACTTAAGAGGACCTTCGATATACAAGAAGGTTGGTAAGTCAGAGTTCATTATTATCTGGATCAATGTGTGTACGTTATAGTGTATGGTGGCTCAAGAGCTTTAACGATAGTGGCGGAAATAATAAACTGCAGAAATTATTAACAGAAATGCAAATTCTGATCCACAAGCGTATGACGATAGGTAAAATATGGAGTTACGTTTCGGAATCTAGTGTGTCAACTGATAGAGTCAGTAGAAGTGTTGGATTTGTTTGGTGTTATTAGGTGTTTGTGTTGTGAGGTGTTTGTGCGATAGGTGTTTTTGTAGTGACGTGCTTGTGTGTGAGGTGTTTGTGTTGTGAGATGTTTGTGTTTACATGTGTTTGAGTTGTAAAGTGTTTGTGTAGTGCGGTGTTTGTGTTGTGACGTGTTTGTATTTGTTTGATGTTTGTGAGGTGGTTGTGTTGTGATGTGCTTATGTTGTGAGGTGTTTGTGTTGTGAGGTGTTTGTGTTGTGAGGTGCTCGTGTTTTGAGGTGCTCTTGTTTTGAGGTGTTTGTGTTGTTAGGTGTTTGTGAGGTGGTTGAATTGTGGGGAGCTTCTGTTTTGAGGTGTTTGTTATGTGAGGTGTTTGTGTTGTGATGTGATGTGCTTGTGAGGTGCTGATGTTGTTTTGTGTTTGTGTTGTGAGGAGCTTCTGTTGTGAGGTGTTTGTTTTGTGTGGTGTTTTTCTGATGTGAAGTGTTTGTGTTGTTAGGTGCTGGTATTTTGATGTGTTTGTTTTGTGAGGTGTTTGTGTTGTGAAGTGTTGTTAGGTGTTGGTGTTGGGAGGTGTTTGTTTTCTGTGGTGCTTGTGTTGTGAGGTGATTGTGCTGTGTAGTACTTGTGTTGTGAGAAGCTTCTATTGTGAGGTGTTTGTGTTGTGAAGTGTTGGTTTTGTGAAGTGTTGGTTTAGTGAGGTGTTTGTGTTGTGAGGTGTTTGTGTAGTGAGGTGTTTGTGTAGTGAGGTGTTTGTGTAGTGAGGTGTTTGTGTAGTGAAGTGTTTGTGTAGTGAGGTGTTTGTGTAGTGAATTGCTTGTATTGTGATGTGATTGTGTTGTGTGGTGCTTGTGTTGTGAGGTTCTTGTTTTGTGAGGTGCTTGTTGTGTGAGATGTTTTTGTTGTGAGGTTTTTGTGGTGTGAGGTGCTTGTGTTGTGAGGTGCTTGTTTTGTTCGGTGTTTATCGTGTGAGGTGCTTGTGTTGTGAGGTGTTTGTCGTGTGATGTGCTTGTGTTGTGAGGTGCTTGTGTTGTGAGGTGCTTGTGTTGTGAGGTGTTTGTCGTGTGATGTGCTTGTGTTTTGTGGTGCTTGTGTTGTGAGGTGCTTGTGGTGTGAGTGTTTCTGTTGTGAGGTGATGGTGGTGCGAAGTGCTTTTGTGTTGTGAGGTTTTGTTGTGTGAGGTGCTTGTGGTGTGAGGTGCTTGTGTTGTGAGGTGTTTGTGTTATGAGGTGTTTGTGTTATGAGGTGTTTGTGTTGTGATGTGCTTGTGTTGTGAGGTGCTTGTGGTGTGAGGTGTTTGTGGTGTGAGGTGTTTGTGGTGTGAGGTGTTTGTGTTGTGAAGTGCTTGTGGTATGAGGTGCTTGTGTTATGAGGTGTTTGTAGTGTGAGGTGCTTGTGGTGTGAGGTGTTTGTGGTGTGAGGTGCTTGTGTTGTGAGGTGCTTGTGTTGTGAGGTGCTTGTGTTGTGAAGTGTTTGTGTTGTGAGGTGCCTTTGTTGTGAGGTGATTTTGGTGTAAGATACTTGTGGCGTGAGATGATAGTGTTATGAGATGCTTGTTGTGTGAGCTGCTTGTGTTGTGAGGTGATTTTAGTGTAGGATACTTGTGGTGTGAGGTGCTTGCATTATGAGATACTTGTGTTGTGCGGTTATTGTGTAGTGAGATGCTTGTGTTGTCGGGTGCGTGTAATGTGAGGTACTTGTGTTGTGAGGTGATTGTGGTGTGAGGTGTTTGTGTTGTGAGGTGATTGTGGTGTGAGGTGTTTGTGGTGTGAGGTGTTTGTGGTGTGAGGTGTTTGTGTTGTGAGGTGTTTGTGTTGTGAGGTGTTTGCGTTGTGAGGTGTTTGTGTTGTGAGGTGTTTGTGTTGTGAGGTGTTTGTGTTGTGAGGTGTTTATGTTGTGAGGTGTTTGTGTTGTGAGGTGTTTGCGTTGTGAGGTGTTTGTGTTGTGAGGTGTTTTTGCTGTGAGGTGCTTGTCTTGTGAAGTGCTTGTGTTATGAGGTGGTTGTGTTGTGAGGTGGTTGTGTTGTAAGGTGTTTTTGGTGTGAGGTGCTTGTGTTGTTTGGTGCTTCTGTTTTGAGGTACTTGTATTGTGAGGTGATTAGTGTTGTGTCGTGCTTGTGTTGTGGGGTGCTTGTGTTGTGGGGTGCTTGTGTTGTGGGGTGCTTGTGTTGTTGGGTGCTTGTGGTGTGAGGTGCTTGTGTTGTGAGGTGCTTGTGTAGTGAGGTGCTTGTGTTGTGACGTGCTTATGTTGTGATTTGCTTGTGTTGTGGGGTGATTGTGTTGTGAGGTACTTGTGTTGTGAGGTGCTTGTGTTGTGAGGTGCTTGTGTTGTTGGGTGCTTGTGGTGTGAGGTGCTTGTGTTGTGATTTGCTTGTGTTGTGGGGTGATTGTGTTGTGAGGTGCTTGTGTTGTGAGGTGCTTGTGTAGTGAGGTGCTTGTGTTGTGATGTGCTTGTGTTGTGAGGTACTTGTGTTGTGATGTGCTTGTGTTGTGGGGTGATTGTGTTGTGAGGTACTTGTGTTGTGAGGTGCTTGTGTTGTTGGGTGCTTGTGTTGTGAGGTGCTTGTGTTGTGATTTTCTTGTGTTGTGGGGTGATTGTGTTGTGATGTGCTTGTGTTGTGAGGTGCTTGTGTAGTGAGGTGCTTGTGTTGTGAGGTGCTTGTGTTGTGATTTGCTTGTGTTGTGGGGTGATTGTGTTGTGAGGTACTTGTGTTGTGAGGTGCTTCTGTTGTTTGGTACTTGTGGTGTGAAGTGCTTGTGGTGCGATGTGCTTGTGGTGTGAAGTGCTTGTGATGTGAGGTACTATTGCAGTTTTTTTTTTTAAGTTTTAATTGTGATATTTTAGTTTTCCATGAAAATTAAATTGTTTAATTATAAAAAAATACATTAAAAAGTGACAATTAAATCAGATACTAACAGAGAAAGCTTGATGGAAGGGGAACCTTATTATGTGGAAGCCTTTACGTGGACTCCAAAATGGTATCGGTGTTTGCTTGTTGGTCAGGTAGAAGGACAAGACAAATGTAACTACAGTTGTTCTGAAAGACAAAATTTCCTGGATGTTATCAAAATGAAATGGCTAATTTAAATGTAGCCTCACATCATCGTGTTTAGAGGTACAGCATGGCAAAACAAATAAATAATCACATGTATAATAAAAATGATGATTATAATAACTGTATTTGTTATATTATTATTTATTTTTATTATTGATGCAACTGGTAATGTTTTCAAACCCAGCGGGAACTTTTCATTGGACATCTTTTGGCAAAAGTCCTAGAGCAAAGCCAATTGTTATAATGGAGATCAGGAGACGATGGAAGGACGACGCGAGGTGATAGAGCTGATTAGGGGCGGACTTGAGAAATTGATTGACTTGTACAGACAACAGTGGTGATTGATCTATTGGTGACTTCATTTGCACGAGTTACGAGTTGGTCGTAGTGACTAATGACAAACTCCTCGCATGGTCACCATTCTTGTTTTTTCTGGGCATTCCACCGTCTTCCAGGAACTACATAATCTGGCAAGTGTAAGGGAGGTTACTTGAAGAATTCGCATAGACAGATTAGTCAATGGGCACTACATAAACAATCTACGATATGTGGATACTACAGCCTTAATAGCAAAGAAGCAAGTGGTGGGGTGTAATGTACATTCCTACAGGGTATGCTGGCAGCTCTACAAGGAAGGAACAAAACAAAATCAAGTTTTGCGGCCTTCCTCAGAAAACACGAACACATAAACAGACAAAGAAATGAAGACAAACTAAACTACATGTTCTAGAGTAACCACAACTGGTGGGTCTAGATTAAAAAGTGAAATGAAAAGAGCAGACAGTTGAAGAGGGAAATGTACTATCATCATCATGAAGTACCACGCCTGCTGGCGTAGATAAGCATGCCTCTCTTCAACTTTCCATGTCGATGGTTATTTATCATTTCTGTTGTTGATCTTCTGCCTCGCCATTCTCATAAGTTGTCTGGTATTTTTTTCTCTTTGCTTCCCTCTATCTCTTCGTCCCTCAATTTTCCCAGTTATTACAATATATTCTGGTTGTTCTCTTCTCATTACATGACCAAAAAGGATGATTGTTTCTTCCTAATATTGGAAATAAATCTATTTTTGCTTTGGCCTCTTTCAGAAAGTGTTAATTACTCTTCTTAACTCTTCATTGTATTATCAACATTCTTCTGTAAAACCAAATTTCTACAGCCTCCAGTGATCTTCATCTCTGTTGGCCTATTATCCATATTCACATCCATATGTTAAGACTGGGTCTACATAACATTTTAGAACTCTTTTTCTTGTCTGTAGCGACAGAAATGGATTGCAAGTATCTTCCTCATTTTATAGAAAGCTGCTTTTGCCTGAGCCATTCTGCATCTCACCTCTGGTGTACCATCTACCATCTGAGGTTAACAATATTACCAGATATTTAAATTCATTTACCTGTTTTAATATTGTTCCATCTAAAGGTAATATATTACAGGAAAATCATTAATATAAAATAGGAAACAAATAAAATATAAAAGCACTTAACTGGAAATCAAACCTGAAGCTATGATCTACATAGGACTGGTAGATGTAAATGGGAAAGGAGATAAGGAAATTAATCCATTTGATAAGAATTGGTGGTGAAAAAGGGGGAGGGGGGTAAGGGAGCAAAAGAAAATATGTTGACTGAAGGTGTGAATGACGAAGTTGTAATATGGTTGAGCGGAGGTGGGTACTGGCTAGATAAGGAATAGTGTGTCAATCCACTAGGAATGACAAAAGCGTGTATATACCGAGGAAAATAGCTGCACCCAGGGCTACATCGTGCGTAATAAAGATAATAGGGAACTAGATGGTCCCACGGGGTACATAGATGGTATGGTCGTGTGTCCGGAAGAGGTAGTTAAATAGCAGATAAGAGGAGAGCAGGAAATGGTAAATTGTAGTACGGTAACTCTGAAATATCGGCAGCGATAGAGAAGAATACGATAAAATAAGTACTGATAAGGATATCAACAAATAGTTTGTTAATAGAGATCATAACTCTATAAATGAGTGGCAAAGTACATACAAACATATAGTGTGTGGACCATGAGTGTCACCTAGGGAAATGGGGGGTGGGGGCGAATCGGAATATAAGAGGCCAAAGCAGGAGAAAGGGATGGAATAGTGAAATGGGGGGTGGGGGCGAATCGGAAAGGAGAGGGTAATATAAGAAGTAAAGGGGAACGGGAAAGTGGGAGGGAAAGGGTAATTGGTTATCAGTGAGAAAGGAATACATTAATTTCCCGTGAGGTGAGGCAAACCATGAGGGCGATCAGACGAATGTTTAAGATGAGAAGATTATGGCTGTCTGAAGAACAAGGCTCCATGATAGTGGCTTTGGGCATCCACCTTACCCTTAGGGCGCTGAGAGTTGAAGTGGGGCGCTGCTGGGGTGACTACATCTCGTTTCATGTGATACAGTTTTGCACGGCAGCAATCTCACGCCGGGGTCCTTATTCGTCAATGTAGGTCATCTTACATCACTTACATATGATGACATAGATAATGTTGCGCGATGTGTAGGCGCATCCCTCTCTGCTTTCAAAAGAACCATTAGGTAAGATGTAGCTCTTGGTGCAAACACTTTACTCGGTTTGTTCACACATTTGTTATTTCCTGATGTTCTGGATGCTGAGTTTTACAGTTCCTTATCTAAGGAATAAGTGCCACCTTCTCTCATCCCATCACAACTTCGTCATTCACACCCTCGGTCAACATATTTCCATTTCCTCCCTTTCTTTCCTTCACCACTAACTCTTTTCAAGTAACTTAGTTCTTCCTTTACCTTCTTCCTCCTTTGTATCCGAATCCCTGTCGTGTGTAGATCGTAGCCTCAGGTTAGATTTTCACCTAAGTATTTTTACATGTTATTTTTTATTAATGATTTTCCTGTAGTACCTTCCTCTACGGATCTTTTCTTTCTTTTAATTTCACTTTCTATTTCATATCCACCAGTTTTGGTTACTCTAGAACATGTAGTTTAGTTTATCTTCATTTCTTTGTCCGTTTCTGTGTTCGTTTTTTCTGAAGAAGGCCGCATGCAGACCGAAACGTTATGATTTTGTTATGTTCCTTTTTTTATAAAGCTGTCACTATACTTTATAAACATCTTCACTTCTTTCTTGTTATCATCTTGACCGAAGCTCTGCAGTTATTTGCCTGTTCCCTTCTCAATTGCAGAGACGGAGAGTGAAGTACAAGAATTGACAGACATAATAGTGAAATAAAGCAACACAAAATGTCTGAGCTTAAACAGTAAGAAAACAGAAATAATGGCCATATCGAAGAAAGAATCATCACCAACATAAAACATACAAATAAGCGGACAAATCTGAAACAAGAGCAGAGCGTCATTGGAATATTAATAATAACATTAGATGGAAGATGACCACAGACATAAAAAGAGGAATAGCTCAAGTCAAAGTAATATTTAAGAAAATGAAAAACATCATGTGCAACAAGTCTATGTCAGCAGAAGTGGGAAAGGGCGTTCAGCTGTGCTATATCAAGCCAATTCTGACCTTTGGATGCGAATCGTGAACAATAGTCAAACGAATGAAAAGACGATTAGAGGCCACAGAGATGGAATTTATCAGAAGAATATTGAAAGTTCCCTAGGCCGCTAAAGGGACCAACGAGGAAATTCTCAAAGAGGCCAACATAAAAAGTGGGCTCCTAAGAAACATCAGAAAGAAACAATCAACACTTTTTGGCCACATCAAAAAATTTTGAATACTTGGTTACAATTGGAAAAATACAGGGAAAGAGAGATCGCGGACGACAAAGAGAAAATATTCTCGGTTAGCGGTACGGTAAATAATGAACAATAGAATTGATACGATGCACTGAGGACAGAGAATTGTGGTAGGACATGATCGCCTACGCCTATAGCCTTGGCAAACAATGATAGTAGACAGCAGAAGATATTATCTTCTTCGAGACCTTTGATGTTTGGTCCATCAATGGTAGATAAACACTTAGGGAAATACACATCACACACATTTTGAAACATTTGTTTTTTTAAGTTATAGTCTATTCCATATTGAGCTACAAATGTTTACATTTAAGTTACAGCATATTCTGGTTAGCTTGAATCTACCACAGACAAATTATACATGGGTTAACTCTCTATGGGTTAACTCCCTATGGGTTAACTCTCTATGGGTTAACTTTCTATGGGTTAACTCTCTATGGGTTAACTTTCTATGGGTTAACTCTCTATGGGTTAACTTTCTATGGGTTAACTTTCTATGGGTTAACTCTCTATGGGTTAATTTTCTATGGGTTAACTTTCTATGGGTTAACTCTCTATGGGTTAACTTTCTATGGGTTAACTCTCTATGGGTTAACTCTCTATGGGTTAACTCTCTATGGGTTAACTTTCTATGGGTTAGCTCTCTATGGGTTAACTCTCTATGGGTTAACTCTATGAATGGAATCAGAAAACAATTTAATGATCACCGACAGGCAACCGGGCACTGTTCAACTTACAAGATTGACACCAGCCAACTGGTCTCGCAGAATTTGACAATCACTTTGTAGATGGACAGCCCAAACAATGTAATAGCGGGAACCACGGTTACTGGTCCCACAAACCTTTAGTCAAAGATGTACAACGAGGTTAATTGTGTCTGGGAATCCTCAAATCAAAGATATCCTAGAATGATGTTAATTGTGTTTTTATTCATGTAGTCAAAGATATAATACAATGACGTTAATTGTTTGCGATTTCTGTAGTCAAAGATATAGTACAATGACGTTAATTGTTTGTGATTCCTGTATTCAAAGATATAGTACAATGACGTTAATTGTTTGTGATTCCTGTATTCAAAGATATAGTACAATGACGTTAATTGTTTGTGATTCCTGTATTCAAAGATATAGTACAATGACGTTAATTGATTGTGATTCCTGTATTTAAAGATATAGTACAATGACGTTAATTGTTTGTGATTCCTGTATTCAAAGATATAGTACAATGACGTTAATTGTTTGTGATTCCTGTATTCAAAGATATAGTACAATGACGTTAATTGTTTGCGATTCCTGTATTCAAAGATATAGTACAATGACGTTAATTGTTTGTGATTCCTGTATTCAAAGATATAGTACAATTACGTTAATTGTTTGTCATTCCTGTATTCAAAGATATAGTACAATGACGTTAATTGTTTGTGATTCCTGTATTCAAAGATATAGTACAATGACGTTAATTGTTTGTGATTCCTGTATTCAAAGATATAGTGCAATTACGTTAATTGTTTGTGACTCCTGTATTCAAAGATATAGTGCAATGACGTTAATTGTTTGTGATTCCTGTATTCAAAGATATAGTACAATGACGTTAATTGTTTGTGATTCCTGTATTCAAAGATATAGTACAATTACGTTAATTGTTTGTCATTCCTGTATTCAAAGATATAGTACAATGACGTTAATTGTTTGTGATTCCTGTATTCAAAGATAAAGTACAATGACGTTAATTGTTTGTGATTGCTGTAGTAAAAGATATAGTACAATAACGTTAATTGTTTGTGATTGCTGTAGTGAAAGCAATAGTACAATGACGTTAATTGTTTGTGATTCCAGTAGTGAAAGATATAATAAATGACGTTCATTGCGTTTGTGATTCCTGACCAACTGTACATCGAGTGGTTTCTAGAGATAATGTCCCTAAGTTATCATATTTCATGGTTTGTTGGTTTGTGAGTTTGTTGGTTTGTTAATTTGTTGGTTTGTTAGATAGTTAGTTTTTTTGGGTTGTTTGTTTGTTAGTTCGTTAGTTTGTTGGTTCATTAGTTTGTTGACTCATTAGTTCGTTAGGTTGTTAGTTTGTTGGTTCATTAGTTCGTTAGTTTGTTGGTTCATTAGTTTGTTGACTCATTAGTTCGTTAGGTTGTTAGTTTGTTGGTTCATTAGTTCGTTAGTTTGTTGGTTCATTAGTTTGTTGACTCATTAGTTCGTTAGGTTGTTAGTTTGTTGGTTCATTAGTTCGTTAGTTTGTTGGTTCATTAGTTTGTTGACTCATTAGTTCGTTAGG
The DNA here is from genome assembly GCA_032433765.1 of Megaustenia siamemsis. Classification (NCBI taxonomy): domain Eukaryota; kingdom Metazoa; phylum Mollusca; class Gastropoda; order Stylommatophora; family Ariophantidae; genus Megaustenia; species Megaustenia siamemsis. The sequence continues at coordinate 187,926,322 of JAVIAB010000092.1, forward strand.
TTGTTAGTTTGTTGGTTCATTAGTTCGTTAGTTTGTTGGTTCATTAGTTTGTTGACTCATTAGTTCGTTAGGTTGTTAGTTTGTTGGTTCATTAGTTCCTTAGTTTGTTGGTTCGTGTGTAAGACTTCATCAGTTCATGATAGTTTATGCGATGACTAAATCTGAGGACAGAGATATGTGTCAGTCCAACTAGGGAGGATGGGGCGGTTCAAATGGATGAATTGGAAGGTAATGTGCAAGAACATTAATGTAGAGGTGATGGAATGTGAAAGTGATGTGTTTGTACGCCATTTGACGAGATGATGGCATGTACAAATAGTGTATAAGGGCAATAGCTGAAGATGTCATCATCATCATCAAGTACCGGGCCTACTGGCGTAGGTGATCATATCTCGCCACAACTTTCGATCTCGGCAGCTATTTATCATTTCTGTTATTGACCTTCTGCCAAGCCATTCTCTTAAGCTGTCTGTTATTTTTTCTCTTTGCTTTCCTCTATCTCTTCGTCCCTCAATTTTTCCAGTTGTTACAATATATTCAAGTTGTTCTCTTCTCATTACATGGCCAAAAAAAAATGATGATTGTTTCTTCTTCTAAAACCACATTTCTACAGACTCCTGTGATTTCTTTGTCTATTGTCCATGATTCACATCCATATGTTAAGACTAGCTCTACATAACATTTAAGAACTCTTTTTATTGTTTCTATTGTCAAAAATGGATTGCATAGTATCTTCCTCATTTTTTGGAAAGTTGCCTTTGCCTGAGCCATTCTACATCTCGCCTCTTTTGTACATCTTCCGTCTGAGGTTAACAAAGTTCCCAAATATTTAAATTCATTTACCTGTTTTAATATTCTTCCACTTGTCTTTATTTTGTACTGAGGTGATGTCTTTTTCTTAAAAGCTGCAGATGTAGTGGAATATAAAGGTTGATATTTATGACTGTCTTTTTATGGAAATTACCACTCAATGTTATTATTTATGTGTTGTTATCTAAATAGACGGTTGGAAATATTCAAGGACGTACCTGACAATGAAGCCTGCAAGACCAGTAACTCCGATAAGGAAGTGCAAGCTACCCGCTAACATCAGACTTCCGCTTAACTGTGGACAAAAGACGGAAGAAACACCATGGTAACAATTATGATTGACAGAGTATCAGGCGACACCAAGTCCCACTACAAAAAATGAGATATAACTCTGTAAGCCCCTTCTTCGGGACTTGCACAAACACGTTCAGTTACTTTCTCAACAATGAGTTCATACCTGACATCTTTAACACGTTTCTCGATCATTGCCTTCTCACTTTACTTCTATCTTTCGAATTTTCCTTCTCCTTCTTTTTTCTGTTTTGTTTCCAATTTCTTTTCTCTCTCTATTTCTTCAGATTATATCTTTTGCAGTCCTCCCTCCTTCTTTTTCAGTTTAGTGTGTGTGTATATATATATATATGAGGACAATATAAATATATGGTTACAGGTGCAAAATACATGGAAAGAGAGATCGCGGACGGCAAGGAGAAAATATACTGGATAGCTTGATGTTATGGTATGGAAAATAGTAAACAACAGAAATGATACGATGTACTGTGGATATAGAACTGTGGAAGGACAAGATCACCTACTTTAACCGTTATGGCACATAGTGATATACATATATTGCATAAAAACCATAGAAATCTGTTACTCCATTATTGTATTGCCTCTATATCCAAAACTTTGGGGCAAGATACAGGCTTCAAACACGAAGAGACTAAATAGACTTCATTAATTGCATATTATCTCAACTGCACCGGAATACTTAAAGATTTGAAGGACTACTATCTCAATTATTTCTTTTCACTTTGTAATTTCTGTCTTCAAACCACATTTTATAGCGCTACTCAAAGGGCACAACCTACTGGCCAAATTTAACAAAAACAGTAAAAATATTACTGTCAATGTGGAATGAGTAATAACAATCCCCATAACACAAGCCGCATGAACATCTCCAGCTTAATGTGGTCTGTGAGACAAGAAACGTCTCAACAACATCAGAAAGACAACGGAAGACAAGTCTCTGGGCGGTGAGATTAGATACAAGTTGAGTAACTCGTAAACAGCGCACCCAATAGTTTGAGTTGGTTTGTCTTAGAGGTTAAACGTCGACACGCGATTAGAGAATAATGGAGCCAAGTGTGGTTGCTGGACTATTGAAGTGAAGCAGTATTTGGTTAAGGAAGTTTATATGAGAGGCAGATCAGAAGAGAGTTAGGACAGACAGAATAGAGTTTGCTTGGGATTCGAAACATAGAGAAACATTCAATTATGTTTTAGTAAAGGATTATTCAGAAGATTTATTTATTTTCTTTGTTTATGATTATAGTTTTAGTCTTTTTTGATATTCATAACCAATATCTAAATCTTTTGCTTGTCATATTTATTTCATTAAGTAAAAGTAATTGTACTAGATATGTAGTATTTTCTGCTAGTATTACAGTATCATCAGCATATCTTAGATTACTGATTATCTTTCCATTAATGTTTAGGCCTGGTATCTCTGAGATGTTTTTAAAGATTTGCTCAGTGAACAAGCTTGGTGATAGCTTGCATCCTTGTCTTACCCCTCTTTTTATATCAATGGGTGTAGATTTCTCTTTGTTATATTTTATTATTGCTCTTTGCTCCAAGTATACATTACATATTAGTCGTAAGTCCGTGTCATCTAGATGCATTTCTTTTAGGCATTCTATAAGTTGTTTGTGGTGTACTCTATCACAAGCTTTGGTGAAGTCTATGAAGCAGGCATATATTGGTTATTTTTCCTAAATCCAAATTGCTGCTCATCTAATTCAGTATTGATTTTATTCTGAATGCTTCCTTGTATAACTTTTAGCAAGATTTTTTTTTAAAACATGACTCATTAGGCTTATTGTTCTAAAGTCACTGCATTCAACTGTACCATTTCTTTTAGGCATTGCACTGAAAGTTGATGTTTTTAGTTTATTTGGTATGTATCATGTATGGTATATGTCGTTGCATATGTCTGTGATCACATCAATGCCAAAATCGTCTATTGCCTGTATCATCTCTATCTGTATATTGTCAGGTCCTGTTGCCTTTCCCTTTTTCCTTGTTTTTATAGCTTTTTCTACTTCTGATTTTAGGATTTTATAGCTGGATGTACATTTTATGAATGGTTTTTTGTCCCTTTCGTCATGAAATAATTATGTTATGTATTCCTGCCATCTATCGATTATATCTTTCTTGTCTGTTAGCATTCTTCCTTCTTTGTTTGCAATACATCCGCTTTCTGCAGCTTTTTTGTCTTTATTAGTCATTCTCTTTATTTCTGTTTGCATTCCTCTTAAATTTTGTGTACTTTCCATAGTTTTGATTTCTAGACATATTTGGCTGAGCCAGTCTTCTTTCTCATTTTTGCACATTTTGTGTATTTCATTATCTATTTTCTTGTATTGAGCAGTGTTCGTTGCTTGTCTTCTTTCTTCTATTTTTTTCTAAGACGGAGTTAGTTATCCATTTTCGTTTTTTTTTTGTTCTTTCTTTTTTTTTGGTAAGGTGTCGCAAGATTCTTGTATGCTTTTATTTATGCATTGCCATTTGGTTGTGACTTTTTCATCAGGATTCTCTCTTCTGTATTGCTCAATTTCTTCTTCTAGCAGCTTCTGATCAAATTGCCTTCAATTGCAAAACTCTGCGTCAAATGTTTCCAGCTACGTGGACATATTAGCAGGGAACAAATTGTTTTGAGACAATGTATGGAATTAACAAAAGGGAGCCCACTAAACAATTACAACAATAAAGTTAATTATCTCCACCAAAAAGCAATCAATGTAGAGAAATCACGCACACCCTTATAATAGAGAGCATTCTAGATATAGTCAAGACGTCCCCTGATAGAACATTCTAGATCTAGCTACTACGTCCACTGATATAACAAAGAACATTCTAGACTTAATTACTAAAGCAGCTGTAACGGGGAAATGTTATCGTCATCTACAGAAGTAAGCCTAAGGGCTGAAAGGGAAACCCTAAAACACACTTACTAACATGACGTCTTCAGCTCTGGGAGCTGTGGGCGACAGACATCGTTCTACCTATAGCAACCCTTGCACGCAAAACTGAAAATGTCGCGCAAGTTGTGTTCTTTTTCAACACACAGGCTTATTTCTATTCAAGGCTATGTCAAAAACAAACATTAACATTAAGGCGTTTATAGAATCCGCCAAATCTCATGAGCTCATGTACATATAGATCTGATACTGGAAAATAATGGAGGAGAGAATGTGCAGATATAGATCTGAGACTGGAAAATAATGGAGGAGGGAATGTGCAGATATAGATCTGAGACTGGAAAATAATGGAGGAGAGAATGTGCAGATATAGATCTGAGACTGGAAAATAATGGAGGAGGGAATGTGCAGATATAGATCTGAGACTGGAAAATAATGGAGGAGGGAATGTGCAGATATAGATCTGAGACTGGAAAATAATGGAGGAGGGAATGTGCAGATATAGATCTGAGACTGGAAAATAATGGAGGAGAGAATGTGCAGATATAGATCTGAGACTGGAAAATAATGGAGGAGGGAATGTGCAGATATAGATCTGAGACTGGAAAATAATGGAGGAGGGAATGTGCAGATATAGATCTGAGACTGTCAAATAATGCATCAGGGATCCCCATTATCTTGAAAGATGTCTCCATAAGACACTGCATGATTTCAAGACTATCAAGCAATATTAAAACAGAGGCAGAAGCACTAACAAATAACTGATGGAATTCTCTTAAAGGAGATAAACAAGAAATGAAAACAGCACACTTCAAAGATGCTCAGCTCACAGCCAACTATTCCACAGGCCTACGGGCTGAAAGGAATCACTCAAAGCTTGTGATGTTTTAAGCATTGCGAGCAGGGACGGTTGTGGTTAAAATGACGTCACTCTATAGCTCGTATAGCTGAAGACGTCACAGGCTTTGGGTGATTTCTGGAAAACCCGCTCAGACCGCTGGTCATTAGAAATGGCTGACTGTACTATGACAATAATTATGGCAATGACGCACAGAAATAGTTGACTGTACTATGTCAAAAGTTACAGCAATGACGCACAAAAATGGTTGACTATACTATGTCAATTGTTACAGGAATGACCCACAGAAATAGTTGACTGTACTATGTCAAAAGTTACAGCAATGACGCACAGAAATGGTTGACTATACTATGTCAAAAGTTACAGCAATGACGCACAGAAATGGTTGACTATACTATGTCAATTGTTACAGCAATGACGCACAAAAATAGCTGACTGTACTATGACATTAATTATGGCAATTACGCACAGAAATAGTTGACTGTACTATGTCAATAGTTACAACAATGACGGACAGAAATGGTTGACTGTACTATGTCAATAGTTACAGCAATGACACACAGAAATGGTTGACTGTACTATGTCAATAGTTACAGCAATGACACACAGAAATGGTTGACTGTACTATGTCAATAGTTACAGCAATGACACACAGAAATAGTTGACTGTACTATGTCAATAGTTACAGCAATGACACACAGAAATTGTTGACTGTACTATGTCAAAAGTTACAGCAATGACACACATAAATTGTTTACTGTACTATGTCAATAGTTACAGCAATGATGCACAGAAATTGTTGACTGTACTATGTTAATAGTTACAGCAATGATGCACAGAAATTGTTTACTGTACTATGTCAATAGTTACAGCAATGATGCACTGAAATTGTTAACTGTACTATGTCAATAGTTACAGCAATGATGCACAGAAATTGTTGACTGTACTATGTCAATAGTTACAGCAATGATGCACAGAAATGGTTGACTGTACTATGTCAATAGTTACAGCAATGATGCACAGAAATTGTTGACTGTACTATGTCAATAGTTACAGCAATGATGCACATAAATTGTTGACTGTACTATGTCAATAGTTACAGCAATGATGCACAGAAATTGTTGACTGTACTATGTCAATAGTTACAGCAATGACGCTCAGAAATGCAGATTTCACATATCAAATAGAGATACCGCAGTAATCCACACCAGCGATGATACAGAACTGTGGTCAGTGTGCTATATTTTAGTTATCTCACTACAGTAATCTTGGAAATGTTGAGGCTGATAAGTTTACAAGAAAACGTGGTAAATGATAACAGCCACAGACAAGTATGGTACTTGTGGAGTCCAAGGCTTTGTCAGGAACAAATACACGAACATGTGGAATATAGAATAAATCCCTCCTCCCCCATTCCCAACTAAAAAAAAAAATGATGCCTACTACCAGATGAGCAGCAAAATAACAAAGTAACAGTTTGTAGACTCCCCGTTGGCCACCACAGATTGAAGTACCATCTTTTCAACATAACGAGTATAAGAACCTCTGATGAATGTGGCTATGTCACAGACAAAATGACTGCGGAACAACTTCTACAATCATGCTCTTGTGGCCATCGCCTTCAGCATGCGTGAACTAGCTGTATAGAGGTGTCACCAACCTTGACCTGACCGATACACTCTATGAACATAACCAAATTGGCAATTGTAAAGTAACGTAATAGAAAAAGGTGTTATCTGGGGACGGTCATAATGTAAACAACCAATATACAACGCGATTCTCCAAACTGATTTACAGAAGATTAGATGCATAATCATTGTTCTTTGAAGACCTTCATGAAGACACGAACGATAGTAAATGTCCGCAAAACACTCGAATGGATCAAACAAAAGAAAATAAAGTGAGTGCTTCATTATACCAGTCCATACAGGACACAAGAATGTAAGTGATCTATCATCGTGATCATGTGCCGTACCGGTGAAGCTGGCGATCATGTCCTTCAACAATTCTCTATCAATAATACATCGTATAAATCTATTGTTGGCTATTTACCGTGTCATGACATCAAGTTATCCAGCATCTTCTGTCTTTGTCGTCTACGATTTCTCTTTCTATGTATTCTGCCAGTTGTATCCAAGTATACCAACGTTTCTCTTCTGATGATGTGCCCGAAAAAAATAGTGATTGTTTCTTGCTGATGTTTCTTAGGATCTCCCTTTTTGTGCTGGCTTCTTTGTGAATTTCCTCGTGGGTATTTTTAGCTGTCCAGGGAACTCTCAACATTCTAGTGATCTAAAAGTAAGTAATATAATTTATTTGAGATTTTGAATTTGAAAGTGGCTTTTCCTTAAAATCCTGTACTTCTATAATTATAATACATTATAATACATTATAATACATTATAATACATTATAATACATTATAATAAGATGACGTTTTTTGAAAGGGGAGAGTTGTCGGTGGTTAAATAGGAAATGAGCTTTACAGGGCAATTTACTTTACTTGGCAGGGGACGAGTAATATTATAATTGTCTTTAATGAAGCAATATAGCGATACTGACGACGATACGAGAATCATTACTTTCAACAGAAGAAAGAGCACATAAAATACAAGTTGACATACACTAGCAATTTTACTCAAAATCAGCTCTCTTGCATCCATCGTTGTCCCGTTATCGATGGTTACCATGGCAACACTTGAATTGTCCACTGGGTTTACACCTGGAAGGATAACTAATTTCAATAAAGTGGTATGTGACTTCATTTATTTACAATTCAGCGCTATGTGAGTAGTAAGATATGTTCCTCTATGTTAAAAATTTCCTAGGGTGGTTGACAAGTTAATAATAACATCTTGTGAATAAAGCTAGAGATATTATATAATAAAATATTAACTGACAATATCGACGGTGTAGTCTACTCCGGAAGTGATATTATTGAGGAGTATTTATATCATCAGCTAATTTCCAATATCATGAAGAAACAATCATCATATTTTGGCCATGTAATGAGAAGAGAACAACTGGAATATATTGTAACAACTGGAACAATTGAGGAACGAAGAGATAGAGGGAAGCAAAGAGAAAAAATAACAGACAGCTTAAGAGAATGGCTTGGCAGGTCAACAACAGAAATGATAAATAGCTGCCGAGATCGAAAGTTGTGGAGAGACATGATCACCTACGCCAGTAGGCTCGGTGCTTGATGATGATGATTTTTTATATCATATGTTCAACATCATTTGGAAAGCAGAGAAGACACCTCATAAGTGGAAAAAAGGAATCATTGTTAAGATTCAAAAAAGGGCAATCTCAGAGATTGTAACAACTGGAGAGGCGTGACACTTTTGTCATTTGCCTCATCGCTATTCTCAAAAATCATCATGAATAGAATAAAGGATTCAATAGATACAGTAATGCGTGAAGAACAGGCTGGGTTTAGAAAAGGGAGAAGCTGTCTTGACCATTTTTACTCTACGACTTATATTGGAGGAACACATTGAAAAGCAAAAACCTCGTATACTTAACTTCATTGACTTCAAAAAATCATTCGACAGCAATCATAGAGATTCTTTGTGGGAAATTCTGAGGCAATATGGCTTACCATCAAAAATCATAAATATTATTAAAGACATGTATGATGGATACACATGTGCAGTTCGTACAGAGGAAGGACTGAGCGAAAGTTTTCCAGTAGAAACTGGGGTTAAACAAGGATGTATTTTATTGCCCTTGTTATTTGGAGTTGCTGTGGACTTCATAATGAAGAAATGCTGCACTGGTAATAAAGGCATCGAATGGATACAAGGAGACCATTTGGAGGACCTCGACTTTGCTGATGACATAGTTCTCATCAGCAGCCAGATAAAAACGATGCAGGAAAACACAAAATGAACTATCATCAATAGCCAGAAAAATTGGACTTGAGATCAATCATGAAAAGACTAAAGTCATGAAAAGCTTAATTCAGATGACAGAATATACATGGAAAACAAACCAGTAGAAGAGATCGATCACTTTATCTATCTTGGAAGTCACATTGATCGGGAAGGGGATACAAGTAAAGAAATTAGAATCAGAATGGCTAAAGCAGCAATGTCTTTCAGAAGCCTTGAAAAGTTGTGGAAATAAAAACTCATCAGCACAAACACAAAACTTAGACTATTCAAATCAAATGTACTATCAACCCTTACGTATGCGTGTGAAAGCTGGAAAACAACAAGAGATATAGAAACAAAGTTGAACGCATTCAAAAATAAATGTCTAAGGAAAATACTTGGTATAGCGTGGAACGAATTCAAAACAAATGAGGAAATGAGAGAAATAGAAATTGCCAACCAGCCACAAATATCTTCAATAATCAAGAAAAGACGATGGTCATATGTTGGACATGTGATGAGGAGAGAAGAGTTAATAACCGAATAACAAAGCAAGCCCTCATGTGGGAAAAAAGAGGCCGACCCATAGAGATACTGAGAAGAACATTGATCAGAGAGGCAAGAGCGGCAGGAATCGGCTCCCTCAATGAGATTGAGTTGTATGCACAGAACAGAAACAAATGATAAGATTTGATAAAAGATCTTTACAAGGATTGAAAACTGCTATAATAAAAATGTAGACATGAAACGGAGTATATGGGTCTATGCCATAAGGGCCGGCTACGGCTGAAAAGGTCAATAGATAGATAGATTTATGTCATAGATGAGGTTAATGATTAGGAAAAGGATAGTATCTAATGGTTAGGAATATTGACAGACAACAGAGAAAGTATATAGTCCATTCAGTAAATGATATGAGTCGTATTGACGTCATTGATGGGGTTCAGGATTAGGAAAAGGTAAGGATCTAATAGGTGGAGTAGGAATAATGCATTTATTTTATTATTAAAAAAATAGATAAATGTTAGACTGGCTTATGTGGATGGTGTTGTGTAAATTTACACAATGTTGTGTAAATTTTGTGGACACTTATGTGGATGGTGTTGTGTAAATATAGAGTTATGTCAGCCTTTGAGTAATGTTATATGATAAAGCCGTACGGTGCTCTGTCTTTCTGTGGCCCAACAAACTCAGTAGAACATAGTTTAATATGGCTCTCCATACCATCTTTATAATCTGGTTGATTAATGTAATACCTGTAAGGAAAAAATACATAAGTACTGCTGATCCAAGGTGACCCAAACTGACCACTAAACTAAACTGACCACAGATGGACCAGATTACCACGGACCACAGGTGACACAAACTGACAACAGACCACAGGTGACACAAACTGACAACATACCACAGGTGACACAAACTGACCACTATCTTCAAGATACACAAGCGGACAATTAATATTAACAGATCACAGGTGACTCAAAATGATTACTGACCCAAACCGACCACTGATTACAAAAATAAATGACAATTGACCATTGATGATCCAAAGTGACCTCTGACCCAAACTTCCTCAGCGTCCCAAACTGACCACTGCATCAAACTGACCACAGATGACCCAAAATGACAATTGACAACAGGTAACCACACTTAACATTGACTCAAATTGATTAATGACATCAGGTTACCCAAATCTAACACTCTCCCAAAAGATCGATGACATCAGATGACCCAAACTAACCACTAACCACAAATGACCTGAATTGACCACCGCCTTTTGTTTCTAGTATGAATGTTTCTTTTGTTTTACTCGTTCTCTTTTTGGCTCTCTCGCTTTCTAACTCCTTTTTCTGACAAACACGCCTCCTCTCTTCTGAATCTTTTCTCTGTCTTTCTCTCTTCTCAATCTATCTCTCACACTCTTCTCTGGCGCTTCTTCCATTGGCTCTATCTACTGTGGTTCATTTTCTTCTGACATTATCTTCCTTTCTTCCTCCTTTCCCTCGTGTAATATTAGCATTCTGCTTTCCGTGTCTTTTTTACAACATAAATTCGTTCTTTGTCTCCGTCTCACTCCCTTTCTCTCCTTCACTTTACTTCCAGTACAGGAACCCAATAACAGCGAAACTCACCGAAGTCAGCACAACCCAATATATCATAAAACGTTAGTTACATCATCATTAAATGGTTATAGATATTAGCGCATAGTAACAAACGCTGTCTTAAATTACGGTAGTTATGGGTGAGATCTGATCTGTCTGACTTATCACGTGACAGCACTATTTATTTGTTGCTTCCATATGATGTAAATGATGGAAAGAAGTACTGAGATTTGTTTTTATTGTATTTTTTTTCCACCGTGTTCACGTCTGATCTTATCTATCATGTTGGTTCATATGGATACAATGTGTCTCAAACATTTCAGTTCTGCTATGGTCAGTTTCATATTGTTTGTGACTCTAGAACCTAGGTCTGGCGGTAATAACTCAACGCTCGGACGAAGAATGTATTGTATATTGTCCAGTGGACAGTAGTGGTGATAAGTGTCTAATGCTATGGCAAAGTATGCTTCATCTTGAGTCTATTTTGGCTACCGCTCGTAATCAGTGTAAATATTTGTTCATTAGTCAGTTTGGGCCATCTGTGGTCAATTTTTTTTAGTCAGTAATCTGGTTGGCAAAATGTTACTGGAGGACATGTCCTTGGAGAGACGAATGACAAAAAGGGGGGGGGGGGTAGATTAATAGATTGGGCAAAGACACATCAATTGATTATAGGTCAAACAACACCCTAGGCGACTATAGAATGGCAAAACTCAGACAAAACAAGTACACAATCAAATTGATATTTTATACTGGTACAGAGAAGATTCAGGAATGGGCTAACATCTGTTAAAACAAAGCCAGGAGCAGATTGCAATAGTGACCTTGTACCAGTAGTTAGAAAGATAAGAATAGAACTGCGGAAGACACAGAAATCCCCAAGAAATATAAAATTAGAACTAGATATGCTTAGGGTAGATAAACCGATGAGTGATAAGTACAGTACGATAGTACAAAATAGATATAATGCATTTGAGAAAATACAGGACATCGAGGAACAGTGGGAAATACTCAAACAATCGATTCAACAAACATCAAAAGAAGTACCACCAGTGATTAAAACAAACAGCAAAAAGAAATAGATGACAGAAAAAATATTACAACTAATGGGCGAAAGAAGAAAGCATAAGAAAGAATAACGGATATACACAATATTGCACAAAGAGATCCAAAACAAATGCAGAGAAGCAAAGCAAGGATAGTTAAAACAGAAATGTGAAGAAATGGAAAAACAACAAAAGAAAGACTCAAAATTTATGAACAATCAGTTAAATGAATTAACAGGAAGAAAAGAAGTCAAAGTTTCAGCATGTGTGAAATCAAAGGAAGGAAATATAATAATGGGACAGAAGAAGACAATAGGAAAGATGGACAGAATATATCAGTCAACTCTATGATGATGAAAGACCAGAATTAAACAATTCTAATGAAAACACAGGACCACCAATAATGCAGAGTGAAGTGGAGGACACAATTCAACACATGAAAAGATGCATAGCTCCAGGTCCCGACAATATAACAATCAAATAAATAAATGCATTATGAGAGCTGGGAGTACAAGTCATAACAAAACTACTCACTGACATATATAACACTGGTCACATATCCGATGATCAACTAAAATCTATCTTTGTAGCCATACCGAAGAAGTCAGGCGCCACTGATTGTGAAGACCATTGTACTATTAGTCTCATGAGCCATATGACGAAAATATTACTAAGAATCATCATGAGACGTGTAAGAAAAAAACATAAAACCAGAAATAAGTGAGGAACAATGTGGATTTGTGGAAGGAAAGGGCACCAATAATGCAATATACATCTTAAGAACATTGATAGAAAGATCTATAGAGTTAAAGAAAGATCTATATATGTGCTTCATAGACTATACAAAAGCATTTGACAAAGTAAAGCATGTGGAAATAATCAATATGCTGGAGAAATAAAACATTGATGGCAAGGATCTGCGAATCACAAAAAACATGTACTGGACTTCCATCATTCAAGCACACTAAATCGACTGAACCCAAAGCGTTCTCTAGGTCTTATCCCTGCTTGTTGGTTATGACGTTACCCCACTGGTCCCCTCTAGAATTAATGTCTCCTCAAGAAATGGCGTTCTCTTCATCGAACTCAAAGAGATTCTGCCATTGTTGTGTGTCCACCTTTCTATTACAGGCATACACATTAACAATCACGAAATGAACTGGGGTCTACACCCTAACCGCATGTACCTGCAATTCTGCATTGTTCCACGCAGACATATCAACCTCAGCTGCCACCATGTTGTTGCGTACAATAATGGCCTGCCCAAGGTGGTCGTCTATTGTAGAGACAATGAAATCCAGGAGTACTTACTGTCCTATTACCAAGAAGAGTTTCTTGCAAAGTCATTATTTCGGCGCCGCACAGTAGTTTATCAAGAATGGGCCGTCGTTGATTTATGGACCCACAATTCCAATATGTAACGCGCACATACTTTAGGCCTAGCCTCTCACAACATGTCATGTATTTGAATGAAGCTTGCGAAGATTACACTGTGAACGTTCGAACAGACGACAGCAGATACTTTGGAAGAATGTTATCATTCAAGCAGATAGTCCAAACAGAAATCGACAACAGATGTTGCAAATGAAAGCAGATGACAGAGAAACGACTCCAACAGAATAAATATGAACATCAAATAGAAAGAGACAACATCACAATATTTCTCCAGACACTCTGCTACCAATGTCAAATTTGAACATCAAATAGAAAGAGACAACATCACAATATTTCTCCAGACACTCTGCTACCAATGTCAAATTTGAACATCAAATAGAAAGAGACAACAGCACAATATTTCTCCAAACACTCTGCTACCAATGTCAAATTTGAACATCAAATAGAAAGAGACAACAGCACAATATTTCTCCAAACACTCTGCTACCAATGTCAAATTTAAACATCAGGAGCTAATGAAAAGTTGGCCACGTCGGAAATGTAAAGCCTGGATAGAAAACTGAACTTGACAAAGAGAGGCATAATGAAACATGTTAATAACAGAAGAAGAGTTAGGGCTACGCCAGTGTTCATAAGTATTCGGAAGAGATGACTTGTAAGAGATGACTTAGACATGTTCGCGATAACCACCGGCCAGCATCCACTAGAGAGCTTTAACAGTCAAAAGTAAATCTTGAAAGTTCGACACAATTTCTAGCGATTTCTTTAAGTTCTTCTAGTGATGATAAAAAAAAAAGTGTGAGACAGTTTTCTGTCAAAATAAACAAACTTATGCCAAAACAAAATGTATTGTTTGTCAAGCATGTTTGTGACTATTAGTGAGAATAGACACTCTTTCTCAAGACAGGAAAAGTCCCCCACTGATCAAAATCAAATTGTTTAAATTAAATTAAACACCGCTGTCACATTTAAATGCAATATAAATTGTAGTATGTTATATACATTGTGAAAACCGATTTTCAGTTTCACTTACTAACTCAGCAAAGTTTTTTCAACACTAAACTGCCATGTTAATGAAAATACTTTGCATGTTTACTAATATACGATAATTCAATGTAACTAGACTGTTGATGAAACCGAAGTTTGTCAAATTATAGGACAGATGATATGACTACTGTCTCACAAGGAAATCAAGCTATAGACAAAGCAAGCTGTCTACAGCACAATCGTCATTCTAACTTACTTCTACCAAACAGTTGTTTAATGATATTTTAGTATTCTGTAAACATTTTCTCTGCCCCGAGAAATAACTTCATTAAAATTCTCCTATGGTACGTTAAAAATATGACCTTAAGAGGCGCTATAACTGAAATATTTACAATAATAGTGGCTAATATGTGATCATTCTACACCAGAAACGGTCACATTTCTCAAGTTTTAAAAATATTTCTTCTCATAAACATAAGAAACTCAATATTTAACTAACGAAGGGAGATTATTCATGTTTGTGTCCAGTGTCACAAGTTTGGACTGCTTCTATACAATATCAATGTCAACAATGAATGGAATCTTGTTCCCTCAGGACATCTACATTCATAAATATAGCAACATGTTTATGCTTATAACTAAAATGTAACTTTGAGATTAAAGCAATCAGCCGTGACCAATGAGAGACCTGGACGCAATATCAACATTGACAGAAAACACCTGACGAGTAAATGACACGGCACTTTAATCAGTCCTACTCTAAACAGTTGCTCTACACACACACAAATATTCAGCAAATATCAAACATGGGAGCCGAGCTCAGCGATTAGTGAACTGGACTACCAAGGACATGAGGTCGAGTTCGATCATGATCAATGACTTCCAGGTTCACCCAGCCTAAATGGGTACCAGATTTTTTCTTGGAAAGTGAAGCTATGCGGGCGTAGTACCGACCACATTACCCCATAAAGTATACACTGAAACAATGTAAAATGCATGGTCTTTAACAGCATTTCCCTATACGCCACTTGGCGTGACGACGCTCTACTTTATATTTCAAACATTGTTAGGTTATTCTTGAATCTACATAAGGACTCATCAGGAAATTCATTCTCGACCTTTGTGATCTAATGTCAAAGTCATAAACGTTGTACTTTTCAGTCACTGACTCCCTTCCAGTTTCTGTAATAATTAGTTGTATATGTCTTGACTTGCAAACCTCCTTGTGACTTTCAACTTTCAGACCTTCAATTATTCTCTTCGCTATGCTCGCATTCCTCTCCTTTTGGCTTTGGTCTCAGAGCTGACTAACCCGACAAATGTCTCCTAATCCACACTGAGGCTTGATTATGGCCATATATCACATCCGTCCAACCAATATTGGCACAAGTAAAAAAGGTGAAAAAGCTTTGACAATTAACATTATTTCAGCAACGTCATTAGATAGGACGATCAAAAATATTGCACGAGCCATCAACAAACACTACAAGAACACCAGATTCAAGGGCCGACAAAACATATAGATTAGTGGAATATTATAAACACCAGGAACAAACAATAACTGTGGACAATGTAGGAGCAAAGTGCCGCAGACGATATCTCCTCTCTTTAATTGCAGACAAAAGTGAAGGAAATATTAACCAGAACAGGTAGAGAGAAAACCTCTGTTAATTCACATTGCTGTCAGCTACAAGATTGTTTCATCGCTTCATCACACACAATCACACACGCGATGAGTGATGACGTCATGGGACGCACCAAAATGGCAGCTTATTTATATTCAAGCCATGGACTAAGCAATGTTTACTTTGAACACCACATATCTGTTATTGCAGCGAGTTGGCAGATTTTCGAAAATGTATTCAAGGGTTTGAACATAAATGTTTGTTCACAGTTCGTTAACCTTCGCTGTAGATAAAGTCTTTAATTTGATGGCTTTCGTATGTGACCTTGGTAGCCAAGGACCTAACTAGTGCAAACGGATGGCATTGGCAAGGATCATTTTGAATCTATGAAGTGGGCTCATTTTGTGTTTAACTCAAATGCATATGTGCTTTTTAACCAAAGACTTTTTTTTTGGGGGGGGGGGGGGGGGAGAGACTCAAGGAAGATATCCCCGATGGAAGAATAAATTGTACTATTAGTCCCATAAATGATTCGCTTCCAGAGGTTTATGATGTAAACAAAGCAGTTTTGTCATTGCAAGTGAATAATGTCCACACCTATAATTGGTCAGGATTGTGTAGCAGCAGCAGCTTTATAGCGAACACAGAAAACATCACAGGATTGTGCTGTTCTGAAACAGCTACGCCATGCTACTCTAGAAATGCCTTTAATGGGATTACTGTGACCACAAACCACTCTCCATGTGTGTGCCACATATTTACACCCCAGAAAGAAATACTGAATATAACAACATCATATGCCGTCTGTGATATTAATGACCACAGACCAGGAGCCTCCAGTATGATTGATACAACTGTTGCACCAAGCACTTCATCAGCAGAGCCAGATCTATGGAATGTTAATCTGACATTGTTCTTGAATGATGTCCAAGTTAATGAGACAGCAGAATCGTGTGGCAGCAGCTACAAGAAGGGAGCAGAGAACATCATCAATTTCTGCTGCTATAAAGGAGACTTGCCTTGCTATCCCAGAATTGCCTTAAATGGGATCACTGTAGTTGAAAACTTCTCCTCTTGTGTAAACTACACATTCACATCTAAGAGTGAATCAGTGAAGGTCACAAAATCATATTCTCTCTGTGGTTTTACTAACTACAGGTCATGTGGCTTCTGTTGAATTGGAAATGATAACTTACCACCACTGTGTGTCTATATGTTTAGAATTGGAGTCATCAATGACGGCCTAACATCATCAAGTGCTATGACGATCATCATTTTTGGGAGGACGTGAACTTCCATGGTATATGGTGGATAGGCGGCAGGAACATTGGCTATGTCTGAAAAGTGTTCCTTTTTGCAGTTTCCTCATATTCCAAGTCCGGCTTGTTGCAGGAGCTACTGAGTTAAGTGCTCTGTGCACACCGTGAGCTGTGTGTCTCATCCGTTTTGATCCTGTTTCGATATCCCGCTTGTTTACGATGAATGATGATATCGTATGATAGGGAACAGTTGGCTGTGTTCACTTTCTGCGCGGTTTCGCCTTATGTCTTTTGGCGTGTGCTGAGACTGCTACGATGGGGACTACAGTTACCTTTCTTTGTTTGGGAGATGAGTTAGTAATTCGGATGATTCCACTGGCACGGGCGGTTGAACAATTATGGATTTTAATTCGTTTGCAGTGATACCGAGGCCTTCCATAACCAATAACCAATAATAACCAATCACACACGCACACGACATACACACATATGCATTCTCTCTCTTAATCACTCACACATATACATGTGCTGCTGTTATTATATTTCCATAAAGTGAGCAAACACTTCCATAAAGTGAGTAAACATTTCCATAAAGTTAGCAAACATTTCCATAAAGTGAGCAAACATTTCCATAAAGTGAGCAAACACTTCCATAAAGTGAGTAAACATTTCCATAAAGTGAGCAAACAATTCCATAAAGTGAGCAAACACTTCCATAAAGTGAGTAAACATTTCCATAAAGTGAGCAAACATTTCCATAAAGTGAGCAAACATGTGCATAAAGTGAGCAAACTTTTCCATAAAGTGAGTAAACATTTCCATAAAGTGAGTAAACATTTCCATAAAGTGAGCAAACATTTCCATAAAGTGAGCAAACATTTCCATAAAGTGAGTAAACATTTCCATAAAGTGAGCAAACATTTCCATAAAGTGAACAAACATTTCCATAAAGTGAGCGAACATTTCCAAGCACAAATCACTAGTAAACAATTGCAGTAGTTTGTCAATGACTCACTTGTAAACGTAGCAGGACACGTCCATTCTGGCAAAGTGGACATTGCTAACAGTGGGAGGAGATATGTGACAGCTGGACCTTGGAATATTGGCATTCTGAAACAGAGGAAGTACGTCATACAAGACTTAGCTAAATGTTTTATAACCAGTCCCTCACTACCCCAGACATCCACGACGACTTAATCAAGTAATAGTCCCAACATTGCTTAAATCTTAATGAGATTTTATATTCAATATTCATGCATGTTTAGTATAAATTGAAATAAAATCTTTGCCTCGAACACCTTGTGGAATCCGCACTGAGCGTGCGGCCTCTATTCTCCAGTCCTATCGGACGCCCCGCCCCTTCTATTACTCCCCCCTCCCCTGCCCAGCAATAATAGAAACGTGATCAACAATTTATAGATTGACAGCTTTGTTAACCTCCTGGGGTTACACGAAAAAATAAACTGATAATTTTGAAAGACATCGATTTTTTACTGCTAAGCGTTCAGACGTCACAGCATTCATTGTTTGAAACGCGATTACCCAGTTATCTCAACATAACGATGTTACCCAGTTATCTCAACATAACAATGTTACCCAGTTATCTTAACATAACAATGTTAGCCAGTTATCTCAACATAACAATGTTAGCCAGTTATCTCAACATAACAATGTTAGCCAGTTATCTCAACATAACAATGTTACCCAGTTATCTCAACATAACAATGTTACCCAGTTATCTCAACATAACAATGTTACCCAGTTATCTTAACATAACAATGTTACCCAGTTATCTTAACATAACAATGTTACCCAGTTATCTTAACATAACAATGTTACCCAGTTATCTTAACATAACAATGTTAGCCAATAATAGTAGTGAAACCAGTTTGAAAACACAAATGTTGGAAAGTAAATAACAGAATGTTAATATAATTTGAGATGGTCATATATGTTAAACAAGCATTATCTCTTCAAACATTGTACATTTGCAACGACTGATGGGAAAAACATGGTTCATATGCTGTATATAAAATATTGTTTAGTTGTACTAAACTGCCTTGTGGGTGAGACTTTTTAGTCAAAGGCTAGCGGAGCCAACCGTAAACAAAGGGACGGAAGGCAACAGAAAACCACCGTCGGAACTTCTTTGTACAATCATGAATCGCCACAACAATATGATGATAGGAAACACCTGGTTTAAGCAACATCCAAGACGTCTGTGGACATGGAAAAGTCCAGGAGACATCGCATGTAATCAAATTGATTATATAATGATAAGCAATAGATTTAGAAACAGTCTGGTGTGTGTGAAAACTGGACCAGGGGCAGATTGCAATAGTGATCATGTACCAGTTGTGGGAAAGCTTAGAATAAAATTAAAAACAACAAAACTAGCCTCAATTAACATCAAGTTAAATTTAGATATATCAAATCAGACAAGAAGCTGCAAGACAAATATAAAATCACAATTCAGAACCGGTACAATGCAATAGAGAGACAAAGCATTGATGAACAGTGGGAAATGCTAAAAGAATCAATGCAACAAACACCAAAGAGTTCATACCACCTGTGATGACAAATTCAAGAAAGAAATGGGAGATGACATTTTGCAGCTAATGGACACAAGAAGAAGAAATAAAGAAAATACAGATGAGTATAAGAGATTAAATAAAGAAATTGTAATAAAATGCAATGGAGCAAAAGAAGCATGGCTAAAAGAGAGATGCAAAGAAATTAAAATGCAACAAAAAGGAGATGCTAAAGCTATATACAAACAAACTGAAGAATTAACCGGAAGAAAAACACAATCAAAAACTGGATGTTTAAGATCAAAGGAAGGAGAACTGTTGATTGAACAAGAAAGCATAATGGAACGATGGACGGAATACATTAAAGATCTTTATAATGATGAACGAACAGAAGTAAATATTAAGGATAATGGAGAAGGACCAGAAATACTCAGAGAGGAAGTGGAAGATGCCTTGCGCAATATGAAAGCAGGCAAAGCTTCTGTACCAGATAATATAACTAAAGAAGAGATTGAAGCCATGGGTGATTTTGGAATAGAAATAATAATAACAAAAATATTGAATGATATCTACAACAGCGGATATATACCAGACGACATGCTCAAATCAATATTCATGGCCCTGCCAAAGAAATCGGGTGCGATTGAATGCGATGATCATCGCACAATAAGCCTTATGAGTCACATGACTAAGATATTACTAAAAATCATCATGCGAAGAGTGCGAAACAAAATCAGTCAAGAAATTAACGATGAACAGTGTGGTTTTGTTAGAGATAAAGGAACAAGCAATGTCACATATATCATAAGATCTTTAGTAGAAAGAGCCATAGAGGTGAAAACAAATTTATACCTATGTTTCATAGATTACACCAAGGCATTTGACAGTGTATAGCACCATGAAATAATCAAAATTTTAGAAAGCATAAACGTAGACAGCAAAGATCTAAGAATAATAAAGAACATGTACTGGGAACAAACAGCGGTCATAAGAACTGGAAACCAATTGGGAATGTTTCAAGGAATAAAACAGGGTGTTAGACAAGGTTGTGTGCTGTCACCAGATTTGTTTAATATTTATAGTGAGATTATTTTAGATCCATAAGGGGCATGCCTGGAATAACACTTGGAGGTCATAATATAAATAATATAAGGTATGCTGATGATAAGATATGCTGGTGAAAATGAGTTACAAGAAATGTTGGACATTATAGTGAAAGAAAGCAAAAATAAAGGACTCAGCCTTAATAGCAAAAAGACAGAAGTAATGGTAACAACAAAGAAAAAGACATCACCTCAGTGCAAAATAAAGACAAGTGGAACAATATTAAAACAGGTAAATGAATTTAAATATTTGGGAACTTTGTTAACTTCAGACGGAAGATGTACAAAAGAGGTGAGATGCAGAATGGCTCAGGCAAAAGCAGCTTTCCAAAAAATGAGGAAGATACTATGCAATCCATTTTTGAAAATAGGAACAAGAAAAAGAGTTCTTAAATGTTAGGTAGAGCCAGTCTTAACATATGGATGTGAATCATGGACAATAGGAAAACAGACAAGAAAATCACTGGAGTCTGTAGAAATGTGGTTTTACAGAAGAATGTTGAGAATACCACGGACAGCTAAGAAGAGTAATGAAAATGTTCTGAAAGAGATCAAAGCGAAAAGAGAGCTAATTTCAAATATTAGGACGAAACAATCATCATTTTTTGGCCATGTAATGAGAAGAGAACAACTGGAATATATTGTAACAACTGGGAAAATTGAGGGACGAAGAGATAGAGGGAAGCAAAGAGAGAAAATACCAGACAGCTTAAGAGAATGACTTGACAGAAGGTCAACAACAGTAATGATAAAGAACTGTCGAGATCGAAGGTTGTGGAGAGACATGATCACCTACGCCAGTAGGCCCGGCACTAGATGATGATGATGTACTAAATACAATTAAGACAAGACAAATGCAATTTTTGGGACACGTTAAAAGACACAACAGCCTATTAAAAGGAATATTGGAAGAGAAAATACAAGGTAAAAGAGGCAGAGGCAGACCAAGATAAACATGGACGAATAACATCAAAAGATGGACAAGTCAATCTATGACAACCTGCACCTTCAAAGCAAGAAACAGAGTAGAATGGCGATCCATGGTAGCCAATTTCGTTGCGGAGAAGGCACTCGGTTATGCTGATGATGAAAATATTGTTTATTTGTTGAATATAAAATATTGTTTATTTGTTGTATATCAAGTTGTGTTTAAACGTTGTATAAAAAATATATTTTTAAAAAATATTGTTAATTTGTTGAATATATAATACTGTTTATATGTTGTGTATAGAATATAGTTTATATATTGTGTTTAAAATAGTGTTTATATGGTGTATATAAAATAATATTTTTATGTGGTATTTAAAATATTGTTTATGTTGCATATAAAATACCTGAAATCGTGATGTTGATGGATGAACACTTACAGAGTTGACAGTAATTGTACAAACATGTCAAGTTCTATAAACGTATATTTACTGATGAAGTTAGGAGACGGTAAATGAGATCTTACAAAATCGTTCAACCGTTGTTGATATATTATTTTGTTTTACTGACAGCAGTTGACAAGCACGGAACCTTAAACATTTGACAATAATAGCAGAAGAAGCCACAATTAGAGTATTTGTGTAACAAAGCATTGTCACATTCATCATCATCAAATAGATCTCTTAAACTGACAACTGTCGCAGGCTGCAGGTTTGTAGAACGTCATTTAGCCAATATTTCTGTTCTTCTTTCTACACGTGATCTTGGCATCTAATCCAGAATTCCTGGTCTATATTCAAATGGCATCACGTGTGAGCTTCTGAACATCGTCTATTTTAAATTGATTTTTTTTAGCGGTATTTTATTGTTGGTTATCTCTACTTGTCTTCTCCGGTACTCTACTGTTGGCTATCTATAGTTGTCTTTGTTGGTATTCTACTGTTTGTTATCTATAGTTGTCTTTGTTGGTATTCTACTGTTGGTTATCTATAGTTGTCTTCTCCGGTACTCCACTGTTGGTTATCTATAGTTGTCTTTGTTGGTATTCTACTGTTGGTTATCTATAGTTGTCTTTGTTGGTATTCTACTGTTGGTTATCTATAGTTGTCTTTGTTGGTATTCTACTGTTGGTTATCTATAGTTGTCTTTGTTGGCATTCTACTGTTGGTTATCTATAGTTGTCTTTGTTGGTATTCTACTGTTGGTTATCTATAGTTGTCTTCTCCGGTACTCTAGTGTTGGTTATCTATAGTTGTCTTTGGTGGTATTCTACTGTTGGTTATCTATAGTTGTCCTTTGGTGGTATTTTACTGTTGGTTATCTATAGTTGTCTTTGTTGGTATTCTACTGTTGGTTATCTATAGTTGACTTTGGTGGTATTCTACTGTTGGTTATCTATAGTTGTCTTTGTTGGTATTCTACTGTTGGTTATCTATAGTTGTCTTTGTTGGTATTATACTGTTGGTTATATATAGTTGTCTTCTCCGTTACTCTACTGTTGGTTATCTATAGTTGTCTTTGTTGGTATTCTACTGTTGGTTATCTATAGTTGTCTTTGTTGGTATTCTACTGTTGGTTATCTATAGTTGTCTTTGTTGGTATTCTACTGTTGGTTATCTATAGTTGTCTTTGTTGGTATTCTACTGTTGGTTATCTATAGTTGTCTTTGTTGGTATTCTACTGTTGGTTATCTATAGTTGTCTTTGTTGGTATTCTACTGTTGGTTATCTATAGTTGTCTTCTCCGTTACTCCACTGTTGGTTATCTATAGTTGTCTTTGCTGGTATTCTACTGTTGGTTATCTATAGTTGTCTTCTCCGTTACTCTACTTTGTTGGTTGTTTGTTATCTATAGTTGTCTTTGTTGGTATTCTACTGTTGGTTATCTATAGTTGTCTTTGTTGGTATTCTACTGTTGGTTATCTATAGTTGTCTTTGTTGGTATTCTACTGTTGGTTATCTATAGTTGTCTTTGTTGGTATTCTACTGTTGGTTATCTATAGTTGTCTTCTCCGTTACTCCACTGTTGGTTATTTATAGTTGTCTTTGTTGGTATTCTACTGTTGGTTATCTATAATTGTCTTCTCCGTTACTCTACTGTTGGTTATCTATAGTTGTCTTTGGCGGTATTCTACTGTTGGTTATCTATAGTTGTCTTTGGCGGTATTCTACTGTTGGTTATCTATAGTTGTCTTTGGCGGTATTCTACTGTTGATTATCTATAGTTGTCTTTGGCGGTATTCTACTGTTGGTTATCTATAGTTGTCTTTGGCGGTATTCTACTGTTGGTTATCTATAGTTGACTTTGCTGGTATTCGACTGTTGGTTATCTATAGTTGTCTTCTCCGGTACTCTACTGTTGGTTATCTATAGTTGTCTTTGCTGGTATTCTACTGTTGGTTATATATAGTTGTCTTTGCTGGTATTCTACTGTTGGTTATCTATAGTTGTCTTTGCTGGTATTCTACTGTTGGTTATCTATAGTTGTCTTTGCTGGTATTCTATTGTTGGTTATCTATAGTTGTCTTTGGTGGTATTTTACTGTTGGTTATCTATAGTTGTCTTTGTTGGTATTTTACTGTTGGTTATCTATAGTTGTCTTTGTTGGTATTCTACTGTTGGTTATCTATAGTTGTCTTCTGCGGTACTATACTGTTGGTTATCTATAGTTGTCTTTGGTGGTATTCTACTGTTGGTTATCTATAGTTGTCTTTGGCGGTATTCTACTGTTGGTTATCTATAGTTGTCTTTGGTGGTATTCTACTGTTGGTTATCTATAGTTGTCTTTGGTGGTATTCTACTGTTGGTTATCTATAGTTGTCTTTGGCGGTATTCTACTGTTGGTTATCTATAGGTGTCTTTGGCGGTATGCTACTATTGGTTATCTATAGTTGTCTTTGGTGGTATTCTACTGTTGGTTATCTATAGTTGTCTTCTGCGGTACTATACTGTTGGTTATCTATAGTTGTCTTTGGCGGTATTCTACTGTTGGTTATCTATTGTTGTCTTTGGCGGTATTCTACTGTTGGTTATCTATAGTTGTCTTTGGCGGTATTCTACTGTTGGTTATCTATTGTTGTCTTTGTTGGTATTCTACTGTTGGTTATCTATAGTTGTGTTTGGTGGTATTCTACTGTTGATTGTCTATTGTTGTCTTTGGCGGTATTCTACTGTTGGTTATCTATAGTTGTCTTTGGCGGTATTCTACTGTTGGTTATCTATAGTTGTCTTTGGCGGTATTCTACTGTTGGTTATCTATAGTTGTGTTTGGTGGTATTCTATTGTTGATTGTCTATTGTTGTCTTTGGCGGTATTCTACTGTTGGTTATCTATTGTTGTCTTTGGCGGTATTCTACTGTTGGTTATCTATTGTTGTCTTTGGCGGTATTCTACTGTTGGTTATCTATTGTTGTCTTTGGCGGTATTCTACTGTTGGTTTTCTAAAGTTGTCTTTGGTGGTATTCTACTGTTGGTTATCTATAGTTGTCTTTGGTGGTATTCTACTGTTGGTTATCTATAGTTGTCTTTGGTGGTATTCTACTGTTGGTTATCTATAGTTGTCTTTGGCGGTATTCTACTGTTGGTTATCTAAAGTTGTGTTTGGTGGTATTCTACTGTTGGTTATCTAAAGTTGTGTTTGGTGGTATTCTATTGTTGATTGTCTATTGTTGACTTTGACGATGCGACAATACCAATTCCAGGAACGGCAGTTTACGGTGTAACTACACATTTGACAGAACATTACCTGACCCCAAACGTGCTCATTGTAAAAGTGGAGAGACCAACCATGAAGAAGGAAGCACTCAGGATCTGTATTTTGATTTCCTCATCACGATGAGCACAGGTAAGCTCAGCAGCAATTAGCGCGGCCGTCAGAGGCGCAGATATGTCCAGTAGACTTTGCTGTGGGAAACAAATAACCTTTATTGCTGTCATCAAACATTCTAGAATCTTTGTTCTGTACCACTCAATATTACATGTTCATACTACATTCTGATATTTTGAAAGTTTATAGAAGGAAAATGTTGTAATTAATTGTATGACAATGTCGCTATTGACGCGCCGCCAGAAAACTCGTGAATGTATGTAAAACACACCACTCGGAAGAACTCGGTAGTCTAAAAGTAGGACGTCGACCTCAGGAAATCAGGGAAACCCGGGACATTTTCTCTGAATTGATTCGCTGATTATCGCCTCGGAAGTTTCCCTATATTCGTTTATTATTATTTGTCTCTAGGTGGATATAGGTTGGGCTGGTATGCTGCTGATAATATCACCATCCCTGCATATGCGGTCTACGAATCCTTTCAAAATGAGAGAGGAGTCGGAACTGGCAGCCCTCGATCTTCATGACTCATTCAATCGGGTGGACTATAGCACACTCGTACATTTACTTTACTGAGACAGGCTTTGACCACCGGCTGGTGCGATTGGTGCTGATGAGGTAGCGGTACCTGACCATCTGAGCTGTGATACATCGCACCGGGTTTGCCACAAGGATCACCTGCTTTGTTCAATATATACACTACTATTGCAGCGAAAATTAATCGTATCGGACCGGGCCGCATTCTCGCCGTCTGTAATGTGGTGTTCGCTAAACAACAGAATAGTTAAGACACCCTCCCAGTCATAAACTACAATGGAGCAACCATCTTGAGGAGTCAGACTATTTAATATTTAGGAATAACGTTCCTTTAGTGGACGCAGAGAGACTATCAAGACTATACAGATGAACAAATAAAGGCATACTGTGAAGATCTAAATAAAGTTATAAGGCAAGTGAAATCTTTGGACATCTATATTGTAATGAGTGATATAAATGCTAATGTAGCAAAATGTAACCAAAAAGACCATTATAGGAAACAGTGGTTTAGGGGCAAAAAATGAAAGAGGAAAATAATTACATAAGACTGGTGCTTCAACAAAGTTTTGCCAATCCCACAGGTATATCATTAAATAACACACCCGTTGAACCTGTGAGAAAGTTCACATATCTTGGTTCAATGGTCACAACCACATCTCCCTTGAAAAAGAAATAAATTCCTGGATCGGAGAGGCAGCTTTCACATTTGGTAAACTTAAAGACAGGGCATTTGCCAAAATGAAATTAACACTCAGGACTAAGATTCAAATTTACCAAAGTTGTGTTGTTAGTGCACTTCTATACGGATCAGAAACTCGACTACCTATGCAGGCAGGAGAAAAGGTTAAACAGCTTTCATGTACGTTGACTTCGGAAGATTATGAACATCAAATGGCAGGACAAAGTAACCAACTTTAACGTCTTACAAAGAGTCAAACTTCCATCCTTCATAGAAACACGTAGGAGTCCTAGATTAAGGTGGCTGGGTCATGTAGGAGCAATGGAAAACGTTCGTATTCCAAAAGAAATATTGCATGGCCAACATAGGGACGGAATGAGACCACAGGACAGACGAGTGCAGAGATATAAGGATGTTTGCAGGGCTTCCATATGTGAATTTTCTATCAGTGAAAGAAACTGGGAGAATATGGCTGCAGATCGTAGCACATGGAGAGCTAAAATAAAAAATGGCACATCAACTTTTGAGACAGTGCTGATATCAAATTCAGAAGACAAAAGGCACCGAAGAAAGGAAACAAGGCCAGGCACTATGAATACATCTTGTTCGTTCTGCGGATAGATCCGTCTGTCCAATATTGGCATATTCAACCTCGAGAGAATGAGTTCAGCAAAGCAGCATCCAGCATAAGCCACAAATACTTTTACCAAACTACTTACTAATCATGATTGCTTGCTACCAAAAGTCTGTCAAGACGACACAGGCCATATTACTTTGAGCAAGAGAAAGGGAAACTATACACATGGAAAAGTCATGGAGATAAGAAGAGGAATAAAATACAGTACACAATGATAAAAGATAAATTCTGTGACAGCATAGAAAAAAACCTATCCAGGAACAGATATTAACGTAGATCATAATCCTGTAATGATTAAATTTTAATTCAAACTAAAGCGAAACAAACAAAGAATTAATTCATCAACAAAGCCACTAGACTTTTCAGTTTGATTGAAAATGATGTTAAAGATAATTATATAATACACTTAAAGTGCACATATGAGAGCCTGCTAGAATAAATAATTGAGCAGTACAGAAGTGAAAATCCTGATGACAGTTTTACAACAAAATGGCAATGCATAAGAAAGAGCATACAAGAAACTTGCGAAATATTAACCAAAAAGCAAAAGAACAAAAAACAAAAATGGATAACTGACGCCATAATGGAAAAAAGAGAAGAAGGACAAGCGAATAACACTTCACGATGCAACAAAATCTATAATGAAATACTCAAAATATGCAAAATGGCAAAAGAAGACTGACTCGGCCAAAGATGTCTAGAAATCGCAACTATGGAAAATAAACACATATTTTAGAGGGATGCACACAGAAAAAACAAGAGAATTACTAGTAATAAAATGTGTTTAAAGCCACAGACGAAAGTGGATGCATTGCAAACAAAAAAGTAAAAATGTTAACAGACAACAAAGATATAATCAAAAGATGGCAGGAATATTTAACAGAATTATTATATGAGGAAAGGGAAAAGAAACCAATTATAACATGTACGTCAGGCTATAACATCTTAAAATCTGAAGCGGGAAAAGTTGTAAAAGCAAAATAAAAAGGGGAACAGTAACAGGACCTGACAACATACAGATGGAGATGATAGCGGCACTAGAAGATTTTGGCATTGAGGTGATCACAGACATATGTAAACGACGACTTTATTTGTATTTCTATTTAATATTAATGCACCATTCAATGTATGACGTCCAGTAAACGTCGCCGATGTAACTTTCACATGAATATACTTTAAAGCGTTCTAATGTCCTACCCTTATCGTGATTGCCATAACCTACAGGCCGTAACGACACTGCTCTCTTCCTGATCCACTTTACACGTGCTCCGCTGCAGTGGTTGAGGAAGCGTCGTCAAGGCGTGATCTTGCATACCCTGGTGAGAAACCTTGGATGATAGTTCCCTACCGTATCTAACATTTACCCATCGTAAACTTGACGTACTTCGCGTTGATGTTGGAATTAGTCTAGACTGCAGAGTCAAATATACTGACTCTCTTTCGCCGCGACACTCACACTTCGTTCTACACCACAACGTCAGACCACGACAAAGTGATAGTTCGTTATTTACTGCACACATAATTCTCTCTTGGATGTAACAGTAAGTTTATTTACACGTAACATGTCCAATGAAACAAAATATATACAAGCCAGCGGTGTTCGCTCGACTGTTCACACATTAATGTCCTGAATGCACATCTCTCTACTGCAGTCGTGCCTCAGTTCGACTCTCACACACAATCGGTCCAACACTGAATCACTCTAGTCTGGATCCTAATGGTTACTCCCTATACTAACATCGTGCTCTGTCTCGTCAATAAATTTGAGACCTTCTTCTGCAACTAGTCTAACTCTCTATTACGACTTGGTCTCCACGAGCCATTGGCTTGAGCCTATCTACTGGGTGTCGACAGCACCCTGTCTGTCATTAGTTCTCCACAACAATGCAGTCTCCATGTGTGAATCCTCTCTTCTAGTTTCGTAAATGGTATTATATACTTCGTCTCAGAACCAATCAAATTACTCTACGTCATCTCATGCTTTGTCCCTTAACAAATCACAACTCCCCTACGTCATCTCCTTCTCTCCAAGTTCACACCCTCGATAAGTCACGAGATTTCCACTATCCTGTCTGAAAATTATTCTATTCACATTTCCCGTGATCTCTCCTCGTGCTATAATCACTCACCTCAACCATCCCCTATTCTCCTTTAAATTTTCACATTCACTGTTACAGATATACAACGACATATACCATACAGAATACATACCAAATGAATTAAATCATCAATTTTCATTGCATTGCCTAAAAAGAATGGTACCGTTGAATTCAGTGATTTTAGAACAATAAGCTTAATGAGCCAAGTAACAAAAATCTTGCTAAAAGTTATACAAGAAAGGATTCAGAATAACAATATAGAAAAAATAAAAACAACAATTTCGATTTAGGAATAACAGCTGGAAAAAAAAGACATTGAGTTATTGAGTCATCATCATGCAATCCGAACATGTCCATAGGTGCTCAGATCCCCTCCTCAGCAATTCCCTCAGTGTCCAGCGACTGACGACTCCAGTTCTGTGTTGGTTGATAAGTCTTCTTACACAGCCACTAAGTTTCTCATTTCTGGCTGTGTCCATCTTAACTCCCATTTCCATCATCCGAAGAAGTGACGTGGATCTGTGTTTGTCGAAGTCCTGTGCTCTTCCCAAATCTCGGAGGGCATTGATGATGTCCCCCCGATCCATTGGTTGCCCGTCCTCAGCGACAGCCCAGCTAGCCAACCTGTCCGCTCTTTCATTTCCCCGTGCTCCCGCATGTCCAGGGACATAGACAAAGGTGACCTTACGTATTTTGGATTTCTGCAACGACTATACCAATTGCATGCGTACTGAGCCCCCCTCCACTTTTTTATCATGCTCATCGAATCACTCAGTATACATGCGTGGGTGTAGTCTTGTGACTCTAGCCATTTGAATGCCTTGGTCACTGCCATCACCTCCATTGTCATGCTACTCGTGGTCATGACGTGTGCACCATTGTCTTCCTTAACTATTCTGCCTGCCGAGCGTGCTGTAAATATCCATGCACTTCTTTGGTGTCGTCGTACAGATCCGTCTGTATAGATGACAGCATCTTTCTCATCGGTGTTATCGCAGATGAGACCGTTGACCTCGGCATTAACCACGACCGGGTTCTGTTCCCTACTTTTCCTGTCGAGTTTGACAATACACGAGAAAGTCCCATTGAATGACGTAGGCACCGGTATCCACTCCTCACCAACGCTGATATTGGTAAGCCCACAGACCTGTTTGATGACATCTTCTGCTGGGCCCATCCATGATTTGCCTCTTTTTAGCCTGGCACCTTTCACTGTGTTGAGCACGTGATGCAATGGATGCTCTGTATCTTTGCTAATCTTCAAGAATGCTCGTGCTCTCCAGATCTTGATTCTGTCGTCCATTGTTGGAATGTCAAGATGATACCTCATTGCTACACAGGAAGTGTCCCTCGTACATCCCAGGATAATGCACATGGCTTCATTTTGTATTTTCTCCAGCCTATCAATTTGAGTCGCACTGACAGTAAGAATTGCCAGGGCATACTCGATTGGTGCGAGGACTAATCCCTGGTACAGAAGAGTAAGTAACCTCTGCTCGATGTTGGCAGCTGCCATGACCTTCAAGGCGGCTAACCCTTTGCGGGATTTTGTTATCACATGGTCGACGAGGTCCCGAAAACGCAGGCTGCGATCAAACTGAACTCCGAGGTATGTCATCAACTTGTCCCTGGT
This sequence comes from Megaustenia siamemsis, assembly GCA_032433765.1. Classification (NCBI taxonomy): domain Eukaryota; kingdom Metazoa; phylum Mollusca; class Gastropoda; order Stylommatophora; family Ariophantidae; genus Megaustenia; species Megaustenia siamemsis. Next base: position 187,957,456 of record JAVIAB010000092.1, read on the forward strand.
CACCTCATCAGCTCCCATTCGTACTACCGTTTTGGTTGTATTAACGATATGATTGTTAAGGGAGAACCATGAAACTGATGCTTTATTAGGATTAACCAAGGCACCTGAAACCCCACACCAGGCAGAAATGCGATCGAGTTCGTCTTGCATTGTGGAAGCGATTCCCCGTCTGTCTCTTCCCTGTCGATATACCAAAATATCATCAGCAAAAGTCACAGTTCTTCCCCTCCCATCTAGCTGTTGTTCCGTGATCGGTATTGTGTACACGTTAAATAGAACTGGTGACAATGGTGAGCCTTTGTCCAAAATGGATGTTGGCTCAGAAGACCAACTTACACAACTGAGTATCACCTTCCTCTGAAACAGTGCCGCGGCGATCCATCTAATGAGGAAGGGGTGCACCGCCAGTTTGAGGAGCATATGCATGAGATATTCAAATGGTACCCTATTGCATGCATCCTCCAGATCTATAGCAGCAGCACATGTCTCCTCTCGTCTGTGGAAGCCTTCAAAGACGTCATAGACAAAGACTGCCGCATTGAGCCATGTCTCTTTGTTATATCTATAACCTCCGAGTGTGGGTGGGAGTACGCGTTTCTGTTCAAGATGACAGGTGAGGACACGGGCAACTGTTTTCTCCAGCAGCTTGCCCGCAGTGTTCTGCATTGTGATGATTCTGTAGGCACTGATCTGAGAATGACCCTTGTTTGACTTCGGTAGCGGTAGTAAGTAGCTGTGTAGCCACTCCTCCTTAATCTGGCCACTCCGAATACTGGCATTAAACTCATTGGCCAGTGTTGTCAAGTCGTCGTCAGCTAAATCGCCTATGTCATCGTACCGAACACCATCTGGACCAGGAGCAGTGTTGTGTGGCCTTTTAAGTGTCGTGCGAATGGTATCGGTTGTGATTGTGAGCTCTTCTTCCAGCACTACATCCTTACACAATTTTGACAGAGATCCCCGTATCCTCATTCTTACAGCCTCATTTCTTTGGTCCGTCTGCTGAATGTAGCGGACAAGCAGGGCCTTCCCTTTGCTCTCATCAGATTTGTGCCATATCCGGCCTGTGCTCTGAAAGTCTGGTATGCCTCTGTGTTGTGTTGTGTCATTCATGCTCTGATGAAGGCGCCAGAATGTGGCTAGCGATTTTTCTGAGCACACTTTTTTACAGAAGTCATCCCATTTGGCATCCTTAGCCTGCTAATATGGTTGATATGTCTGCTTGGAACAATGCAGAATTGCAGGTACATGCGGTTAGGGTGCAGACAGCAGTTCATTTCGTGATTGTTAATGTGTATGCCTGTAATGGGAAGGTGAACACACAACAATGGCAGAATCTCTTCGATTTTCTGAGGAGACTTTAATGCTAGAGGAAACCAGTGGGGTAACGTCATAACCAACAAGCAGGGAGAAGACCTAGAGAACGCACTGGTGTCGGCCGATTTAGTGTGCTTGAATGATGGAAAGGCAACAAGAATGGCTACTCGAACAGGGGACTCTGATAGTGTCATAGACCTGGCACTGGTGTCTCCCACCTTCGCACCGGTTTGCAGGTGGAGTGCACTGGGGTTCCACGGAAATGATCACTATCCATGTGTCCTCCTAATTGAGAAAAGCAGAAATAGAAGCCAGAAAAGAAAGCTCCACACACTCCACTACGAGAAAACAGACCAGGACGTCATTAGTAAATGATACCTCGTATGAGGCAGGAGAGATGGACGCAGCCACCCTGGTGGAACGTAGACGTCGAGGAAGCTTGGCGGAGCAAGAGAAAACGGCCAAGACATGGCAGAAAGCCAGAAGGAATGGAAGAACACAACCTGCGCTCTTGAAGCGTCTGAAAGTAGAGGTCCAAACAAAATGATGAACTTTAAAAAAAGACATATTTTGCATGAGGACATTAATCGAAATGTACACAGAAGTAACAAAGAAATATATGCCTGTTTTATAGACTAGACCAAAGCTTTACATAGAATACACCATAAACAACTTATCATCATCAAATACGGTGCCTGATGGTGTAGGTTATCATGTCTTTCCACAACCTTCGATCTCGACAGTTATTTATCATTTCCGTTGTTGACCTTCTGCCAAGCCACTCTCTTAAGCTGCCTGGTATTTCTTTTCTCTATCTCTTCGTCCCTCAATTTTTTCCAGTTATCACAATATATTCCAGCTGTTCCCTTCATATTAGGAAAAATAAAAAAAATTAAAAAATGGTATGTAAGAAGCTTTACGTGACAAGTGGACGACACATACTAAACAACGTTTCAGCTCAATAGGCCTTCATCAGGAACAAACCAAAAAAAAACACACACACAACTAATAACGAAACAAACAAAACAAAAACAATCGAAATGTGTTAAATAAAACAACAAAAATAAATTAAACTATCCTGTCAAATCCAAAATGAAATCGTAACCAAGTGATAGTTTTATTTATTTTTGTTGTTTTCTTTAACACATTTCGATTGTTTTTGTTTTGTTTGTTTCGTTATTAGTTTTGAGTTTTTTTTGTTTGTTCCTGATGAAGGCCTATTGGGCCGAAACGTTGTTTAGTCTGTGTCGTCCACTTGTCACGTAAAGCTTCTTACATACCATTTTTTTTTATTTTTTAATTTTTCCTCATATTCAGCTTGACTGCAGCTTCGCATTTTTATGCCTTATCCCTTCATATTACTTGGCCAAAAAAAAGATGAATGTTTCTTTCTAATATTGGATATATATATATATAAACAATTATAGACTGCCTAAAGGATATACATCTAGATGACACAGACATACGACTAATATGTATTTTATATTAGGAGCAAACAGCAATAATAAAATATAACAAAGAGAACTCTACACCCATTGACATAAAAAGTGGAAGAAGACATGGATGCATCCTATCACCTAAATCTTGTTCACTCTATATACAGAGCAAATATGTAAAACATCACAGCGATGCCAGGCCTAAACATTAATGGAGAGAATTTCAATAACCGAAGATATGCTGATGATACTGTATTGCTAGCAGAACATTTTGAAGATCTATAATATTTACTTCATGCAATGAGCAAAACAAATGGATTGGGTCATCATCATGTCCCATACCATTTGGCGTAGGCGATCATGTCCAACCACATTCGTCTATACACAGTGCATCATATCAATTCTGTTGTTGACTTTTTCCATACCATGACACCTAGCTATCTAGTATCAACTCTCTTTATCGGTCGCGATCTCTCGTTCCCTGTATTTTGCCAGTTTTAACCAAATATTCCAATTGGCCTCTTTGAGAATTTCTTCGTTGGTCATTTTAGTTGTGTGCATGGATCTTTCAACATTCTTCTGAGAAATTCCATCACTGTGGCCTTTACTCGTCTTTTCATTTGTTTGTCTACTGTCCACGATTCACTTCCGTAGGTCAGAATTAGATCTATATAGCACGGATGAACTCATTTTCTCACTTCTATTGACTTGTTGTATATGACATTTTTCATTTTCTGAAATGATATTTTGGCCTGAACTATTCTGCACCTTCCAACTGATATTATTGGGCCCAAGTATTTGACCCGTTACACTTGTTTTAGATTTGCCCTGTTTATTTTTATGCTGCATGATGGTGATAACCCATTACTGTTATTCTTTTGCTATTCAGATTGATATTTCTAGTTGCTTTCTTTTACTATTATGCCTGTTATGCTTTGTAATTCATTCTCTTTCTCTGCTATTAAGACTGTGTCATCCGCTTATCAAAAACTGTTTATGCTGTGACCGTTCACTTCATTTTCATTTATATCTACTATTTATCTTATACTTTAGCTTTACATGAAAACAAAACCGGTAACAGAAAACAGCCTTGTCTGACTCCCTGTTTTATAAATTGGAATTGTCCTGTTTGGTTGCTAATTGGTATAGCTGTTTTTTGTTGCCAGTACATGTTTTTTATGATTCTCATATTCTTGTCATTAACGTTTAATTTCTCCAGTACATTGATTATTTCCACATGCTTTACTTTGTCAAATGTTTTCGTGTAGTCTATAAAGCACATATATAGATCTTTCTTTACCTTTATAGCTCTTTCTATCAATGTTCTTAGGATGAATATTGCATAATTGATGCCTCTTTCTTCCATAAATCCACATTCATCTTGACTATTTAGGTTTTATTTTGTTCCTTACACCTCTCATGTTGATTCTTAGTAATATTTTAGTCATATGGCTCATAAGACTAATAGTGCGATGGTCTTCACAATCAGTGGCTCCTGACTTCTTCTGTATGGCTACAAAGGTAGCTTTTAGTACATCTCCGGGTATGTGTCCAGTGTTATATATGTCATTGAGTAGTTTTGTTATGACTTGTACTCCCACTTCTTATAATGTATTTTCTCTTCGATTGTTATATTGTCGGGACTCGGAGCTTTGCCTCTTTTCATGTGTTGAATTGCGTCTCCACTTCACTCTGCATTATTGGTGGTCCTGTGTCTTTGTTTGAATTGTTTTACTCGTCTTTTATCATCATAGAGTTGACTCATATATTCGGTCCATCTTTCCATTATCTTCTCCTGTCCCATTATTACATTTCTTTCTTTTGATTTCACACATCAGGAAACTTTGTCTTCTTTTCTCCCTGTTAATTCATTCAACCAACTACTTGTTCATAAATGTTGAGTCTTTCTTTAGTTTTTTTCTCTCTCCATTTCTACACGTTTCCGCCTCAACAATCCTTCCTTTACTTCTCTGTATTTGTTTTGGATCTCTTTGTTGAATATTTTGTATGTCAGTCCTACTAAACATATGTTTTTTGTCTTTCGTTCATTAGATCTAGTATTTCTTCTGTCACCCATTAGTTTTTGTTCAGACGGCACACACTGATCGAATGAAGTGGGCGCAGGCGCACGAAGCGTACCAAAATATCCGAGCCGTAAATCGTTAGGGTATGTAGCTTATCGTGACTTTTTTTTTTTCATGTAAAATCAACCGTGCCTCTTCTAATCCACATTTTAAATGCATACAATTGTCAGGTGACCAGTTTATTTTCATTATGTGTCATTTTGCAATTTCGAATATATTTTATTATTGATTTTATTTAAAATTTGCCGGCAACTGATATTTTTCTGATGACTTCTAATACGCCAAGTTCAGTGACAGTTGAATTGTGACTTGTTTTAAATATATTATTTGTATTTCAAATGGAATTAAATGATTAGATCACTTATATAAACATGGATAGATATGATTCAGTGAATAGAAAGTTAGAAAGTCTAAAAAAAAGCAGTGAAAAAAAGTGGATTCATGTCAATTTGTGTAACGTCTATTCTGTTTGTTTCAACATAGCGGGAAATAAAAGGAGTCCTTTCTATTATTGTGTTTTTTTTTGTATTGTTGCATTTTTGGTAATAAATATATTATTTATGTTTCAAATCGAATGAAAATCATACATGATATGTAGATATGGATCTAAAATGAAAATAAAGTAGAGTTTTATGTGAATTTTGAGTAGGAATTACTTGAATACAGTTTGAAGTTGAAATGTTATTTAAATATCGAGGGTTTATGTTTGTTTACTGACTAGAAATTACCGTTTCGTATGTGGATCTTCTTACACAAATATATTCTACTGATGATAATAAATTGAGAAACCATTGAAGAACAGATACATATATAATTAATGTAAAGACGATGACAAATACCAGATCAATCAATCAACAAATTTTCGTAAAAATGGGTGCGACCAAATATGGTTTTTTAGCCACGCCCACTAAATGTTAACAGACCATTTTATTTCGTTCAATGTCAATCAAAGAGCAAGAAGAGGTGTCAGCAGGACCAAGGTGCAACGGGAACCTCCAGCGATCGTTACTATTCTCGCTCATACAGACTTTGATGCTTTCACTACTGATTATCGTTTGGGTATGCTCACTCAAAAATAAAGGACTCAATGCACAATAAAGTACAAGTAAAACAATATTAAAACAGGCAAATTAATTAAAATTTCAGGGAACATTGCTAACCGCAGATGGTAGGTGTACAACAGATGTGAGGTGCAGAATGGTCCAGGCAAAGGCAGCTTTCCAAAAAATGAACATACTGCGCAATCCATTTTTGAAAATAGAAACAAGAAAAAGGGTTCTTAAATGTTGTGTAGAGCCAGTCTTAAGATATGGATGTCAATCATGGACAGTACACAAGAAAATTATTTAAGTCTGTAGAAATGTGGTTTTACAGAAGAATTTTGAGAATACCATAGAGAGATAAGAAGAGCAATCAAAACGTTCTGAAAGAAGTGAAAGAAACAAGAGAGTTAATATCCAATAGTAGGAAACAACAATCATCATTTTTTGGCCATGTAACGAGAAGGGAAAAGCTGAAATATATTGTAACAACTGGAAAAATTGAGGGACGAAGAGATAGAGGGAAGCAAAGAGAAAAAATACCAGACAACTTAAGAGAATGGCTTGGCAGAAGGTCAAAAACGGAAATAATAAATAAGTGTCGAGAACGAAAGTTGTGGAGAGACATGATCTCCTACACCAGCAGGCATAGTACATGATGATGATGATGATATGAACACTTTCTCGTCAGCTTTGTTCGCAAGTTTGGAACAAGCTCATAATGAGGGTATGCGAACAGTTCTTAGATGCACCAGAAATGCAGCTGCTCGTTCAGTGAGGTACTTTCTTGAATTGACGAGCATTAGAGTGCCACATAGATCTGCTCAGGCTCGGGCTTATTTGAACCTGATAAGGAACATAAGTTATCCCTTGTATTCAGAATTGGGTGCGACCAAGGGCAGGCGCCTCAGACACCGGATAATCCTGGATGACCGAGGTGGTAGAGTCCGTAAGGAGAGAATGTGATCTCAATGGCTGGCCAGGATAGGATAGAAGCAACAGCGAAGAAAAAAAAACAGATGCTAACCAAAGCAATCATTCAGCTCGACAGGGAGAGTTGAAAATGGACTAATGGAGCTATAGAGGTCGTAATAAGGGAATCTGGAAAAAGTATCGTCACCTCAGGATCAGATTATCTTCACGGATGGTTTTGTATCCCGCGGACAGCGCAGTGGTTAGGGTTTAGTGGCATGCCAACGTGGCAGAGAAGTGGCTAGGGAATCTGGTCATTGTAGCATGACGGTGTCCAGCATGAGAATGGAGATAGAAGCAGCAACGGCGGTGATAAGATGGTTGGTTACACAGAACGTGGATCACGTAGTCATGGTAACTGACTCACAAAGTATGCTACAGAAGATTGATAGACAGTGTCTGCTGCAGGAGTGGACGCAGCTCTATAATGGCTCTACAGTGACATTAGCCTGGATGTACTGTCAAGGACATGCCGGTGTACACGGCAATGAAATGGCCGATAAGCTCGTTTTGAGTTCTGACATTGAGTGTGGCCTGACTCTGGACAAAGATGACATAGTCAAGTTTGTTCTTCATTCCTTAAGAGAAGAGAAGAGAAGAGAAGAGAAGAGAAGAGAAGAGAAGAGAAGAGAAGAGAAGAGAAGAGAAGAGAAGAGAAGAGAAGAGAAGAGAAGAGAAGAGAAGAGAAGAGAAGGAGAATGGATATGACAATGAGAGACTGGTGAGTCTAAAAGTGGATACGTGCTTCGGCCGATCTGATTCGTTTAGGTGCAAAGGCAAATGTATCTACAATCACCACCTAACATGAACAACTGTCTGCAGACGTTTCTAGAAATGCTGGAACGAGCGGCCCGAATGCAAGTATATTATTCCATGAATAGAATAGAATAGAATAGAATAGAATAGAATAGAATAGAATAGAATAGAATAGAATATATACAAAAATAAGCACGATAACAGTGTTCATGGAAAGTATACAAGACATATAAGTTATAATATTTTATGTTAAATTAGGATCATAATGACAGCACTTCGGACACATGCATAGGTGTTCCGATCTTCTAGCAAAATGCCCATCAGCACACAGCACACTAACTGTGCCAGTTTAGTTTTGGTTGGCAAGTGTCAAGTCCCGAAACTTCAAGAGTCATCATCAAGTACCGGGCCTAGTGGCGTAGGTGATCATGTCTCTCCACAACTTTCGATCTCGGCAGCTATTTATCATTTCTGTTGTTGACCTTCTGCCAAGCCATTCTCTTAAGATGTCTGTTATTTTTTCTCTTTGCTTCCCTCTATCTCTTCGTCTCTCAATTTTTCCAGTTGTTACAATATATTCCAGTTGTTCTCTTCTCATTACATGGCCAAAAAATGATGATTGTTTCTTCCTAATATTACAAATTAGCTCTCTTTTTGCTTTGACCTTTCTCAGAACCTCTTCATTACTCTTCTTAGCTGTCCATGGTATTCTCAACATTCTTCTGTAAAACCACATTTCTACAGACTCCCGTGATTTTCTTGTCTGTTGTCCTATTGTCCATGATTCACATCCGTAAGTTAAGACTGGCTCTACGTAACATTTAAGAACTATTTTTCTAGTTTCTATTGTCAAAAATGGATTGCATAGTATTTTCCTCATTTTATGGAAACCTGCTTTTGCCTCAGCCATTCTGCATCTCATCTCTTTTGTACATCTTCCGTCTGAGGTTAACAAAGTTCCCAAATATTTAAATTCATTTGCCTGTTTTAATATTGTTCCATTTGTCTTTATTTTGCACTGAGGTGATGTCGTTTTCTTTGTTGTTACCATTACCTCTGTCTTTTTGCTATTAAGGCTGAGTCCTTTATTTTTGCTTTCCTTCACTACAATGTCCAACATTTCTTGTAACTCATTTTCACTCTTAGTGATTAATACTGTATCATCAGCATCTCTTAGATTATTTATAATATGACCTCCAATTGTATTCCAGGCATGTCCCGTATGGATCTTAAATAATCTCACTATAAATATTAAACAAATCTGGTGACAGCACACAACCTTGTCTAACACCCTGTTTTATTTGTTGAAACATTCCCAATTGGTTTCCAGTTCTGATGGCCGCTGTTTGTTGCCAGTATATGTTCTTTATTATTCTTAGATCTTTGCTGTCTATGTTTATGCTTTCTAAAATGTTGATTATTTCAGAATGACTATTTACTTCAAGAGTAATAATAATACAATGAAATGTGTCAATAAAAGTGAACAAATGTTCTTCAAATGAAACATGATGATGATGATAATTAAGGCAATGGACGTCTTAATGACAATGATTTTTAGAAATACTAGAAAAAAACCAATGATACAGACATGCCACATTGATGGACTCTTCGACTCTATGGCGCTAGGAGAGTCCACGAAGTGAATGTGAGAACGTAGACAAGACAAGAAGTGACAACTGATAGAGCTAATCTTAACCATATTTCTGTTTGTGTATACATGGCTACGTTCATCCTGCAGGTACGCAAATATTTATGTTTATCCTTTCTCACAATTTTCATTCGTTTAACATTAACCCCTCAGTGCCCAAACCAAACATGGTAGTCGCTTGTATTTTCAAATGTCTGGTTTAGATATTTCCTTCTCCTTCTGGCCTCTCATGTGGACTATAGGGCTAACCTCATCGGTTACTTTAAACATGTTGCTTAGATTGTGTTGATTAATCTAACGATCAAATGTTGCTTAGATTGTGTTGATTAATCTAACGATCAAATATTGCTTAGATTGTGTTGATTAATCTAACTACAGTTTAGTTTGTATTGATTATGATTAGTCTAACTGGCCAAATTTAAATTTCCAATATTTGGAAGGAATAATCATCATTTTTGGCCATGTAATGAGAAGAGAACTGCTGAAACATATTGTAACAACTTGGAAAATTGAGGGACGAAGAGATAGAGGGAAGCAAAGAGAAAAAATACCAGACAGCTTAAGAGAATGGCTTGGCAGAAGGTCAACAACAGAAATATTAAATAACTGTCGTGATCGAAAGTTCTGGAGAGATATGATAACCTACGCCAGCTCGCCCGGTACTTGATGATGATGATGAACGATCAAATGTTGCTTAGATTGTGTTGATTAATCTAACGATCAAATGTTGCTTAGATTGTGTTGATTAATCTAACGATCAAATGTTGCTTAGATTGTGTTGATTAATCTAACTACAGTTTAGTTTGTATTGATTATGATTAGTCTAACTGGCCAAATTTAAATTTCCAATATTTGGAAGGAATAATCATCATTTTTGGCCATGTAATGAGAAGAGAACTGCTGAAACATATTGTAACAACTTGGAAAATTGAGGGACGAAGAGATAGAGGGAAGCAAAGAGAAAAAATACCAGACAGCTTAAGAGAATGGCTTGGCAGAAGGTCAACAACAGAAATATTAAATAACTGTCGTGATCGAAAGTTCTGGAGAGATATGATAACCTACGCCAGCTCGCCCGGTACTTGATGAGGATGATGAACGATCAAATGTTGCTTAGATTGTGTTGATTAGTCTAACGATCAAATGTTGCTTAGATTGTGTTGATTAGTCTAACGATCAAATGTTGCTTAGATTGTGTTGATTAGTCTAACGATCAAATGTTGCTTAGATTGTGATGATTAGACTAACGATCAAATGTTGCTTAGATTGTGTTGATTAGTTTAATGATCAAATGTTGCTTAGATTGTGTTGATTAGTTTAATGATCAAATGTTGCTTAGATTGTATTGATTAGTTTAACGATCAAATGTTGCTTAAATTGTGTTGATTAGTTTTGACGATCAAATGTTGCTTAGATTGTGTTGATTAGTTTAACGATCAAATGTTGCTTAGATTGTGTTGATTAGTTTAACGATCAAATGGTGCTTAGATTGTGTTGATTAGTCTAGCGATCAAATGTTGCTTACATTGTGTTGATTAGTCTAACGATCAAATGTTACTTAGATTGTGTTGATTAGTCTAGCGATCAAATGTTGCTTAGATTGTGTTGATTAATCTAGTAATCAAATGTTGCTTAGATTGTGTTGATTAGTCTAACGATCAAATGTTGCTTAGATTGCGTTGATTAGTCTAGCGATCAAATGTTGCTTAGATTGTGTTGATTAGTCTAACGATCAAATGTTGCTTAGATTGTGTTGATTAGTCTAGCGATCAAATGTTGCTTAGATTGTGTTGATTAGTCTAACGATGAAATGTTGCTTAGATTGTGTTGATTAGTCTAACGATCAAATGTTGCTTAGATTGTGTTGATTAGTCTAGCGATCAAATGTTGCTTAGATTGTGTTGATTAGTTTAATGATCAAATGTTGCTTAGATTGTGTTGATTAGTTTAATGATCAAATGTTGCTTAGATTGTGTTGATTAGTTTAACGATCAAATGTTGCTTAAATTGTGTTGATTAGTTTAATGATCAAATGTTGCTTAGATTGTGTTGATTAGTTGAACGATCAAATGTTGCTTAGATTGTGTTGATTAGTTTAGCGATCAAGTGTTGCTTAGATTGTGTTGATTAGTCTAGCGATCAAATGTTGCTTAGATTAGGTTGATTAGTCTAACGATCAAATGTTACTTAGATTGTGTTGATTAGTCTAGCGATCAAATATTGCTTAGATTGTGTTGATTAATCAAGTAATCAAATGTTGCTTAGATTGTGTTGAATAGTCAAACGATCAAATGTTGCTTAGATTGTATTGATTAGTCTAGCGATCAAATGTTGCTTAGATTGTGTTGATTAGTCTAGCGATCAAATGTTGCTTAGATTGTGTTGATTAGTCTAGCGATCAAATGTTGCTTAGATTGTGTTGATTAGTCTAGCGATCAAATGTTACTTAGATTGTGTTGATTAGTCTAGCGATCAAATGTTACTTAGATTGTGTTGATTAGTCTAGCGATCAAATGTTACTTAGATTGTGTTGATTAGTCTAGCGATCAAATGTTGCTTAGATTGTGTTGATTAGTCTAGCGATCAAATGTTACTTAGATTGTGTTGATTAGTCTAGCGATCAAATGTTACTTAGATTGTGTTGATTAGTCTAGCGATCAAATGTTACTTAGATTGTGTTGATTAGTCTAGCGATCAAATGTTAATTAGATTGTGATGATTAGTCTAGCGATTGTGATGATTAGTCTAACGATCAAATGTTGTCGAACGCTGAAACCATCTCCATTGAAGACTGTGGTTCTGAACAGGGGAGACAAACAGAGACCACTGAATGTCTCACTACAGCGCGATGATTGAATCACTACCAGGAGACATCAGAAATTCGGCACTAGCAGTAATGATGACTGGGTGGATATATAAGAAACGTGTTTCACCTGTGAATTGTTACTATCTTTGCTATGTAAACACATTGATATTTTACTTTAAGAGAACTGAGCCTCTTTGTGACTGCCTCAAGTACAGTAACCAACAAATAGCTAGTCTTACCTGAAGAGCAAACAATAAAAGCAGATGTGGAGGTGGGCTGTTCGATATCCTGTACATAAGGGGCTTGGCTCTCTCTTCCTCAATGACGTCATCTGTCTCCTTGTCCTTGGCCTCACCTTGGTGGTTGTTGATGTGAACCCTAACTCCAGGGATGGATTCACTGGACAAGAGGCTGGTAGATACGTTCCCGTTGGAGTCATCGGGGTGATCCTTCAGGTGCGCTGTGACGTCAGCAGAAGTCGCTTCCTTGAAAGTGATGTCATCCAGTGACTTGTCTGTATTCCTCATTGTGAATTAAAAGTCTCAAACATTTAGTTCATCGTTTGGATAAACAATCCCTTCCTTTTAAAACGTATAACTCTAGAACCTCCAGACAGACACTTATCGTTGTTACTACAATTTGTGTCTACCCAAATGTCCTCAACGACACATCACCAGGACTAAGAGCTGCTAAATTTACAAGTCATTAGTTTGGAGTTTTCCCAGACCAAAAATATAACCCCTCTTTGTATCTGTGCCAGGTAATAGGTCCAGTTCCGTGTCAAGAGATTGGCCTTGGTGAGTAGAAGAACGTAACCTTCAGTCAGTAGCAGTGGACCAGGCAGAACTGGAATAAAGTAACGATAATTATTAGTTTATGCTTATAGTGACGTGCACATCACGTCAATGTTCTGATAGTTTGTTCAAGAAGCAAACATTGCGACACAAGCTAATTTCAGTTTTTCAGGTCTTCGGTTTTTTAATTCATTGTTTTCTTGATGTTTTTTTTTTCACCTGAACAGGCCAAGTTTTAGTCTGTAGTTGCTGTTGATGATGTTGGTGTATGTCATTCCGAGAGACAATGAGTTTGGTGCCACGATCGTGAGGCGTTCTTAATTACAACTGGATCTAATCTTTAGGCGTAGTGCTGGTAACTAGATGACCAAGAGAAGAGCAAGAGGCAGATCCAGAGTAAGATATAAAGACAACATTAAAAATACGCTACATCAATTGACAAAGACAGAAGCCGCCAAAAGGGCGAGAACAGGAACTTTGTATCCCCCTAAACACTCGAACGGTAAAAATGTAGTAAAGAAATAGAGAATGAATTTGTAATGATGAAGTTTTGTTTAAAATTGTAGAAATATGTTTGCAATACTTACAAAAGTAATGGTAGTTATAGTAGTATTGCTGTTATTAGTAGTAGCATTAGTAGTAGCAGTAGCAGTAGCAGCAGCAGCAGTAGTAGCAGTAGCAGTAGCAGCAGCAGCAGTAGTAGCAGTAGCAGTAGCAGCAGCAGCAGCAGTAGTAGCAGTAGCAGTAGCAGCAGCAGCAGTAGTAGCAGTAGCAGTAGCAGCAGCAGCAGTAGTAGCAGTAGCAGTAGCAGCAGCAGCAGCAGTAGTAGCAGTATCAGTAGCAGTAGTAGTAGTAGCAGTAGCAGTAGTAGTAGCAGCAGCAGCAGTAGTAGCAGTAGCAGTAGCAGCAGCAGCAGTAGTAGCAGTATCAGTAGCAGTAGTAGTAGCAGCAGTAGCAGTAGTAGTAGCAGCAGCAGCAGCAGTAGTAGCAGTAGCAGTAGCAGCAGTAGTAGCAGTAGCAGTAGTAGCAGCAGTAGTAGTAGTAGCAGTAGCAGTAGTAGTAGCAGCAGCAGCAGTAGTAGCAGTAGCAGCAGCAGTAGTAGTAGTAGCAGTAGCAGTAGCAGCAGCAGCAGTAGCAATCAACGTTTCAAAAACAATCCTAGGCAGCCGAATAGACTTATAGACAGAAGACGAAGGGAAAGTTATACTTTTCTCTAAAAAACCAACAAAAGTAATGATTTAATGCTAGCTCTGATTTCATTTATTTTACAAATTACTTCTCTGCATGCTTATACATGTTTAATAATAATTATTCCTCCTAATTTATGCACAAATTAATTAATTGGATAAATGTTAGACTGTGCAAAACAAGCATCGCATTAACAAGCTGCACAAATAACAGGTCTCTACGATTTGAGATTTGTGGAAGACACGATCGCTTGCGTCAAACGTTTTTTGCACAAGATCATAATAAGATTCATTCATTGGTTGCCGTCTTCACATCGTAGGGTGGGCTACCACTGAGCGTTATTTCACAATGTCTCTTGTCTTGATCGTGCACTTTATCATAGGTTCACCTGTCCACCTTTTGATGATATCAGTCCACTTTAGCCTTGGTCTGCCTCATCTCCCTTGCACTTTTCAAGATTCTTTCTTAAACGGGTTTTGTGTCTCTTTACATGTTCAACAAATTTCAGTTCTCTTTTTCGCTCTCTGTCAAGTGGTTTTTTTTTTATTTTTAGCTAATTCAGACTTTCTTTTTTGTTTTCTTTTCTTCCACCCAATTCTCCCCATTTTCAAAAAGATCCATATTTCAAAAGGCTTCAATTTTCTGCTCTGTTTTCATATTCAATGTCCATGTTTCTGCACCATACAAGAATGTTGAGTAAATATAGCACTTTGCTATTCGTAGTTTTAGTTCTGATGTTATTTGCTTTGATGTCAATATATTTTTCATGTTGTTAAGATTACATTTTGCCACACCTATTCTTATGTTTATTTCTGCTTTAAACTTTCCATCATTTATAATATTTCCAAGATAGATATATTCTTGAACTATTTCAAGGTTATTTCCATCTACGTCAATATATTCTTATATTGTTATCTTTTCTCTGCTAATAATCATAGTTTTCTCTGTTTAATATAAATATTTATTTCCAATCTATATTCTTTGCTTCTCTTGTTTATTTTGTTGACTCGTACGTCTTTCGGTATTTTCTGCCCACTAATACAATACCATCAACATTTCTTAGATTATTGATTATATACCCATTGATGTTTAATCCTGGCATCCCCATGATGTCTTTAAAGATCTGATCAGTGTATAAGTTAAATAGACATGGTGGTAGAATGCAGCCCGGTCTTACTCCTCTTTTTATATCAACAGGTGCCGAGTTCTCATTGTTGTATTTTATCATAGCTGTATGTTCCCAGTATAAATTACATATCAGTCTTGTTTCAGCATCATCCTGATGTACATCCTTCAACCATTAGTTGTTTATGGTGTATTCTGTGAAAAGCTTTGTTGTAGTCTATGAAGAAGGCATAAATTGGATTGTTTACTTCTATGTATTGTTCTATTAACATTCTCCTGCAGAAGATGGCTTCTCTTGTCCCAATCTTTTCTCTAAATCGTTCTTTTGCTAATTCTATGTTGATTTTAATTTAAATTCTTCCCTGTAAAACTTTAAACAAGACTTTTGTTATATGGCTCATCAAATTTATTGTTCTAAAGCCACTGCCCTCCACAGCTCCATTGTTCATTGCATTTATAGCTGTCTACTTCAGATTTTTTGAACCTGCCATAACCTTATGTTTGGTCTCTTATCTCTGTCATTTTCCAACAGTTCTGCTGTGTATTGTATTGTATTGCTGCTATATGCTGATTATAACTTTACTGTCCGTTAACATCTCTGCTTTTTTTTGTTTATAAGACATCCTCCATCTGTGACTCGTGTTGGTCTTTCTTTTTTATTTATGCATGCATTCATTGTAAATCTTGTTCCTTCCCGATAGTTTCTATTTCCAAACATCTTTGATTGAGCCTGTCATCGTTTGCTTGTCTGCACATATTGTGGATTTCATAATCTATTTGATAAATTGACTAATGTTCTTTGCCTGCCTTATTTTATCAATATTTTTTTCTAATATGGATTGAGTCATCCATTCTTGTTTCTTGATGCTTTCCTCTTTTGGTAAAATTTTAACTTCTTGTTTGCTTTCCTTTATGCGTCGCCATTTGATTGTAACTTGTATATCACCATTTTTCCTTCTGTGTTGTGCCATTCAATCTAACAACTGTTGGCATGTATTTTTACTTGTATTGTACATGTATGTTGATTTTCTGTTTGACTTAGAGCTGTCCAGTGGTATTATTTGTGTGCTATTTTTCTGTGTCTTTCTTTTTAGTTTTATTTTCATTTTGATCATAACAGGGATGTGATCTGAGTTAGCAAACAGAGTTAGAGTCAGCGCCTGGGTATTTCAAATTAATTGTTCATGTATATTCTAAATCTATCTTTGATCGTTATGTAGTCTACCTGGTTCCAAGTTTTATCGTCAGGGTTTTTGCATGTAAATAATATTCTTTTCTGTTTGCTCAAAATAGGTATTACATATTACATATTTATTTTCTTCACAAAAATTGTTTTAACCTTTCTCCTCTTTTGTTTCGTTTTCCTAGACCTTGCTGTCCAATTATTTTCTTATATTTTTTCCGACTTTGGTATTCTTGTCACCCATTACAATTAATATGTCAGATGATTTCATGTGTTTCATAACTTTCTTTAGATTTTCATATTATTCTTTTATTTGTTCATTTGTGTAGTCCTGGGTGGGTGCATATGTCTACATTATTGCTATGTCAACAGGTTTTATTTTCATTTTCAGTAATTCTGTCGTTGTATGTCCAGTGAGTACTAATGTATTATTACAATTCTTTTTTTATCAATATTCCTACACCTCTTTGTTGTTCTGTATTTCCTTAGTATATAAACGTATATTTTTCGTCTTGTATATAGCCGCATTCTTTCCATCTGGTCTCTGGTTTGGTATGCCTAAGATTTCTATTCATTTTCTGATTCTTAAAAAAAGATTATTCAGTTTTCCATTTTGGTATGAAGTTCTAATATTACATGTACATATATATTTTTAGTTCTTTATTTGCTGTTTCATTTTTTTTTTCAAATTGCGCTCACTTGCTTGCTTTGGGGTGAATCATGAATACGCCTGTTGTGTCCACACACGTCTCTGATTTAGTATTTTGATCCGTTGATCATTTCTGATTCGTCCGCCTCATTCACCGTCACAGATTTCGTCTAATTGGGGATGGACATTCCCGGTAGTGGAGCCAATGTCGAAAATAGGTGTTTTATAAACGGAGCAGTGAACACGTTTCGTTAACCTATAGAGGATTGGTCATGCACATTGAAAAAGAAGAATAAATATAATTTCACTCATGCATCAAAAACCACACTGTCCACATCTCTGTCTGAAGTTAAGAAAAAACTACGAGTTTGTAAAAAAAACACTATATCAACACAGTGAGTCTCGTGAAAACCACTTTATCACTAACAAAATATGTAGAATTGTAAAGCATGGTTTCCACGTCGACTCAACGACACCAATACCATGATGATAACCTAGCACTGCATTTGTATTTATTACGATCACGTGTTACAGCGGTACTTAGTTGGTCGTCCCCGCATCTAGTTACCGTTAATCACTTTAAAGTTAACGCCGCGTCTTTATTCATATTCTTGGTTTCATAAAAACATCTTTTCAAAGTGAATGTTTCAACAAAAAACACTGAGAAGGAAAAATACAAACATTAATCGTTTTTTTCTTGACAACAGATGGAAAGATGAATGAAAGGATGTGTGGATGGTTGGATGGATGGATGGGTGGGTGGGTGGGTGGGTGTCAGGAAGGAAAGATAGATGGATTGATCGAGGTAATATATATCACTTTCACTCGTACAATTATTGTTTCTCACAGAAAGTATTAAAACCACTGATTGTTTTATTCTCACAACCTTTATTACACAATCAGAAAACTATTCAGCTATCTGAATGTCTTATTAAAGAACATTATTGTATTCAAATTGGTTTACAATCTTTTCTTTGCATGTTGTCAAGGACAATGATCTTTGTATTGGAGTTCGATTTATGGATTGATCTCTTCTAGATTAGATCATTTATTTACAATGTAAATACATCTACAAATGTGCACATTATAACATTAGTCTGGTATTGTTTTTAACAATTTTAACTTGTAACTTTACAGCCCGACACATCCGTCTTCTGCAAGACATTATTGGGTACCATGTTGTGTTCACTATTTTATCTTTACTCGCTTGACGGTGCTAATTAGTCCGTTTCCATTTGTAACACTGGAAGGTGGAGTAATGTAATGTTGTTGTCGTCTATGATGATGATGTGATGCTAGAAGAGGACATTACAAACTGAGCAGTCAGGTTTTGGGAACAACAAGAGCAGTGATTAATTATGGAAAAGGACAAGTCCCAGTGAATAAAGAGATACAACGATGACAGCGGCGATGGATAGGACACACTGCGGAAGACAAGTGAGAGTTTTACATATCCCTTTTTTTAATCCCCAGGGAAAGAGACAAAGAGAAAGACCAAAATATTCTTGGAGAAGTCAGGTGGAAGAAAAGATGAAGAGGATGGGGTAGACATGGATTAATCTTAAAAGAATAACAAGAGTCAGAACGGCTTGGAAAATATTTGTTGAAGACCGATGGTCCTGGTTAGCGGGGTAGAGTTCTGCCCTACCAAAGGATGAGTAAGACGTCTCCTTTCCTCCGCTAGTCTTCGGGACACCCCTGGGCAAGGTGGAGCTCCCGTTTAGCCCCCTATCAGGGTTATGTGAAGCCTTGGAGCAGGTGGTTGATGGTGTTGTGGGAGCAGCCGACAAGTAGTTCCGGTTATGGTCCCCACACCGCGATGGCTACGGGAGGATCTCATGTATAGAGACAATGTCTGCGATCTCGGACTAGTACAGTCTCTGCCAAGAAGGAAAGGAATGGCAAACTACCTTGTTCAATTGCCTGCACTAATCATGACAACTTAATATCTACAGCTAACGACGTTAATGGGAACACCACAGCCACCTCGTCCGGTAGGGAGCGTCATGTGCTACAGGTGGCATCCGATCGTCATCATGCTACTGTATGCAAGATCAAAATAAAGAGACACTAGCAATAGGAACTTGGAACATTAGATCAGCATTCCAGGTTGGTAAACTAGAAAACATGAGTCAAGTAATGAAGAGAATGAAATTGAACATCTTGGGACTACGTGAAATGAGACGGAAAGAAGCATGATTATTACAACGCGACGATGGAGATGTAATTTACGCTGGGGGAACCACACACGAAAGAGGAGTAGGACAGAATTCTGCTAGTAAAATTGTGAGGCAGACCAATGGATATCAACATAATTCAAGTTTATGTGAGTATTTTTTTTTACATTCTATCTACGCCACTGTATTCTGTGAAGTCCTTCTATCTTAATTTCTGAGACATTTTCTATATGATGACGTTGTTTGTTACTTATGAGACAGCTATATTGATAGTAGTAACAAGTGGTTCATGCAGTTTTCCTTTTTTCTTCTCCCTATTCTATTCTATTCTATTCTATTCTATTCTATTCTATTCTATTCTATTCTATTCTATTCTATTCTATTCTATTCTATTCATGAAATCAGTTTGATTGCAGCAGGAATATCCTTATACCTCACCAGTATATATGGCCCTTTTCGTCTTGTCAGACGGTCTAGTGGAGGCTATTGCGTATTCTTTTGAGGTATTGTTTTTGCCGAACAGCTTCTCTCGTGGCTAATTCTACCAATATTTGACAAACACACGCGGTCACATAATGAACAGGACAGGCTCGCTGGTCCACAGGGTTTACCATCCTTTTTCATGAGTCTCTTCTCTTCTAAGTCCTGTCTTAGCACAGTCTCAAATGTTGTTATACCGTTCCTTATACGTGCTCTCCATGATGTGCGGTCACTTGCCAGATGTTGCCAGTCGTTTTCACAGATGGAGAAGTCTTTCAGAGATGATTGTAGGGCAGCAATATCAACATGTAGCCTATTTAGTTCTTTATCTATGAGTACTGTTGTTCTAATTTGTCCTTCTTTCAGTGTGCTTGTTTTAGTAAGTCCAGGGCACATGGTCCTTACGTTCCATGTGCCAAGTTTAAACATTGGTAATTTCTTCCTCATTTCACTTTGCCTACTCTGCCTGGGCACAGGATATGGAGATAGTGCTTTACCCAGTCGCACTATCCCCCTCTCGACTTCGTTTCAAGGATTTCCGAAGGAGGGACAAAGTCCATACGTTCGGAATTGAAAGAAGGTGCAGGGGATGCCAGAAAGACGATTAACGCCGTCCACTGCCTTAGGGTCCCTCCCTCCGGATTTTTACTCTGGGTGTACTCCCATAACCTTCGATTCTAACTAGAATCTAGTCCACAGGGTAGTGGAGGGTTTTGTGGTCGAAGTTTCCCTTCTTCTAGACGGGTTGCCAGCCAAGGTTTACGAGTCCCGTCTACCCGGAGCGATATCTAAAGATACGCCTTTGTCAGGCTCAAGTGCCCGGACGTCCGAGAGAACACGTTACCGGTCAGTGCAACATTCACTCACCAGTCCCAACATTTCTAAAAGCGTATACAGACTGATTGCTCCTGAACTCCCTTTTTTGTGTTGGCCTTGTTGAGAATTTCCTTCTTTGTTTTTCTAGCTGCCCAGGGAACTGTTAATACTCTTCTGATAAATCCCATCTCTGTGGCCTCTACTGGTCTTTTCTACTGCCCATGATTCACTCCCATAGATCAGAACTGGCTCTATATAACACAATTAAAGAATATTTCTCATCATCATCATGAGCCATACTGGTTGGCGTGGGCGATCATATCCTTCCACATTCTTCTATCTACAGTGCATCGTATCAGTTCTGTTGTTGATTGTTTTCCATGCCATGACACCAAGCTATCCAGTATTTTCTCTCTTTGTCGTCCGCGATCTCTCTTTCCCTTTATTTTGCCAGTTGTAACCAAGTATTCCTCTTCTCATGATGTGCCCAAAAAATGTTGATTGCTTTTTTCTTATGTTTTTAAAGAGTTCCCTTTTTGTGTTGGCCTCTTTGAGAATTTCCTCATTGGTCTTTTTAGCTGTCCAGGTAACTTTTAACATTCTTCAATCCCATCTCTGTGGCGTCAAATCGTCTATTCATTATTTTGTCTAATGTCCATGACTCGCTTTCATAGGTCAGAATGTGTTCTATATAGCACCGATAAACTCTCTTTCTCATTTTTATTGACATAGATTTGTTGCATAAGATATTTTTCATTTTCTGAAATGCTATTTTGACTAAAGCTATTCTGCTTTTTATTTCTGTGGTGCATCTTCCATCTGATGTTATTATTGTGCCCACGTATTTGACGCGTTGCACTTGTTTCAAATTTGTCCTGTTTATTTTTATGCTGCATGCTGATGATGCTTGTTTCTTCGATATGACCATTACTTCTGTTTTCTTTCTATTCAGACCAAGACCTTTCTTGATGCTTTCTTTTTGGTCATGTTGTGACCATTGACTTCAATTCCTTTTTTGTCTACTATTGATCTCATAATATATTCGCTGTAAATTGAAAACAAATCC
Organism: Megaustenia siamemsis; assembly: GCA_032433765.1. NCBI lineage: Eukaryota > Metazoa > Mollusca > Gastropoda > Stylommatophora > Ariophantidae > Megaustenia > Megaustenia siamemsis. Next base: position 187,978,993 of record JAVIAB010000092.1, read on the forward strand.
GGCGACAGAACACAGCCTTGTCTGACTCCATGTTTTACAAGTTGAAATTGTCCTGTTTGGCTGTTAATTCGTATAGCTGCTGTTTGTTGCCAGTACATGTTTTTTTTATGATTCGCAGATCCTTACCATCAATGTTTAATTTCTCCAACATATTGATTATTTCCGCATGCTTTACTTTGTCAAATGCTTTTGTGTAGTCTATAAAGCACATATATAGATCTTTCTGTAGATATAAAGTTGTGATGTGTCATGATTAGTCTAGACAATTTAAGAAGGTAGTTTGCCATTTCTTTCGTTCTTGGCAGTGACTGTACTAGTCGGAAATCGCAGACATTGTCTCTATACATCAGATCCTCTGCCTGCCATCGCGGTGTGGGGACCATAACCGGCACTACTTGTCGGCTGCTCCCACAACACCATCCACCACCTGCTCCAATGGCTTCACATAGCCGTGATAGGGGGGCTAAACGGGAGCTCCACCTTGCCCAGGGGTGTCCCGAAGACTAGCGGAGGAGATGAGACGTCTTGCTCCTACTTTGGTAGGGCAGAACTCTACCCCACTAACCTCATATAGAATATTTCTACTTCCCATCAAATATATGTCTGGACCTATATCGCTAACTTCCTCAACAGATCCATTTGGTGCCTTTCTCATAGTGTCAAACTGTGTCATGGGACACTAACTAAAATAATTTGTGACTTCTCGTACGCCAATCAAATTCTATCAAACAAAGCTGATTCATTTAGAGTAGAAGTGTCTAACGCTAGAAGTCCGCTTCCTAGGTATTTGAATTCCTCTACTTGTTTTAGTTGTCTGACACGGTTGTTATTGACCTGATTTATAACTTGACCTGTTTCGATTTTACCGCTTACGTAGATAGTAGGAAAGCAGAGTCACAACTACAATAATGAGCAAGGATGTTATCCAAAAGCTGCAAATATTAGCCATATATTTATCCACAATCTGCACTAATGAGAGCTGTAATTATCCACGAGCTTTAGTAATGAGGGCTGTATATACCCACAGGTTATAGTAATGAGAGCTTTATATACCCACAGGTTATAGTAATGAGAGCTTTAGAAACCCACAGGTTATAGTAATGACAGCTTTAGATACCCACAGGTTATAGTAATGACAGCTTTAGATACCCACAGGTTATAGTAATTAGAGCTTTAGATACCCACAGGTTATAGTAATGACAGCTTTAGATACCCACACATATTATAATAATGAGAGAAATGATAACTTACCACCACTGTGTGTCTATATGTTTGGAATTGGAGTCATCAACGATGGCCTAACATCATTAGGTGCTACGACGATCATCTTTTTTTCGGGAGGACGCGAACTTCCATGGTATATGGTGGATAGGCGGCAGGAACGATTGAAGACTATGTCTGAAAAGTGTTCCTTCTTGCAGTTTCCTCATATTCCAAGTCCGGCTTGTTGCAGGAGCTACTGAGTTAAGTGCTCTGTGCACACCGTGAGCTGTGTGTCTCAGCCGTTTTGATCCTGTTTCGATATCCCGCTTGTTTACGATGAATGATGATATCGTATGACAGGGAACAGTTGGCTGTGTTCACTTTCTGCGCGGTTTCGCCTTATGTCTTTTGGCGTGTGCTGAGACTGCTACGATGGGGACTACAGTTACCTTTCTTTGTTTGGGAGATGAGTTAGTAATTCGGATGATTCCACTGGCACGGGCGGTTGAGCAATTATGGATTTTAATTCGTTTGCAGTGATACCGAGGCCTTCCATAACCAATAATAACCAATAATAACCAATATAATAATGAGAGCTTTAGATACCCACAGGTTATAGTAATGAGAGCTTTAGATACCCACATGTTATAGCAATGACAGCTTTAGATACCCACAGGTTATAGTAATGACAGCTTTAGATACCCACATGTTATAGCAATGACAGCTTTAGATACCCACAGGTTATAGTAATGACAGCTTTAGATACCCACATATTATAGTAAATGACAGCTTTAGATACCCACAGGTTATAGTAAATGACAGCTTTAGATACCCACATATTATAGTAATGAGAGCTTCAGATACTCATAATTTACAGTAACGAGAGATGTCTTCTACATATTTTCAACTCCCTGTAGAGCTTTGGTCTTCAATAAACACTTTCTAAGCCGTTCTGTATCTTGCCGTTCTTTTAAGATCATTCCAAGACCTCGCGTCATCTCTGCTTCTATCTGTCTTGTCCATGAATATTTTGGTCTATCTTCTTTGTCTTTTCTTGAGCATCCCAAAATATGGCATGTCGTTTAGTACTTACAGTTGGATTTCTATGCGCCCTAACCAGCGCTATCCTCTTCGTTGTATCTCTTTATCAACTGTTACTTGACTGGTACTTTAAAAAAATTCCGTGTTAGTGAATTTGTTTAGCCATTCCCATCCTTTTATTTTGCGCAAGCATCCATTAATGAAGGCAGTGAGAGCTATAGATACCCACAATTTACAGTAATGAGAGTTGTAGATGTATACAAGTTACTGCAGTGAGAGCTGTAGATATACACACGCTACTGCAATGAGAGCTGTAGATATACACAGTTTACAGTAATGAGAGTTGTAGATATGCACAACTTACTGTTGTGTCTTATGCAACAAAATATGTTATTATAGATGGTAAAGAGAGTTTATCAGTGCTTTAGAGAGCCAATTCTAACCTATGGAAGCGAGTCATGGACAGTAAAAAATCAAATGAAAAGTCGATTAGAAGCCACAGAGATGGGGTTTCTCAGAAGAATATTGAAAGTTCACTGGACAGCTAAAAAGACCAACAAAGAAATTCCCAAAGAGGCCAACACAAAAAGGGAGCTCATAAGAAACATCAGAAAGTAACAATCAGTATATTATTTTTTTGGAACATCATGAGAAAAGGAAAGTTGAAATAATTAGTTACAATTGACAAATTACAGAAAAAGAGAGATCGCGACCAACAAAGAGAGCAAATACTGGATAGATTGGTGTCACGGCATGGAAAACAGTCAACAATAGACCTGATACGATGAACACTGCATAGAAGAGTGTGGAAGGACATGATTACCTATTCCAACAGGTATGGCACATGATGGTAATGCTGATCATGATGATACGCCCACTAAGTTTCTCCTTTCTGGCTGATATCAGCTGATTTACTGAAAGTCCGTTTCTTTCATGAAACACATTCCCTCACAAATACTTTTTAACTTTCTTTATCTCAAAACATTTTTTTCTCTCATGCATCCATTTCTTCCACCAATTGTGTTCTTTCATTTTTGTACACATCTGCAGTCATTCTAGTAAATTGATTGATTCACTTATTTCTAAAGTGCAAATCAATTTTTGTTGACATGTTAACAAAAGAAAAATAGTTCTCATTTTTTTTCATTCTTCATAAATGCATCTTTTACTATCACCTTTAACACGATAGAACACATCTAAACATGTCATTTCCGCTGACACTAGAAAACAGAAGCAAGCCAGTAGACTGGATGACATAAACACACTTGTATCACTTCCTGGTATACTGGAAAACGGGAATACATTTTGCCAGCTTGGATTTTCTGAAAACTTCGGGTATAAATGGAAGTCTGTAGACTTCCTCTCCGTCCTCATAAGAGCGGGCTAGCAGTTTGGCTTCTTCATCATCCAGCTCCTTCAGTTGGTTCACAAGGCCCCGTTCCTTGAGAGTTCCTGGCAAGTGAGAAGCATTGTATCCTGTCAGTGCATGTTACACAATAAGGCTAAATAACAGAGATATCATTTGTTACAGTTGAAACTAAATCACGTGGTACCATTATCTCATGAGCATCATTCTTTTACCTTTACTTTTACTCTGTCATAAATGACAAGATACTCTGTATAAATCTTAAGATCTGAAGTGGAAATGCTATACAAACAATGAAAAAGGGGAAAGCTGCAGAATCTGACAGCATACAGATAGAGATGATGCAAGCGCTAGAAGATTTTGGCATTGAAGTGACCAAAGAAATGTGTAACGGCACATACCGTACAGGATGCATACTAAATGAACTAAAAACATTGCCTGAAAGGAATAGTACAATTGAATGCAGTGATTTTAGAACAATAAGCCTAATGAGCCATGTTACAAAAATCTTGCTAGAAATTATACAAGGAAGGATTAAGAATAAAATCAATACAGAATTAGATGAGCAGCAATTTAGATTTAGAAAAAATAGTGGGACAGAAGACGCCATATTCTGCATGAGAACATTAATCAAAAAGTACACAGAAGTAAAAAAAAACAATATATTCCTGCTTCATATACTACACTAAAGCTTTTGATAGAGTACACCATAAACAACTTATAGAATGCCTAAAAGAGATACATCTAGATAACATGGGCATACGACTAATATGTAATCTATACTAGGAGCAAACAGCAACAATAAAATATAACAAAGAGAACTCTACATCCATTGATATAAAAAGAGGAGTAAAACAAGGATGCATCCTATTACCAAGCTTGTTCAATCTATACACTGAGCAAATCTTTAAAAACATTACAGAGATGCCAGGCCTAAACATTAATGGAAAGATAATCAATAACCTAAGATATGCTGACGATACTGTACGACTTGTCACCAGATTTGTTTAATATTTATAGTGAGATTATTTTAAGATCGATAAGGGGCATGCCTGGAATAACAATTGGAGGTCATAATATAAATAATCTGAGGTATTCTGATAAAAAAAAAGTAAAGTACCCACGTCACGCTAAGTGGCGTATAGGGAATATGGTGTTAGTGACCATATATTTTACAGACCTTCAGCACATGATTTTTTGGGTAATGTGGTCGGTATTACGCCCATACCGCTTTACTATCCCAGAAAAAAATCCGGTACCCATTAATGGCTGGGTGAACCGGAGCCGTCGGTTGGGATCGAACCCTCCTCTTGTCCTTTGTCGTACAGTTCACTAACCACTGAGCTATCGCGGCTAAGGTATGCTGATGAAACAGTCTTAATCGCTAAGAGTGAAAATGAGTTACAAGAAATGTTGGACATTACACTGAAAGAAGGCAAAAATAAAGGACTCAACCTTAATATCAAAAAGACAGAAGTAATGGTAACAATAAAGACAAAGACATCACCTTCTTCTTGCAAAAAAGACATGTTTTTTTCTTTTCCTTGTACATGTTATTCTGGGTATTTTTTTTGTATAGAACTTGCATTAAAATTAATGAATATGTTGTTCAGCTAATATGTCAGGATGTGTAGGGTAAATACAGATAGAGTGATTAGAAACGGTTCTTTAAAATAGCATATCAGATCGTCCCTAAGATGAAGGACCTACAAAATAAAGTTTAGAAACCAACTGACCTGGTATTGTGTTGCCCAGGAAACAAGCGAAGAAGCCAGCAACGAAGGAAGGGTTGGACAGCAGCACTTAGAAGAGGTTATTGATGTGGGTGTTTCCTGTCAGTTGAGGAGAAACATGGATTCAGGTATTGTCAATAGAGCGGGGAGAAGTGACGTCAGGTATTGTAAATAGAGAGGGGAAGTGACGTCAGGTATTGTAAATAGAGCGGGGAGAAGTGACGTCAGGTATTGTAAAATAAAGAGGGGAAGTGACGTCAAATATATTCAATAGAGAAGGTACAGGTGAAGTCATGCATTGTGAATAGAGAGGGTAGAAATAACGTCAGGTTTTGTAAATAGAGGTGATGATGAAGCCGGGTATTGTCATTAGATGGGAGAATGAAGTAAGGTATTGTCAATATAGGGGAGAAGTGACGTCAGGTTTAGTAAATAGAGAGAGGAGAATTGAGGTCAAGCATTGTTAAATAAACATTGGAGATGTTTTGTCAAGTATTATCAATAGAGAGGTTAGAAGTGACGTCACCGTCATTCTGAAAGAGGACAAAGAAAAAAGAGAGCTAATTTCCAATATTAGGAAGAAACAATCATCATTTTTTGACAATATAATGAGAAGAGAACAACTGGAATATATTGTATCAACTGGAAAAATTGGGGACGAAGAGATAGAGGGGAGCAAAGAGAAAAAATACCAGACAGCTTAAGAGAATGACTTGGCAGAAGGTCAACAACAGAAATGATAAAGAACTGTCGAGATCGAAAGTTGTGGAGAGACATGGTCACCTACGCCAGCAGGCCCGGTACTTGATGATGATAGAGATGGTCTCAATAGAGTAGGGAGAAATGACGTCTGATGTTTTCCACAAAAGTGGAGAGGTGACGTCATGTATTATCAATGAAGAGGTGACAATTTACATCAGATCTATCATAAATAGAGGTGAAAAGTAATGTCAGGTATTGTCAATAGAGGTGAAAAGTGATGTCAGGTATTGTCAATAGAGGTGAAAAGTGATGTCAGGTATTGTCAATAGAGGTGAAAAGTGATGTCAGGTATTGTCAATAGAGGTGAAAAGTGATGTCAGGTATTGTCAATAGAGGTGAAAAGTGATGTCAGGTATTGTCAATAGAGGTGAAAAGTGATGTCAGGTATTGTCAATAGAGGTGAAAAGTCATGTCAGGTATTGTCAATAGAGGTGAAAAGTGATGTCAGGTATTGTCAATAGAGGGGAGAAGTGATGTCAGGTATTGTCAATAGAGGTGAAAAGTGATGTCAGGTATTTTCAATAGAGGTGAAAAGTGATGTCAGGTATTGTCAATAGAGGTGAAAAGTGATGTCAGGTATTGTCAATAGAGGTGAAAAGTGATGTCAGGTATTGTCAATAGAGGGGAGAAGTGATGTCAGGTATTGTCAATAGAGGGGAGAAGTGATGTCAGGTTTTGTCAATAGAGGGGAGAAATGATGTCAGGTATTGTCAATAGAGGTGAAAAGTGATGTCAGGTATTGTCAATAGAGGGAAGAAGTGGCGTCGGGTATTGTCAATAGAGGTGAAAAGTGATGTCAGGTATTGTCAATAGAGGTGAAAAGTGATGTCAGGTATTGTCAATAGAGGGGAGAAATGATGTCAAGTATTTTCAATAGAGGGAAGAAGTGGCGTCGGGTATTGTCAATAGAGGTGAAAAGTGATGTCAGGTATTGTCAATAGAGGTGAAAAGTGATGTCAGGTATTGTCAATAGAGGTGAAAAGTGATGTCAGGTATTGTCAATAGAGGGGAGAAATGATGTCAGGTATTGTCAATAGAGGGGAGAAATTATGTCAGGTATTGTCAATAGAGGGGAGAAATGATGTCAGGTATTGTCAATAGAGGGGAGAAATGATGTCAGGTATTGTCAATAGAGGGGAGAAATGATGTCAGGTATTGTCAATAGAGGGAAGAAGTGGCGTCGGGTATTGTCAATAGAGGGGAGAAGTGATGCCAGGTATTGTCAATAGAGGTGAAAAGTGATGTCAGGTATTGTCAATAGAGGGAAGAAGTGGCGTCGGGTCTTGTCAATAGAGGTGAAAAGTGATGTCAGGTATTGTCAATAGAGGTGAAAAGTGATGTCAGGTATTGTCAATAGAGGTGAAAAGTGATGTCAGGTATTGTCAATAGAGGTGAAAAGTGATGTCAGGTATTGTCAATAGAGGTGAAAAGTGATGTTAGGTATTGTCAATTGAGGTGAAAAGTGATGTCAGGTATTGTCAATAGAGGGAAGAAGTGGCGTCGGGTATTGTCAATAGAGGGGAGAAATGATGTCAAGTATTGTAAAGAGAGGGGACAAGTGTAGTCAAATATTGTCAATAATTAGGGAAATGTAAAATGAGTTCAGGTATTGTCAAATAGAGTGGAGAAGTGAAATCAGGTTTTGTTAATAGTGTGGAATGTGAAGTAAAGTATAATCATTAGTGGGGGAGAGGTGATGTCAGGAATTGTTAGTAGAAAAGGGAGATGTGACATCAGATATTGTCAATAGAGAGGAGATGTGAAATCAGGAATTGTTAATAGAGGGAAGAAGTGACTTTTGGTGATGTAAATAAAGAGAATAAAGAGAAGAAAGAGAGAAGAAAGAGATATGAAAGAGAGAAGAGAGAAGAGAAGAAAGAGAGAAGGGCAGAGGCAGACCAAGACTAACATGGACGAGTAACATCAAAAGATGGACAAGTCAATCTATGACAGCCTGCACCATCAAAGCAAGAAACATAGTAGAATGGCGATCCATGGTAGCCAACCTTCATTGCGGAGAGGGCACACAATGATGATGATGATGATGAAATAAAGAGAAGAATTGAAGTCAGGAAATATCACTCAACAGGAGAGGTGGCACCATATACTATCAACAGAGCTATGTCAACATCATCAAGGGTCATGCACAGTAATGATTAATTCCATCCATTTACATCTGTTACTTTCATATTGGCATTTCATTATTTCACTTCCGCTTTGCTTCATTCAGATCACCTGTATCATTCAACTCACCTGTTTCACTGAACCCAATCTCTGTTACACAACCCACCTGTTTCACTGAACCCAATCTCTATTACACAACCCACTTGTTTCACTGAACACAATCTCTATTACACAACCCACCTGTTTCACTGAACCCAATCTCTATTACACAACCCACCTGTTTCACTGAACCCAATCTCTGTTACACAACCCACCTGTTTAACTGAACCCAATCTCTGTTACACAACCCACCTGTTTCACTGAACCCAATCTCTGTTACACAACCCACCTGTTTCACTGAACCCAATCTCTGTTACACAACCCACCTGTTTAACTGAACCCAATCTCTATTACACAACCCACCTGTTTCACTGAACCCAATGTCTATTACACAACCCATCTGTTTCACCGAACCCAATCTCTATTACACAACCCACCTGTTTCACTGAACCCAATCTCTATTATACAACCCACCTGTTTCACCGAACCCAATCTCTATTACACAACTCACCTGTTTCACTGAACCCAATCTCTATTCCACCTGTTTCACTGAACCCAATCTCTATTACAGAACCCACCTGTTTCACCGAACCTAATCTCTATTACACAACTCACCTGTTTCACTGAACCCAATCTCTATTACACACAACCCACCTGTTTCACCGAACCCATTCTCTATTACACAACCCACCTGTTTCACTGAACCCAATCTCTATTCCACCTGTTTCACTGAACCCAATCTCTATTACACAACCCACCTGTTTCACTGAACCCAATTTCTATTACACAACCCACCTGTTTCACTGAACCCAATCTCTATTCCACCTGTTTCACTGAACCCAATCCCTATTACACAACCCACCTGTTTCACTGAACCCAATCTCTATTCCACCTATTTCACTGAACCCAATCTCTATTACACAACCCACCTGTTTCACTGAACCCAATCTCTATTACACAACCCACCTGTTTCACTGAACCAAATCTCTATTACACAACCCACATGTTTCACTGAACCCAATCTCTATTACACAACCCACCTGTTTCACTGAACCAAATCTCTTTTACACAACCCACCTGTTTCACTGAACCCAATCTCTATTACACAACCCACCTGTTTCACTGAACCAAATCTCTATTACACAACCCACATGTTTCACTGAACCCAATCTCTATTACACAACCCACCTGTTTCACTGAACCAAATCTCTTTTACACAACCCACCTGTTTCACTGAATCTAATCTCTATTACACAACCCACCTGTTTCACTGAACCCAATCTCTATTACACAACCCACCTGTTTCACTGAACCAAATCTCTATTACACAACCCACCTGTTTCACTGAACCCAATCTCTATTACACAACCCACCTGTTTCACTGAACCCAATCTCTATTTCACAACCCACCTGTTTCACTGAACCCAATCTCTATTACACAACCCATCTGTTTCACTGAACCCAATCTCTATTACACAACCCACCTGTTTCACTGAACCCAATCTCTATTTCACCTGTTTCTCACTTAAATCAGTCTTATTGCACAACTCGCTTGATGCACGAAATATACCTATAATATGAGGGAAGAGGCAAATAATTTTAGTGGCTGCGGTAAAGCTGAAAAGAAGACAATATTTGAAAATGGTATATGATGACAGCTTTACAAAAGAAAAACAACATATTATTGAGGTTTCTTTCTAACTGCGACCTTTCTCAGAAAACAAGGACAACAAAAAGGAACGGGCAGGCAAAGGAAAAAATACAATATGTTTGACAGCAACTAAAACTGGTAAACAAAGAAAGAGAACATATGACGATAATGAAATTTATGTTTGTCTTGGATGTTCCAAGTCCTCACCAGTCGAAAGCTAGACAGGAAATTGAAAACCACTTCACGAGAAACAGGAAAACGAGGATTAAGCGGAAGTGGTAAACGGTCCACATGCTAAGGGTGAGATACAGGCTGAAAGAGATGATATCCTACTACACGTGTATACCAACTATTATATACGTCCATCCATAATGTGACGATACAGTGGTACTACTCAACTCACCTGAGCCACACATCTCACCTGTATCACTTAAATCACTGGTATCACTCAACTCACCTGTAATCACACAACCCAACTGTATCAATCACCTCACTTGTAATCACACAAGTCACAGTACTCACACAACTCACCTGTAATCACAGAACTAACCTGTATCACTCAAACCACCTGTATCTATCGCTGTAGGATTGTTCCCAACCCAGTACGGCATCATCATACCCACCAAGAGCGAGCTTCCAATAATGGCCAGATTTCTCGTAGAATTCAAGTCAACAAACTGTCAATAGAAGCCAAATTCACCCATTACACTTCTATCTGTTTATAAATGGTGAGAGTAAGAAATGACATCACAGTACATAACTGGGGTAACATGAAGAAGGAAACAGCATGTATGTGAACAAGTACAAAGACGATAGAAACATATAAATACATGATTGCTCAACATAATTAGCAATGTATGTAACTAGATAATTAATAAACTCTGTGTTGAGACAAGAAGATCGTCACAAACTCTAAAATAAATTCAGAAACAGATGTTGCTTAAAATGTATTTAAAGAACACACGCTGATCCCATTGAAGTTATCACCACGGCTTGTTTGTTAAGCCCGCTCGAGACCAACATGATAGCTACAGAAGTGAATCCAAGTGATGATTCAAGGTTGGGTAGAGATGAGAAAAGAGATCAGAATAGGAAAGGTGGCTTTAAGTTTTAAATCCTTGAAAAGAAATATGGCGATCAAAGATACTCAGCATGAAAAGATAACTGAAAATTTTTGACTCAAACGTTTTATCCACCTTCAACTTAAGTTTGTGACAGCTGGAAAACAACAAAGGAGGTTGAGAAAAAAAACCAACTCATCTGAGGACAGATGCCTAAGAAAGATGTATTGTATTAAATGGAATGAATATAAGACTATTGCTGAAATAAGAGATATAGCTATAGATCCATGTGTCTCGTCTCATCATCATCAAGTACTGGGCCTGCTGGCGTAGGTGATCATGTCTGGATCATTTGGTGATGATGATCATCCAAAACTTTCGATTACGACAATTATTTTTCATTTCTGTTTTTGACCTTCTGCCAAGCCATTCTCTTAAGCTGTCTGGTATATTTTCTTTTTGCTTCCGTCTATCTCTTCGTCCCTCAATTTTCCCTGTTGTTACAAAATATTTGAGCTGTTCCATTCTCATTACATGGCCAAAAAATGATGATTGTTTTTCCTACTATTGGATATTAACTCTCTTCTTTCTTTCGCCTTTTTCAGAACGATTTGATTGCTCTTCTTGGCTCTCGGTGGTATTCTCAACATTCTTCTGTTAAACCACATATCTAAAGCCTCCAGTGATGTGCTTGTATATTGTCATATTGTCCATGATTCACATCCATATGTTAAGACTGGCTCTACATAACATTTAAGAACTCTTTTTCTTGTTTCTATTTGCAAAAATGGATTGCATTGCATCTTCCTCATTTTCAAAAATTGCTGCAACATTTCTAAGATTAAGAGTACAATGTCACTTTGAGATGACAATAAACAGCTACCTGTCATTTATCCCACACAATCTGGATAACTTCAAGAAACAGTTTAAGCGCTGTACAGAATACAATGACGTCTATTCCGCTCTAACTTAAAACAAACCCAGTGAACATTTATTTATTTACGATTGAATTGTAAAGGTTTCTTACCAGGATATGGGAAAATGAACCAATCAGTTTCTGCTATCACGTGTGTTCTGGCGTCAGTCCTGGCGAAGTATTCTTTGCTTGTGGGATCGTTGCTTAGAGCACCAGCCTCAGTCAGAATTGCACTCAGGATCCAGCCAAACATTATACTTAAGAGGACCTTCGATATACAAGCAGGTAGGTAAGTCAGAGTTCATTATTATCTGGATCAATGCGTGTACGTTATAGTGTATGGTGGCTCTAGAGCTATAACGCTAGTGGCGGAAATAATAAGTTGTAGAAATTATTAAGAGAATTTCTAATTCGGACCCACAAGGGTACGCCGATATGTGAGCATTGGAAATAGGCTTCTGATTCTATATAGTCAGATTTACAGAGACGGCACCGTTTCGTTTCAATCGCAGGTGTACCGGTAATGTGTCAACTGACAGATTTAGTAGAAGTGTGGGATTTGTTTGGAGTTAGGTGTTTGTGTTCTGAGGTGTTTGTATTGTGAGGTGTTTGTGTTGTGAGGTGTTTGTGTTGTGAGGTGTTTGTATTGTGAGGTGTTTGTGTTGTGAGGAGTTTGTGTTTGTGTTGTGAGGTGTTTGTCTTATGTTGTGAGGTGTTTGTGTTGTGAGGAGTTTGTGTTTTGATGAGTTTGTGTTGTGAGGTGTTTGTGTTGTGAGGAGTTTGTATTGTGAGGTGTTTGCGTTGTGAGGAGTTTGTATTATGAGGTGTTTGTGTTGTGAGGTGATTGTATTGTGAGGAGTTTGTGTTGTGAGGTGTTTGTGTTGTGAGGTGTTTGTGTTGTGAGGAGTTTGTGTTGTGAGGTGTTGGTGTTGTGAGGAGTTTGAGTTTTGAGGAGTTTGTGTTGTGAGGTTTTTGTGTAGTGAGGTGTTTGTGTTGTAAGGTGTTTGTGTTGCGAGGTGTTTGTGTGGTGAGGTGTTTGTGTTGTGAGGTGTTTGTGTTGTGCGGTGTTTGTGTTCTGTGGTGTTTGTATAGTTAGGTGTTTGTATTGTGAGCTGCTCGTGTTGTGAGGTGTTTGTGTGGTGAGGTGTTTGTGTTGTGAGGTGTTTGTGTTGTGCGGTGTTAGTGTTGTGTGGTGTTTGTATAGTTAGGTATTTGTGTTGTGAGCTGCTCGTCCTTTTTTGTACAATTCAAAATGTGATCGTTTAGTTTTCTATTATTAAATTTTTTTCACAAAATTTAAAGGTATAATTAGTGAAACAATACAAAGAAATATGTGATAATTAAATCAGATACTAACAGAGAAAGCTTGATGGAAGGGGAACCTTATTATGTGGAAGCCTTTACGTGGACTCCAAAATGGTATCGGTGTTTGCTTGTTGGGCAGGTAGAAGGACAAAACAAATGTCACCACAATTGTTCTGAAAGATCAAATGTACTGGAGGTTATCAGAAATAAATGGATAATCTAAATGTAGCTTTACATAAACCTTTTTAGATGTACACCATCTAGCAAAGCCCAAGGTGGAAAAGGAGATCAGTACTCGATGGAAGGGAGACGCGAAGTGAAAGATCTCGTTAAGGTCGGACTTGAGAAATTGATTGACTTGTACAAACAACAGTGGTGATCGATCTATTGGTGACCTCATTTTCATGAGTTTTGAGAAGGTCGGTGTGATCTGATGATCAACGCCATGGTCACCATTCTTGCACTTTCTAAGCGTTCCACCGTCTTCCAGGGAACTACATAACATGGCCTGTGCAAGGGAGACTACTTTAATAATATACATACACAGATTAGTCAATGGGCACTACATAAACAATATGCGATATGCTGGTCATGATAATGTGCCATATCGGTTGTCGTAGGCGATCATGTCATTCCACAATCTTCCTTCTACAGTGCATCGTATCAGTTCTGTTGTTGTCTGTTTGCCATGCCATGACACCACACTATCCAGTATTCTCTCTCTTTGTCGTCTGCGATCTCTCTTTTCTTTTATTTTGCCAGTTGTAACCAAGTCTTCCAACTTTCCTCTTCTCATGGTGTGCCCGAAAAATGTTGATTGTTTCTTTCTGATGTTTTTTAGCAGTTCCCTTTTTGTGTTGGCCTCTTTGAGAATGTCATCAAGGGTCTTTTTTAGCTGTCCAGGGAACTTTCAATATTCTTCTGAGAAATCCATCTATGTGGCCTTTATTCGTCATTTCATTTGTTTGTCTACTGTCAATGATTCGCTTCTATAAGTCGGAATTGGTTCCATATAGCACCAATGAACTCTCGTTCTCACTTGTATTGACATAGATTAGTTGCATAAGATATTTTTCATTTTCTGAAATGCTATTTTTGCCTGAGCTATTCTGCTTTTTATTTCTGTGGTGCATCTTACATCTGAAGATATTGTGCCCAAGTATTTGCGCTCTACTCTTGTTTCAGATTTGTCCCGGTTATTTTTATGTTGCATGTTGTGATGGTTGTTTCTCCCATATGACCATTATTTCTGTTTTCTTTTTGTTCAAACTGATACATTTTTGTTGTTTTATTTCACTATTTATGTCTATCATTTCTTGTAGTTGGGAGCCGCGATAGCTCAGTGGTTAGGGAACTGGACTACAAAGGACAATAGGTAGGGTTCGATCCCAACCGACGGCTTCCGGGTTCACCCAGCCCTTAATGGGTACCTGATTTTATTTCAGGGAAAGTGAAGCGGCACGGGCGTAATACCGACCACATTACCCCAAAAATCATGTGCCGAAGGTCTGTAAAATATAGGGTCACTAACACCATAATCCCTATACGCCACTTGGCGTGACGGGGGTACTTTACTTTTTTTTTTTATTTCCTGTAGTTCATTCTCTGTCTCTGCTATTAAGACTGTGTCATCCACATATCGTAAATTATTTATGTTGTGCTGCATTTCCATTTTTGTCTACTATTGATCTCATAATATATTCGCTGTAAAGTGAAAACAAATCCGGCGACAGAACACAGCCTTGTCTGACTCCTTGTTATATATATTGGAATTGTCCTGTTTGGTTGCTAATTAGTATAACTGCTGTTTGTTGCCAGTACATGTTTTTTTTTTTATTATTCGCAGATCATTCCCATCAATGTTTAATTTCTCCAGAATATTGATTATTTCCACATGCTTTACTCTGTCAAATGCTTTTGTGTGGTCTATAAAGCACATATATAGATCTTTCCCACTCCTTCCACAAATCCACATTGTTCCTAATTTATTTCTCGTTTTATTTTTTTTCCTTTCACGTCTCATGATGATTCTCAGTAATATTTTCGTCATATGGCTCATGAGACTAATAGTGCGATGGTCTTCACAATCAGTGGCTCATGACTTCTTCGGTATGGCTACAAAGATAGATGTTTAGTATCTATCGATTTCTAGTATGAGTCCAGTGTTATATATGTCATTGAGTAGTTTTGTTATGACTTGTACTCCCAGCTCTTCTAATGCATTTATTTCTTCGATTGTTATATTGTCGGGACTTAGAACTTTGCCTCTTTTCATGTGTTGAATTGCGTCCTCCACTGCACTTTGTATTATTGTTGGTCCTGTGTCTTTATTGGAATTGTTTAGCTCTGGTCTTTAGAAATCATAGAGTTGACTGATATATTATGTCCATCTTTATATTATCTTCTCCTGTCCCATTATTATATTTCCTCCTTTGATTTCACACATCCTAAAACTTTGACTTCTTTTCTTCCTGTTAATTCATTCAATCAACTGCTTGTTCATAAATAGTAAGTCTTTCTTTTGTTGTTTTTCTATTTCTTCACATTTCTGCTTTTACCATTCTTCCATTACTATTCTCTGCATTTGTTCTCGATCTCTTTGTGCAATATTTTGTATGTCCGTTCTTCTTTCTAATGTTTATTTCTTTCGTCCTTTAGTTGTAATATTTCTTCTGTCGTCCATTTCTTTTTGTTGATTCTTTTAGTCACTGGTATAACTTCTTTTGATGTTTGTTTGATTGATTGTTTGAGCATTTCACACTGTTCCTCGATGTCCTGTATTCTCTCAATAGCATTATATCTAATGTTTACTATCACTCATCTGTCTATCTACTCTAAGCATATCTAGTTCTAATTTTATATTTCTTGAGGATTTATGTGTCTCCCGCAGTTTTATTCTTATCTACTGTATACTATAACTACTGGTACATGGTCACCATTACAATCTACTCCTGGCCTTGTTTTAACCGATGTTAGCCCATTCCTGAATCTTCTCTGTACCAGTATAAAATCAATTTGATTGTGTACTTTTTTGTCTTGGCTTTGCCATGCACATAGTCCTCTAGGGCGTTGTTTGAACCAGGTGTTACCTACAATCATTGCATGTGTCTTTGATCAATCTATCAATCTCCCTCTGTCATTCGTCTCTCCAAGGCCATGACTCCCTGTCATATTTTGGACTTTAGCTGTTCCTACCTTTGCATTGAAATCCCCTAATATAAAAGTTATTTCTTGGGATTTACACTGTTCCATGGTCATCTCTAGCTCGTTGGAAAAAAGTGTCATTTTCTTCTTCTTCGCTATTACTTGTTTGTGTGTAAGCCTGAATTATGTTGATATCCATTGGTCGTCTCTCAATTTTACTAGTAGAATTCTATCTGATACTGACCAAAAATCCTGTCACTGTTTTGCTTCTTTCTCTATCTAGCATGATGTCTACTCGTCTTTTGTGTGTGGTTCCCCAAAGTAAATTACATGTCTACTGTCGCGTAGACAGTAAATATATGGTCCTAAGCAGGATCGAACCCGTATTCCTTGGCTCAGCTCTTTACCACGAAAAGCCAAACGCTAAAACACTACCAACTCGACTAACTGTAGCCTTATGCTAAGTTTCCCTCTGTAATAATAAATAATAATAAATAAATGTCTCCATGGTTTGTAGAACGTCATTTAGCCAGTATTTCTGTTGTTTATTTGAGACGTGACCTTGACATCTAATCCAGCATTCCTGGTCTATATCAAATAGAGCATCACGTGTGAGCTTGTGAACATCGGCGACTTTAAACGTACATTCTTGAGAGGCTAACTGCCTTTAGACTGTAGCCCACAGTCGCTCTGTGGGATTTACATGAAAATAGTAAACGGTAACCTCAGATATAAGTATGGCATTCTACTATTAGTTATTTATAGTTGTCTTTTATGGTTATTGAGTTATTAGCGGGCCATCATTATTGCACTCCGAACATGTCCACATGTGCTCAGATCCCCTCCTCAACAAGTCTCGAAGTTTCCAGCGACTGACGGCTCCAGTTCTATGTTGGTGGATTGGTCTTCTTACACGCCTACTAAGTTACTCGTTACTGGCTGTGCCCATCTTAACTCCCATCTCTTTCATCCGAAGGAGTGACGTGGACACATGGCTGTCGAAATCATGTGTTCTTAACACTTCCCTGAGGGCACAGATCCTGTGCGCCGATCCATTGGTTGATCGTCCTCAACAATAGTCCAGCTAGCCAACCAGTCCGCTCTTTCATTTCCCCTTACCCCAGCGTGTCCTAGGACGTAGATAAAGGTGACCTTACGTTTGTTTGACTTATGCAACGACTCTACCCATTGCCTGCGTACAGAGCCCTTCTCCACTTTTCTTATCATGCTCATCGAATCACTCAGTATACATGCGTGGATGTAGTCTTGTGATTCTAACCAGATGAATGCCTTGGTCACTGCCATCACCTCCATCATCATGCAACTCGTGGTCATAACATATACGCCACTGTCTTCCTTGACCATTCTGCCTGCCGAACGTGTTGTATATGTCCATGCACTCCATCGGTGTCGTATTACAGATCCGTCTGTATAGATGACTGCATCTTTCTCATCGGTGTTATCGAAGATGAGACCGTTGACATGCGCATAGAGCCTGACTGAATCCTGTTCCCTACCTTTCCTGTCGAGGGTGACAATACACGAGATATCCCCCTGAATGACGTAGGCACTGGTATTCATTGCTACACAGAGAGTGTTCCTTGTACACCCCAAGATAATGCATATAGTTTCTTTCTGTATTTTCTCCAGCTTTTCAATCTTACTGACTGTAAGAGCTTCAAGAATGTAAGGACTGTAAGAGCTTCAAGAATGTAAGGACTGTAAGAATTGTCTTTTATGGCACTCTACTGTTAGTTATCTATAGTTGTCTTTGTCGGTATTCTACTGTTAGTTATCTATAGTTGTCTTTGTCGGTATTCTACTGTTAGTTATCTATAGTTGTCTTTGTCGGTATTCTACTGTTAGTTATCTATAGTTGTCTTTTATGGCACTCTACCGTTAGTTATCTATAGTTGTTTTTTATGGCACTCTGCCGTTAGTTATCTATAGTTGTCTTTTTTGGCACTCTACCGTTAGTTATCTATAGTTGTTTTTTATGGCACTCTACCGTTAGTTATCTATAGTTGTCTTTTTTGGCACTCTACTGTTAGTTATCTATAGTTAATAGTTGTTTTGTTATGGTACTTTTCTGTTATCAATAGTTGTCGTTGTCAGTACTCTACTGTTAGCTATATATAGTTGTCTTTGAGGGTTTTCTACTGTTAGCTATCTATCTTTATCTTATGCGTTTTATATTGTTAATTATCTATGGTTGTTTTTTACGGCATTTTACTGTTCGACAGTACCAATTCCCGGAAGGGCAGTTTACGGTTTAACTACATATTTGACAGAACATTACCTGACCCCAAACGTGCTCATGGCAACAGTGGAGAGACCAACCATGAAGAAGGAAGCACTCAGGATCTGTATTTTGATCTCTTCATCACGGTGACCACAGGTAAGCTCAGCAACAATTAGCGCGGTTGTTAAGGGCGAAGATATGGAGAGTAGATTTTGCTGTGGGAAAACAAAATAACGTTGCTGTTCGCTTTATCTTTAAAACATTCATGACTTCTGTGTTGTTGATATTGATGTTCATGGTGTATTTTGTGCCTTTGCTGTTGAGTTTATTTAGGTGTTCTTGTCGGTCTTCTGTTTTTCTATGTATTAGTGTCTGATCGTATATATATGTATCTGTCTCTGATGGGTTGGCTAACTTGTATATTTAGTCCATGTATGTAATAAATGTGGAGGGACATGATCACCTACGCCAACCGAAAAGGCACATGATGATGGTGATGATGTAATAAATAGTAGGGGGGATAGTACGCACCCCTGTCTTACACCTGATCTAACTTTGAAGTGCCCTGTGTAACCTGCTGCTGTTCTGACTGTGCAGCTGCTGTTGATGTAGAAACTTTTAACTACGTTGGTTAGATGTTGGCTTACTCCGTATGTTGTCAGTATCTCCCACAGTTTTTCTCTATTTACTCTCTCGAATGCTTTTTCCTGGTTAAGAAAGCTGTGTACAAATTTCGTTTGAGTTATGTCGCTTTTCTGCAAGCTGTTTTAAGGTGAATAGAGCGTTATTAGATCCAGTGTTGTTTTTTTTTTTCGGAACCCCATATGAGACGCTTAACTGTAGTTCTATTATTGGTCTCAGCCTTTTATCCATAATTTTGGCGTATAACTTTCGTACATGACTGAGAAGAGATATACCTCTATATTGAATGCAGTCTCTCTTGCTACGGTTCTTTTTCCATATTGATGATTGCCTGTTGCCAGTTTTTTGGGGCTTTTTGTTAGTGCCATGCTGCATCAAATATTCTGTGCAGCCATATCACTCATGTTTCTCCTTCCGCTGCTATTCTATCTTTTGGTATGTTATCTGTCCACGGTGCTTTATTTCTTGGTGCACAATTTGATTACTTCTTCGATTTCCTCTTTCTTGATGTTGGGTTTAGTATTTCTGCGTTCTTGATCGTCTACTATCGATCTAATAATATTTTCGCTTTAAAGTGAAAACAAATCTGGTGACAGAACATAGTCTTGTCTGGCTCTTTGAATTATTAATTGAAATTGTCATGTTTGGTTGCTAATTCATATGACTGCATTTCCCACTGCTCCTTGATGGTCTGTATTTTCAATAGCATTATATCTATTTATGGATTAGATATAAATTTCAAAAAGACTATAAACTATGTTCATAAACAAAGATAAAACTCAAAACCTACAAGTGGATATCAAAGTTGAAGGAACATACCTGGAGACAGTTCAGAACTATAAATACCTTAGACATACTATAACCAGTGATGGAAAATATTAAACTGAAATAAACAAAAAGAATAGGAATGGCAAAAAGTAAAGTTAATGTAATAAAATATACTAACATCAAAACAAATATAACACCAAGGTTTAAACTAAGAATAGCAAAATGCTATATCTTCTGAACTTCCAGTATGGAACAGAAACATTGAGCATTAGACAAGAAAACAGAACAGAAAATTCAAGCCATTGAAATGTGGATTTAGAGAAGAATTGGAAGGAAAGAAAAGAAAATAAACGATGAGGTCTTAAAACAACTGAAAATGAAAAGGGAACTACTAAACACAAATCAAACAAGACAAATGAAATATTTGAGGCATGCTAAAAGACGCATCGGTCTATTAAAAGTAATCTTGGAAAGGAAAATACAAGGTAAAAGAGACAGAGGCAGTTTAGACAAACATGGACGAGTAACATTATAAGATGGACAAGTCAGACTATAACAGTGGCGTATACTGGTTTTGGGATCTGGACTACCGCTGACATAATAAATAAAGACATACATTATATTCAATAGGCTAAAATAAAGTAATATTTTCTAATGACATCATTACATTTTAAATTACTTACTTATTTATATGTAAACTCTATCCGACTTGTTTGGGACGAAAATGTCCCGATGACTTTGTCATTGAAAGTACTGTTGGGTTGGTTTCTAAGTTTCTGAAGGAATGATTTCTCAAAGGACATTAATGCCAAACCAGATAAGCGTTCTTGTGTCTGAGTTGAGCGAAAATAAGATTTGATTCTCTTGAGAGCAGAAAAAGTTCTTTCTACAGATGCTGATGCGCATAACGTAGTTATAAATAGGTTAGGAAGTTCAGGTAATAAGACATAGTTTCACTTTCACTTTGTGATGATTCTGATTGGCTAGAGTTGAACATAAACCATGAAACCGCATTAGTGTAGAGGTAGTTTAGCCGTTTTGACTGGAATTTTTGAATGTCAAGGTCATTAATTCAAAGTCGGAGAGAAGAGAAATGTACCGCTGCTGATTAGCGGTTTCATGTACTATTTTTTTTTTTATAGTAGTTTCGGTCACATTCACAAACGTTATAGTGGCCATAGGAAAACCTTGCTTTAATAAATGCAAATCAAAGCAAATAAATCATATTGTCCTACGAAATGTGTAACAGAATATTGAAAATTGTGTAATACAATTATGAAAACAATATAATAAATATCATTTCCTTTTGTATTTCGTTAATATGTTCAGGCTACGGGCGAAAGTTGCGGTAGCATAGAGAATACGCCACTGGACTATAACAACCTGTACGATCAAAGAAAGAAACCGAGCGGAATGTCGCCGCATGGTAGACATCCTTCGATGCGGAGACGGCATATAATGAATGAATGAAGTGGACGCAGGCGAGCGAGGCGTAACGAAAAGTCTGAGCCGTACATCGTTAGGCAAGTAGCTTATCATGAATTTTATTCCATTCAAAAATAGCCGTGCCTATTCTAATCCACCTTTTAATTGCTTACTATTGTCAGGTGATCAGTTTAGCTTCGTTATGGCGTCTTTTCGCAATTTTTGAATATATTTTATTATTGATTCTATTTAAAATTCGCCGACAACTGATATTTTTCTGATGACTTCTATGATGTACGCCAAGTTCAGTGACAGTTGAATTGTGACTTGTTTTAAATATATTATTTGTATTTCAAATGGAATTAAATAATTAGATCAATTATATAAACATGGATAGATATGATTCAGTGAATAGAAAGTTAGAAAGTCTAAGGAAGGCAGTAAAGAAAGCGGATTCCTGTAAGGTGACCAGACGTCCCGATTTTTAAAATTTTAATTTCAACCTTTGCCCCGGATTTGTTATTGTCCCGAATTTATCCCGATTTTGGCATATTTTGTAGCGTTTGTCCCGGATTAGTTAAATACATTAGGAACATAAACGTTTACCAATTTTTACAACATGATAAACGTCTCTTCCACTTAAAAATAGACTTTATTCCCTTGTTGTGTAGAAAATGTTTAAAAAGTTGAACTGGCTGTTCAATTGGCGAAACAGTAACAATAAAATGCGCTCCAAGTTTTAAATCTTGTAGACTGAAACTGAAACACTGATCAGAAAAGTACAGCAACTCTGCTTCACCTTCCATTTAAGTGAGTATCACTAATGTTTTTTTTTTCTTTTATCTCCCGATAACGCTTTGTTAGCCTATATTGTTATGTGTTTTAATTAGTTTTAAAATATGTGTATTATTCACTTGGAAAAGACGGAAGAAATGTCATTTTATTGATGGAAAATTTAAGTCAAATTAATACGTCCCGGATTAGGGTTTAAAAAATATGGTCACCTTAATTGATGTCAATTTGTGTGACGTCTATTCTGTTTATTTCAATATAGCGGTGAGTAAAAATAGAAAGAGTTCTTCCTGTTATTGTTTTCACATTTTTGATAGTAAATATGTTATTTGTTTAAAAATTAATGGAAATCATACACAATATGTAGATATGGAGCTAACATGAAAATAAAGTCGAGTTTAATGTAAATCTTCATTATGAATTATTTGAATAAAGTTTGGAGTGGACATTTAATTTCAGTTTTAGTGTTTTTTGTTTGCCTACTCGTTAGTAAGTACCGTTTCGTATGTGAATCTTCTGACACAAATATATTCTTCTGATGTAAATAAAAGTGAAGTCATTCGTGAACAGATACATACATAATTAATGTAAATACGATGACAAATACCTGATCAATCAATCAACAAATATGTCGCATCTGTTATGTCTACAAAATTGTCCTCAAAAATTAGCGTGAGCAAATGCGGTCTTTTAGCCACGCCCACTAAGTGTTAATAGGCCCCTATATTTCCGACAATATCATTCAAACGGCAAGAAGAGGTGTCAGCACGATCAAGGTCAAGGCCAGGGTGAACCTCCAGCAATCGTTACTATTCTCGCTCATGCAGGCTGTGGTGCTTTCAGTACTGGAAAATGGTTTGGGTTTGCCCATCAAAAAAAAGGACTCAGCCTTAACAGTAAACAAGACAGAAGTAATGGAGTTGATTTCTAAAACAGGTCTCACTAACGTGATCAAATCAAATGAATAAACTGAGTCTTTGAACTGTCCCTGCAGCAAACCTGGCCACATACATCAGCCAACATAGCAAAGTTTAACAAAGTTCAATAATTAAATAACAACTAAGATGGTTCTACATATAAAAATCTGCTTCTGAAATATCCGTCAATTTGTCCATGTTCACACACTGTTACTTTTTTTAGAGACGTCCACCCGACCAAAGTCCCTTGCGCACGCCGCGAAGAGAGGTTTGTGGAAGAAGCTCCGCGAAGAGAGGTTTGTGGAAGAAGCTCCGAAGTCAAGGCAAGGCCACACAGGCCTACACTGGTCAAACTCACATTGTGGCGGAGGGCACTCCTTGCCACGACTATGGTTAAGATGTCGTTGAAACACTGTTAATAAATCATCCCAGCAGTGATGGCAAGTGCTGGGCATTACTGTTTGCTTAGGAAAACCAACACGACCAAAGGCAGTTAGAGCCCTCCGTGTTCGACTTCAATCAAACGACAACAAACTATCAGGCTTCTGTGCATCTTTCTTGGCTGCATCCTTGAGTACCGCCTCCCTTCAACTGCCCAACTCCACATCTCACTGACTTCTAACGGACTCTCTCTAACAACCGCTACTCACTAATTTCCCTAACAATCCACGTCATCCTATTTTTACGTCACTTTTCTCTCCCTTCGCACTATACTACACGAATTCCGTCTCTACCTATTTTGGCGTGCAAATTCACTTTTACATTATTCGCCCCCAATTTGTGCTAGTCGTTAAACCATCTTAACGACTCTCCGTTCTATCTATTTAAATTCCTTCTCTCTTTTATACTAACTAGGTACTGTTTTGTTCACTGGGTCCAACTTACTCTCTAACTACTCCTATATACCGCTTTCTTTCATTTCCTCTGTTCATATATTCTCGGGAACATCCTCCATGATTTATTTAAACTATTCTAGTCTCCTTCACTCCTAATACAAACTGTATTTTGACTGTGATTTAGTCTTATAACCTTGCTTACATTTTTCAGCGTCCGTCTTCTGCTTGTGGTCTAAAAAATCGCTGTAACTGACCCATCTCATTTGCATAGGCTGCATCCGTCAATATTCTTTCTTCTTGCTTCCTTTGCATTTCCGCAAATTTATCCTTTGCTTCTTGTGATACGTTTTTCGTTACCAGCTCTGCTATTTCTGCTGCCGTTAAACTCCACGATCCATTCTCTGTTTTCGTATTTGTTGTGAGCTCTTCGTGTTAATCGTAGCTATGGATTCTAATTTATGAAAGAACAAGGGATAGATGGCAGGGTCTAGGGAATAGACAGAAATACAGACAGAAATGATATAAAAAGCAAGGGAATGTGTCCTTTCAAGAAAAGCGGAGAGCAGATACGTGGAAGTGGAGAAATCAGCTGGATAAAAGGGCATTCAAGGAAGTGACAAAGAGAAACAAGGGAGAAACAGTTTTAGAACTGAAAGAAGAAGGAAAGGAGGAACTGTTAAAACAGAGAAATACTGAAGGGAGGTCAAAAAGTAATGCACACCAATTTTTTTCTCGGAAACTATTCGGGCAAAATGTGTGAAATTTTCACAGATTGTAGCTGAACATCCCCTTTACACTACCTATTTTTCAACATAATCTCCGTCCAAGCGTATTGCCTTACGCCAACGCGAAACTAGGTCATGAATGCCTCGTTTGTACCAAGTTTTGTCTTGCTCGCGTAGCCATTTTTTAACTGCACGGATCCTATCCTCATCATTGTCAAAGTGCTTCCCACGCAGGAATTTTTTTAGTGGTCCAAACAGATGGAAATCTGAGGGAGCCAGATCAGGGCTGTAAGGAGGATGGGGCAGTACAGTCCAACCAAATTTGTTGATTGCTTCCCGTGTTACCAGACTTGTGTGAGGGCGTGCATTGTCATGTTGAAGCAACAAATCTGCAGATGGCTTATTAGGCCGAACTCTGTGGAACCGATTTTTGAGTTTTGTCAGTGTATTGATGTAAGCTGTCGAGTTGATTGTCTCACCTCTTGTCATTACATCAACAAGAATCACACCATCAATGTCCCAGAAGACAGTGATCATCACCTTTCCGGCAGATGGAGATGTTTTGAATTTTTTTCTTTTTGGTGACTGCGGATGATGCCATTCCATTGACTGCATTTTTGTTTCAGGCTCATAATAATGTGCCCACGTTTCGTCACCGGTAACAATTTTTGGACAAAAACATTTCTCCTTCAACACCGAAACGCTCCAACAATTCAGAACAGAATGTTTTCCTTTGAACTCTGTGATCATTTGTTAGGCACAGAGGAACCCATCGAGCGCAAATCTTTGAATATCCGAGAGTTTTAAAAATTGCGATTGCACTTCCCTTGCTGACTGTAAGCTGCAATGCCAATTGCTGACTAGTGATACGCCTATCCTTACGAATAATGGCATCAGCCCGGTTTAACATGTCTGTGCTGGTAGCCGAGGCAGCACGTCCAGAACGCGGTAAATCATGCTCCTATCGACTGCAGAACATTTGTACACTGCACACAGTCGTTTATGAATGTTTGCCACAGTTTCTTTTTCCGCATCCAGAAATTCTATGACAATTCGCTGTTTGTAACGGACATTGTTGACAAGCTCCATTTTAACGGTTCATAGATTGCGTAATATTTATCAGAATGCTGTGCAATTTGGTGCACATAATTGGAACATGTCATATTCCAGGTGTGCAAAATTTCATATTCCTATCTTTATTATTAGCCGAGAAAAAAATTGGTGTGCATTACTTTTTGTCCTCCCTACGTACAAGACCATGTTATTTAAACGAGATTTGAGAAAGAAGAGATAGAACAGATAAGTCGTATTTGCGCTATTACTTTGCCCCTTTTTATTCTTATTGTCTTCCCCGAATAATTTATCAACATTATCGGACAGATGTTGTTATTCTCTATTCTTACAATGCCCTTACCTTTATGCCTGGCTCACCCATTAGTTCCCTCTTTGATCCTGTCGTCTTTACTGTCATCCCTGCTTTAATCATTCTTTCTCATTTTTGCCAAAGT
Source organism: Megaustenia siamemsis (assembly GCA_032433765.1). NCBI lineage: Eukaryota > Metazoa > Mollusca > Gastropoda > Stylommatophora > Ariophantidae > Megaustenia > Megaustenia siamemsis. The sequence continues at coordinate 188,005,253 of JAVIAB010000092.1, forward strand.
GATGTGCACCCTATGTGGTTTCAGAATTATATCTTCTTTAGCTCTAGCCAATGTGGCTATCTGAATATTATCCTCCATTTGGATCTCCATATTTCCTAGTTGTAACTTTTGTGTTCTACAATTCACTATCGCTTTATTATTGATCATCCAATCTCTTCCTATTATCATCGCTCTATTCATTCCTTCTACTATCATGAATACTTGTTTCATGGTATATTCTCCTATTTTCATTTTCAATACTGTTTTTCCTAACACCCTTAATAGTTGTCCATTTACAGCCTCTAAGTTATTTACTGTTCTGTATATCTTGTTTCTCCCTCCTAAAGATCTAAATGTACTTGCTTTTATACCACTGATGCTCGCTCCTGTATCTATTATTGCTCTTAGTTTTTTTCTAATTTTCTATTTGTACTATGCATGTACAGGTGTCTTTCCTCCATTCATAATTTTTAAATTCATCAGGCCTTCTTTTCGTGCTCAAAGGCGCCTAACTCCTTGAGCACTTTTGGCGTTTCCCGCCATTCTCTTCATTCTCTTTGTGTGCCATCCTCTGCTCTACATTGTTTTGCAATGTGTCCTATCTGAATACAACTATAGCACCTCCTTGTCTCCTGGATGCTATGTACAACCTGTCTGTAGCTCTGTTCTCTATCTCTTCTCTTCATATGATCTGTCTCCCTGTGGCTTTCCTGTCGACTTTGCCAATTCCATTCTATTCTTTCTTGTTGTTGGTTGTCTTCAAACCTTTTTAATAAACTCTCTTCCTCTATCGCCGCATTTATCACTCGTGACAACGTCGTTATTGCCCTCCTTGCCAACTGCAACTTTAACTCTCTATTTCTGAGTCCAGATATAAATGTTGCTACCAACATTTTGTTCACTTGGTCATTATCCACTCCCTGTCCTAACCCTTGTTCCACTATCACTACCATTCTGTCTCCATATTCTTGTAGTGATTCATTTCTCTGTTGTTGTATCGTTCTCAGTGTGATGATAACATGTTGCTCATCCTTATATTGGGCATATCTTTTTTGCCAAATAGGCTCTGAATTCCTGCCATTTCTCTTCTCTCATCTCTTCTATTCTACGCCTGATGCAATTTACATCTCCCCCTTGACTCGTTGCCAATGCCATGTCTTTCCATTCTGCTTGCGACATGTGCTTGTTCTTACCCCAATACTCCACTGCATTAGCCCATGCATCAAACCTTCCTGTCTCTCCGGCAAAAATTGGAATTCTCCTTGTTACCTCCTGCATCTGTAAACTATTTCCTAGCTTCTCTATTGCCGCATCCATCATGTGTAGCGTCTGCCTCATATTTTCTTCTTGACTCATTGTTTCTATTCCTCTATTTCCTCTTCTCGCCATTTGTGTCCCTTATATTCTCCTCTGCTCTACTAATTATATCTCTTTAGATATCTGTTTTACTGCTAATTTTACCTTTGTACATGTGATTCTATCACAAGTTAGATATAACTCTACAATTTCCCTGTAATGTAATCTGCCCATCGTTCGTGGTGTCAACTTTCTCGCACACTCACCTATTATTACAACATGTTACTTAAATACATATACAATTTATAATATATTAGTGTGTATCATGTTGTCATCCATATGCTAATCTGTGGCATCACCATCATGTGTGTCCTGTGTTGTACAAATCTATTATACTATTTCCCTCTGAGTTTACCATTTTATTTGTCTTCCATCTGTGCAGTTTCCCTTTACTATTTCCTACTTCTAGAAAAATCTCACCAGCCACACATGATCGTGATCTCTTATACCCACATCTGGTGGGTTTAATCCCTATTCTTTTGTTCCTATTGTGTTTCTACTACGTTACTCTTTAAAAAAAAATTAATACATTAACACAATCTCTAGCACGGATTATCCATTATAATAATTCCTCTCTTGACGATCCTTAGAGTAACACTGTTTATCACTTACGATCCTTAGAATCACACTGCCTATCACTGTTCTACATATTGGCGCCCTGTTTCCTCTTGTGATCGCAGTTTGTTAGTAAGCTGCACTATGTACTGGATGACACTCAATAACTAAATAACAACTAAGATGGTTCTACATATAAAAATCTGCTTCTGAAATGTCCCTTAATTTGTCCATGTTCACACACTGTTACTTTTTTTAGAGACGTCCACCCGACCAAAGTCCCTTGCACACGCCGCGAAGAGAGGTTTTGTGGAAGAAGCTCCGCGAAGAGAGGTTTGTGGAAGAAGCTCCGCGAAGAGAGGTTTGTGGAAGAAGCTCCGCGAAGAGAGGTTTGTGGAAGAAGCTCCGCGAAGAGAGGTTTGTGGAAGAAGCTCCGCGAAGAGAGGTTTGTGGAAGAAGCTCCGCGAAGAGAGGTTTGTGGAAGATGCTCCGAAGTCAAGGCCAGACCACACAGGCCCACACTGGTCAAACTCACATTGTGGACGAAGGGCACTCCGTGCCACGACTATGGTTAAGATGTCGTTGAGACACTGTTAAATCTTCCCAGCAGTGATGGCAAGTGCTGGGCAGTACTGTTTGCTTAGGTAAACCATCAGCACCAGAGGCAGTTAGAGTCCTCTAGGTTGGACTTCAATCAAACGACATCAAACTATCAGGTTTCTGTGCATCCTTCTTGGCTGCATCCCTGAGTACTGCCTCCCTTCAACTGCCCAACTCCACATCTCACTGACTTCTAACGGACTCTCTCTAACAACCGCTACTCACTAATTTCCCTAACAACCCACATCATCCTATTTTTACGTCACTTTTCTCTTCCTCCGCGCTATACTACACTAATTCCGTCTCTACCTATTTTTACGTCACTTTTCTCTTCCTCCGCACTATACTACACTAATTCCGTCTCTACCTATTTTTACGTCACTTTTCTCTTCCTCCGCACTATACTACACTAATTCCGTCTCTACCTATTTTTACGTCACTTTTCTCTTCCTCCGCGCTATACTACACTAATTCCGTCTCTACCTATTTTTACGTCACTTTTCTCTTCCTCCGCGCTATACTACACTAATTCCGTCTCTACCTATTTTTACGTCACTTTTCTCTTCCTCCGCACTATACTACACTAATTCCGTCTCTACCTATTTTTACGTCACTTTTCTCTTCCTCCGCGCTATACTACACTAATTCCGTCTCTACCTATTTTTACGTCACTTTTCTCTTCCTCCGCACTATACTACACTAATTCCGTCTCTACCTATTTTTACGTCACTTTTCTCTTCCTCCGCACTATACTACACTAATTCCGTCTCTACCTATTTTTACGTCACTTTTCTCTTCCTCCGCGCTATACTACACTAATTCCGTCTCTACCTATTTTTACGTCACTTTTCTCTTCCTCCGCACTATACTACACTAATTCCGTCTCTACCTATTTTTACGTCACTTTTCTCTTCCTCCGCGCTATACTACACTAATTCCGTCTCTACCTATTTTTACGTCACTTTTCTCTTCCTCCGCACTATACTACACTAATTCCGTCTCTACCTATTTTTACGTCACTTTTCTCTTCCTCCGCACTATACTACACTAATTCCGTCTCTACCTATTTTTACGTCACTTTTCTCTTCCTCCGCGCTATACTACACTAATTCCGTCTCTACCTATTTTTACGTCACTTTTCTCTTCCTCCGCACTATACTACACTAATTCCGTCTCTACCTATTTTTACGTCACTTTTCTCTTCCTCCGCACTATACTACACTAATTCCGTCTCTACCTATTTTTACGTCACTTTTCTCTTCCTCCGCACTATACTACACTAATTCCGTCTCTACCTATTTTTACGTCACTTTTCTCTTCCTCCGCGCTATACTACACTAATTCCGTCTCTACCTATTTTTACGTCACTTTTCTCTTCCTCCGCACTATACTACACTAATTCCGTCTCTACCTATTTTTACGTCACTTTTCTCTTCCTCCGCGCTATACTACACTAATTCCGTCTCTACCTATTTTTACGTCACTTTTCTCTTCCTCCGCACTATACTACACTAATTCCGTCTCTACCTATTTTTACGTCACTTTTCTCTTCCTCCGCACTATACTACACTAATTCCGTCTCTACCTATTTTTACGTCACTTTTCTCTTCCTCCGCACTATACTACACTAATTCCGTCTCTACCTATTTTTACGTCACTTTTCTCTTCCTCCGCACTATACTACACTAATTCCGTCTCTACCTATTTTTACGTCACTTTTCTCTTCCTCCGCGCTATACTACACTAATTCCGTCTCTACCTATTTTTACGTCACTTTTCTCTTCCTCCGCACTATACTACACTAATTCCGTCTCTACCTATTTTTACGTCACTTTTCTCTTCCTCCGCGCTATACTACACTAATTCCGTCTCTACCTATTTTTACGTCACTTTTCTCTTCCTCCGCACTATACTACACTAATTCCGTCTCTACCTATTTTTACGTCACTTTTCTCTTCCTCCGCACTATACTACACTAATTCCGTCTCTACCTATTTTTACGTCACTTTTCTCTTCCTCCGCACTATACTACACTAATTCCGTCTCTACCTATTTTTACGTCACTTTTCTCTTCCTCCGCACTATACTACACTAATTCCGTCTCTACCTATTTTTACGTCACTTTTCTCTTCCTCCGCACTATACTACACTAATTCCGTCTCTACCTATTTTTACGTCACTTTTCTCTTCCTCCGCACTATACTACACTAATTCCGTCTCTACCTATTTTTACGTCACTTTTCTCTTCCTCCGCGCTATACTACACTAATTCCGTCTCTACCTATTTTTACGTCACTTTTCTCTTCCTCCGCACTATACTACACTAATTCCGTCTCTACCTATTTTTACGTCACTTTTCTCTTCCTCCGCGCTATACTACACTAATTCCGTCTCTACCTATTTTTACGTCACTTTTCTCTTCCTCCGCACTATACTACACTAATTCCGTCTCTACCTATTTTTACGTCACTTTTCTCTTCCTCCGCACTATACTACACTAATTCCGTCTCTACCTATTTTTACGTCACTTTTCTCTTCCTCCGCACTATACTACACTAATTCCGTCTCTACCTATTTTTACGTCACTTTTCTCTTCCTCCGCACTATACTACACTAATTCCGTCTCTACCTATTTTTACGTCACTTTTCTCTTCCTCCGCGCTATACTACACTAATTCCGTCTCTACCTATTTTTACGTCACTTTTCTCTTCCTCCGCACTATACTACACTAATTCCGTCTCTACCTATTTTTACGTCACTTTTCTCTTCCTCCGCACTATACTACACTAATTCCGTCTCTACCTATTTTTACGTCACTTTTCTCTTCCTCCGCGCTATACTACACTAATTCCGTCTCTACCTATTTTTACGTCACTTTTCTCTTCCTCCGCACTATACTACACTAATTCCGTCTCTACCTATTTTTACGTCACTTTTCTCTTCCTCCGCACTATACTACACTAATTCCGTCTCTACCTATTTTTACGTCACTTTTCTCTTCCTCCGCACTATACTACACTAATTCCGTCTCTACCTATTTTTACGTCACTTTTCTCTTCCTCCGCACTATACTACACTAATTCCGTCTCTACCTATTTTTACGTCACTTTTCTCTTCCTCCGCACTATACTACACTAATTCCGTCTCTACCTATTTTTACGTCACTTTTCTCTTCCTCCGCACTATACTACACTAATTCCGTCTCTACCTATTTTTACGTCACTTTTCTCTTCCTCCGCACTATACTACACTAATTCCGTCTCTACCTATTTTTACGTCACTTTTCTCTTCCTCCGCGCTATACTACACTAATTCCGTCTCTACCTATTTTTACGTCACTTTTCTCTTCCTCCGCACTATACTACACTAATTCCGTCTCTACCTATTTTTACGTCACTTTTCTCTTCCTCCGCACTATACTACACTAATTCCGTCTCTACCTATTTTTACGTCACTTTTCTCTTCCTCCGCACTATACTACACTAATTCCGTCTCTACCTATTTTTACGTCACTTTTCTCTTCCTCCGCGCTATACTACACTAATTCCGTCTCTACCTATTTTTACGTCACTTTTCTCTTCCTCCGCACTATACTACACTAATTCCGTCTCTACCTATTTTTACGTCACTTTTCTCTTCCTCCGCACTATACTACACTAATTCCGTCTCTACCTATTTTTACGTCACTTTTCTCTTCCTCCGCACTATACTACACTAATTCCGTCTCTACCTATTTTTACGTCACTTTTCTCTTCCTCCGCACTATACTACACTAATTCCGTCTCTACCTATTTTTACGTCACTTTTCTCTTCCTCCGCACTATACTACACTAATTCCGTCTCTACCTATTTTTACGTCACTTTTCTCTTCCTCCGCACTATACTACACTAATTCCGTCTCTACCTATTTTTACGTCACTTTTCTCTTCCTCCGCACTATACTACACTAATTCCGTCTCTACCTATTTTTACGTCACTTTTCTCTTCCTCCGCACTATACTACACTAATTCCGTCTCTACCTATTTTTACGTCACTTTTCTCTTCCTCCGCACTATACTACACTAATTCCGTCTCTACCTATTTTTACGTCACTTTTCTCTTCCTCCGCACTATACTACACTAATTCCGTCTCTACCTATTTTTACGTCACTTTTCTCTTCCTCCGCACTATACTACACTAATTCCGTCTCTACCTATTTTTACGTCACTTTTCTCTTCCTCCGCACTATACTACACTAATTCCGTCTCTACCTATTTTTACGTCACTTTTCTCTTCCTCCGCACTATACTACACTAATTCCGTCTCTACCTATTTTTACGTCACTTTTCTCTTCCTCCGCACTATACTACACTAATTCCGTCTCTACCTATTTTTACGTCACTTTTCTCTTCCTCCGCACTATACTACACTAATTCCGTCTCTACCTATTTTTACGTCACTTTTCTCTTCCTCCGCACTATACTACACTAATTCCGTCTCTACCTATTTTTACGTCACTTTTCTCTTCCTCCGCACTATACTACACTAATTCCGTCTCTACCTATTTTTACGTCACTTTTCTCTTCCTCCGCACTATACTACACTAATTCCGTCTCTACCTATTTTTACGTCACTTTTCTCTTCCTCCGCACTATACTACACTAATTCCGTCTCTACCTATTTTTACGTCACTTTTCTCTTCCTCCGCACTATACTACACTAATTCCGTCTCTACCTATTTTTACGTCACTTTTCTCTTCCTCCGCACTATACTACACTAATTCCGTCTCTACCTATTTTTACGTCACTTTTCTCTTCCTCCGCACTATACTACACTAATTCCGTCTCTACCTATTTTTACGTCACTTTTCTCTTCCTCCGCACTATACTACACTAATTCCGTCTCTACCTATTTTTACGTCACTTTTCTCTTCCTCCGCACTATACTACACTAATTCCGTCTCTACCTATTTTTACGTCACTTTTCTCTTCCTCCGCACTATACTACACTAATTCCGTCTCTACCTATTTTTACGTCACTTTTCTCTTCCTCCGCACTATACTACACTAATTCCGTCTCTACCTATTTTTACGTCACTTTTCTCTTCCTCCGCACTATACTACACTAATTCCGTCTCTACCTATTTTTACGTCACTTTTCTCTTCCTCCGCACTATACTACACTAATTCCGTCTCTACCTATTTTTACGTCACTTTTCTCTTCCTCCGCACTATACTACACTAATTCCGTCTCTACCTATTTTTACGTCACTTTTCTCTTCCTCCGCACTATACTACACTAATTCCGTCTCTACCTATTTTTACGTCACTTTTCTCTTCCTCCGCACTATACTACACTAATTCCGTCTCTACCTATTTTTACGTCACTTTTCTCTTCCTCCGCACTATACTACACTAATTCCGTCTCTACCTATTTTTACGTCACTTTTCTCTTCCTCCGCACTATACTACACTAATTCCGTCTCTACCTATTTTTACGTCACTTTTCTCTTCCTCCGCACTATACTACACTAATTCCGTCTCTACCTATTTTTACGTCACTTTTCTCTTCCTCCGCACTATACTACACTAATTCCGTCTCTACCTATTTTTACGTCACTTTTCTCTTCCTCCGCACTATACTACACTAATTCCGTCTCTACCTATTTTTACGTCACTTTTCTCTTCCTCCGCACTATACTACACTAATTCCGTCTCTACCTATTTTTACGTCACTTTTCTCTTCCTCCGCACTATACTACACTAATTCCGTCTCTACCTATTTTTACGTCACTTTTCTCTTCCTCCGCACTATACTACACTAATTCCGTCTCTACCTATTTTTACGTCACTTTTCTCTTCCTCCGCACTATACTACACTAATTCCGTCTCTACCTATTTTTACGTCACTTTTCTCTTCCTCCGCACTATACTACACTAATTCCGTCTCTACCTATTTTTACGTCACTTTTCTCTTCCTCCGCACTATACTACACTAATTCCGTCTCTACCTATTTTTACGTCACTTTTCTCTTCCTCCGCACTATACTACACTAATTCCGTCTCTACCTATTTTTACGTCACTTTTCTCTTCCTCCGCACTATACTACACTAATTCCGTCTCTACCTATTTTTACGTCACTTTTCTCTTCCTCCGCACTATACTACACTAATTCCGTCTCTACCTATTTTTACGTCACTTTTCTCTTCCTCCGCACTATACTACACTAATTCCGTCTCTACCTATTTTTACGTCACTTTTCTCTTCCTCCGCACTATACTACACTAATTCCGTCTCTACCTATTTTTACGTCACTTTTCTCTTCCTCCGCACTATACTACACTAATTCCGTCTCTACCTATTTTTACGTCACTTTTCTCTTCCTCCGCACTATACTACACTAATTCCGTCTCTACCTATTTTTACGTCACTTTTCTCTTCCTCCGCACTATACTACACTAATTCCGTCTCTACCTATTTTTACGTCACTTTTCTCTTCCTCCGCACTATACTACACTAATTCCGTCTCTACCTATTTTTACGTCACTTTTCTCTTCCTCCGCACTATACTACACTAATTCCGTCTCTACCTATTTTTACGTCACTTTTCTCTTCCTCCGCACTATACTACACTAATTCCGTCTCTACCTATTTTTACGTCACTTTTCTCTTCCTCCGCACTATACTACACTAATTCCGTCTCTACCTATTTTTACGTCACTTTTCTCTTCCTCCGCACTATACTACACTAATTCCGTCTCTACCTATTTTTACGTCACTTTTCTCTTCCTCCGCACTATACTACACTAATTCCGTCTCTACCTATTTTTACGTCACTTTTCTCTTCCTCCGCACTATACTACACTAATTCCGTCTCTACCTATTTTTACGTCACTTTTCTCTTCCTCCGCACTATACTACACTAATTCCGTCTCTACCTATTTTTACGTCACTTTTCTCTTCCTCCGCACTATACTACACTAATTCCGTCTCTACCTATTTTTACGTCACTTTTCTCTTCCTCCGCACTATACTACACTAATTCCGTCTCTACCTATTTTTACGTCACTTTTCTCTTCCTCCGCACTATACTACACTAATTCCGTCTCTACCTATTTTTACGTCACTTTTCTCTTCCTCCGCACTATACTACACTAATTCCGTCTCTACCTATTTTTACGTCACTTTTCTCTTCCTCCGCACTATACTACACTAATTCCGTCTCTACCTATTTTTACGTCACTTTTCTCTTCCTCCGCACTATACTACACTAATTCCGTCTCTACCTATTTTTACGTCACTTTTCTCTTCCTCCGCACTATACTACACTAATTCCGTCTCTACCTATTTTTACGTCACTTTTCTCTTCCTCCGCACTATACTACACTAATTCCGTCTCTACCTATTTTTACGTCACTTTTCTCTTCCTCCGCACTATACTACACTAATTCCGTCTCTACCTATTTTTACGTCACTTTTCTCTTCCTCCGCACTATACTACACTAATTCCGTCTCTACCTATTTTTACGTCACTTTTCTCTTCCTCCGCACTATACTACACTAATTCCGTCTCTACCTATTTTTACGTCACTTTTCTCTTCCTCCGCACTATACTACACTAATTCCGTCTCTACCTATTTTTACGTCACTTTTCTCTTCCTCCGCACTATACTACACTAATTCCGTCTCTACCTATTTTTACGTCACTTTTCTCTTCCTCCGCACTATACTACACTAATTCCGTCTCTACCTATTTTTACGTCACTTTTCTCTTCCTCCGCACTATACTACACTAATTCCGTCTCTACCTATTTTTACGTCACTTTTCTCTTCCTCCGCACTATACTACACTAATTCCGTCTCTACCTATTTTTACGTCACTTTTCTCTTCCTCCGCACTATACTACACTAATTCCGTCTCTACCTATTTTTACGTCACTTTTCTCTTCCTCCGCACTATACTACACTAATTCCGTCTCTACCTATTTTTACGTCACTTTTCTCTTCCTCCGCACTATACTACACTAATTCCGTCTCTACCTATTTTTACGTCACTTTTCTCTTCCTCCGCACTATACTACACTAATTCCGTCTCTACCTATTTTTACGTCACTTTTCTCTTCCTCCGCACTATACTACACTAATTCCGTCTCTACCTATTTTTACGTCACTTTTCTCTTCCTCCGCACTATACTACACTAATTCCGTCTCTACCTATTTTTACGTCACTTTTCTCTTCCTCCGCACTATACTACACTAATTCCGTCTCTACCTATTTTTACGTCACTTTTCTCTTCCTCCGCACTATACTACACTAATTCCGTCTCTACCTATTTTTACGTCACTTTTCTCTTCCTCCGCACTATACTACACTAATTCCGTCTCTACCTATTTTTACGTCACTTTTCTCTTCCTCCGCACTATACTACACTAATTCCGTCTCTACCTATTTTTACGTCACTTTTCTCTTCCTCCGCACTATACTACACTAATTCCGTCTCTACCTATTTTTACGTCACTTTTCTCTTCCTCCGCACTATACTACACTAATTCCGTCTCTACCTATTTTTACGTCACTTTTCTCTTCCTCCGCACTATACTACACTAATTCCGTCTCTACCTATTTTTACGTCACTTTTCTCTTCCTCCGCACTATACTACACTAATTCCGTCTCTACCTATTTTTACGTCACTTTTCTCTTCCTCCGCACTATACTACACTAATTCCGTCTCTACCTATTTTTACGTCACTTTTCTCTTCCTCCGCACTATACTACACTAATTCCGTCTCTACCTATTTTTACGTCACTTTTCTCTTCCTCCGCACTATACTACACTAATTCCGTCTCTACCTATTTTTACGTCACTTTTCTCTTCCTCCGCACTATACTACACTAATTCCGTCTCTACCTATTTTTACGTCACTTTTCTCTTCCTCCGCACTATACTACACTAATTCCGTCTCTACCTATTTTTACGTCACTTTTCTCTTCCTCCGCACTATACTACACTAATTCCGTCTCTACCTATTTTTACGTCACTTTTCTCTTCCTCCGCACTATACTACACTAATTCCGTCTCTACCTATTTTTACGTCACTTTTCTCTTCCTCCGCACTATACTACACTAATTCCGTCTCTACCTATTTTTACGTCACTTTTCTCTTCCTCCGCACTATACTACACTAATTCCGTCTCTACCTATTTTTACGTCACTTTTCTCTTCCTCCGCACTATACTACACTAATTCCGTCTCTACCTATTTTTACGTCACTTTTCTCTTCCTCCGCACTATACTACACTAATTCCGTCTCTACCTATTTTTACGTCACTTTTCTCTTCCTCCGCACTATACTACACTAATTCCGTCTCTACCTATTTTTACGTCACTTTTCTCTTCCTCCGCACTATACTACACTAATTCCGTCTCTACCTATTTTTACGTCACTTTTCTCTTCCTCCGCACTATACTACACTAATTCCGTCTCTACCTATTTTTACGTCACTTTTCTCTTCCTCCGCACTATACTACACTAATTCCGTCTCTACCTATTTTTACGTCACTTTTCTCTTCCTCCGCACTATACTACACTAATTCCGTCTCTACCTATTTTTACGTCACTTTTCTCTTCCTCCGCACTATACTACACTAATTCCGTCTCTACCTATTTTTACGTCACTTTTCTCTTCCTCCGCACTATACTACACTAATTCCGTCTCTACCTATTTTTACGTCACTTTTCTCTTCCTCCGCACTATACTACACTAATTCCGTCTCTACCTATTTTTACGTCACTTTTCTCTTCCTCCGCACTATACTACACTAATTCCGTCTCTACCTATTTTTACGTCACTTTTCTCTTCCTCCGCACTATACTACACTAATTCCGTCTCTACCTATTTTTACGTCACTTTTCTCTTCCTCCGCACTATACTACACTAATTCCGTCTCTACCTATTTTTACGTCACTTTTCTCTTCCTCCGCACTATACTACACTAATTCCGTCTCTACCTATTTTTACGTCACTTTTCTCTTCCTCCGCACTATACTACACTAATTCCGTCTCTACCTATTTTTACGTCACTTTTCTCTTCCTCCGCACTATACTACACTAATTCCGTCTCTACCTATTTTTACGTCACTTTTCTCTTCCTCCGCACTATACTACACTAATTCCGTCTCTACCTATTTTTACGTCACTTTTCTCTTCCTCCGCACTATACTACACTAATTCCGTCTCTACCTATTTTTACGTCACTTTTCTCTTCCTCCGCACTATACTACACTAATTCCGTCTCTACCTATTTTTACGTCACTTTTCTCTTCCTCCGCACTATACTACACTAATTCCGTCTCTACCTATTTTTACGTCACTTTTCTCTTCCTCCGCACTATACTACACTAATTCCGTCTCTACCTATTTTTACGTCACTTTTCTCTTCCTCCGCACTATACTACACTAATTCCGTCTCTACCTATTTTTACGTCACTTTTCTCTTCCTCCGCACTATACTACACTAATTCCGTCTCTACCTATTTTTACGTCACTTTTCTCTTCCTCCGCACTATACTACACTAATTCCGTCTCTACCTATTTTTACGTCACTTTTCTCTTCCTCCGCACTATACTACACTAATTCCGTCTCTACCTATTTTTACGTCACTTTTCTCTTCCTCCGCACTATACTACACTAATTCCGTCTCTACCTATTTTTACGTCACTTTTCTCTTCCTCCGCACTATACTACACTAATTCCGTCTCTACCTATTTTTACGTCACTTTTCTCTTCCTCCGCACTATACTACACTAATTCCGTCTCTACCTATTTTTACGTCACTTTTCTCTTCCTCCGCACTATACTACACTAATTCCGTCTCTACCTATTTTTACGTCACTTTTCTCTTCCTCCGCACTATACTACACTAATTCCGTCTCTACCTATTTTTACGTCACTTTTCTCTTCCTCCGCACTATACTACACTAATTCCGTCTCTACCTATTTTTACGTCACTTTTCTCTTCCTCCGCACTATACTACACTAATTCCGTCTCTACCTATTTTTACGTCACTTTTCTCTTCCTCCGCACTATACTACACTAATTCCGTCTCTACCTATTTTTACGTCACTTTTCTCTTCCTCCGCACTATACTACACTAATTCCGTCTCTACCTATTTTTACGTCACTTTTCTCTTCCTCCGCACTATACTACACTAATTCCGTCTCTACCTATTTTTACGTCACTTTTCTCTTCCTCCGCACTATACTACACTAATTCCGTCTCTACCTATTTTTACGTCACTTTTCTCTTCCTCCGCACTATACTACACTAATTCCGTCTCTACCTATTTTTACGTCACTTTTCTCTTCCTCCGCACTATACTACACTAATTCCGTCTCTACCTATTTTTACGTCACTTTTCTCTTCCTCCGCACTATACTACACTAATTCCGTCTCTACCTATTTTTACGTCACTTTTCTCTTCCTCCGCACTATACTACACTAATTCCGTCTCTACCTATTTTTACGTCACTTTTCTCTTCCTCCGCACTATACTACACTAATTCCGTCTCTACCTATTTTTACGTCACTTTTCTCTTCCTCCGCACTATACTACACTAATTCCGTCTCTACCTATTTTTACGTCACTTTTCTCTTCCTCCGCACTATACTACACTAATTCCGTCTCTACCTATTTTTACGTCACTTTTCTCTTCCTCCGCACTATACTACACTAATTCCGTCTCTACCTATTTTTACGTCACTTTTCTCTTCCTCCGCACTATACTACACTAATTCCGTCTCTACCTATTTTTACGTCACTTTTCTCTTCCTCCGCACTATACTACACTAATTCCGTCTCTACCTATTTTTACGTCACTTTTCTCTTCCTCCGCACTATACTACACTAATTCCGTCTCTACCTATTTTTACGTCACTTTTCTCTTCCTCCGCACTATACTACACTAATTCCGTCTCTACCTATTTTTACGTCACTTTTCTCTTCCTCCGCACTATACTACACTAATTCCGTCTCTACCTATTTTTACGTCACTTTTCTCTTCCTCCGCACTATACTACACTAATTCCGTCTCTACCTATTTTTACGTCACTTTTCTCTTCCTCCGCACTATACTACACTAATTCCGTCTCTACCTATTTTTACGTCACTTTTCTCTTCCTCCGCACTATACTACACTAATTCCGTCTCTACCTATTTTTACGTCACTTTTCTCTTCCTCCGCACTATACTACACTAATTCCGTCTCTACCTATTTTTACGTCACTTTTCTCTTCCTCCGCACTATACTACACTAATTCCGTCTCTACCTATTTTTACGTCACTTTTCTCTTCCTCCGCACTATACTACACTAATTCCGTCTCTACCTATTTTTACGTCACTTTTCTCTTCCTCCGCACTATACTACACTAATTCCGTCTCTACCTATTTTTACGTCACTTTTCTCTTCCTCCGCACTATACTACACTAATTCCGTCTCTACCTATTTTTACGTCACTTTTCTCTTCCTCCGCACTATACTACACTAATTCCGTCTCTACCTATTTTTACGTCACTTTTCTCTTCCTCCGCACTATACTACACTAATTCCGTCTCTACCTATTTTTACGTCACTTTTCTCTTCCTCCGCACTATACTACACTAATTCCGTCTCTACCTATTTTTACGTCACTTTTCTCTTCCTCCGCACTATACTACACTAATTCCGTCTCTACCTATTTTTACGTCACTTTTCTCTTCCTCCGCACTATACTACACTAATTCCGTCTCTACCTATTTTTACGTCACTTTTCTCTTCCTCCGCACTATACTACACTAATTCCGTCTCTACCTATTTTTACGTCACTTTTCTCTTCCTCCGCACTATACTACACTAATTCCGTCTCTACCTATTTTTACGTCACTTTTCTCTTCCTCCGCACTATACTACACTAATTCCGTCTCTACCTATTTTTACGTCACTTTTCTCTTCCTCCGCACTATACTACACTAATTCCGTCTCTACCTATTTTTACGTCACTTTTCTCTTCCTCCGCACTATACTACACTAATTCCGTCTCTACCTATTTTTACGTCACTTTTCTCTTCCTCCGCACTATACTACACTAATTCCGTCTCTACCTATTTTTACGTCACTTTTCTCTTCCTCCGCACTATACTACACTAATTCCGTCTCTACCTATTTTTACGTCACTTTTCTCTTCCTCCGCACTATACTACACTAATTCCGTCTCTACCTATTTTTACGTCACTTTTCTCTTCCTCCGCACTATACTACACTAATTCCGTCTCTACCTATTTTTACGTCACTTTTCTCTTCCTCCGCACTATACTACACTAATTCCGTCTCTACCTATTTTTACGTCACTTTTCTCTTCCTCCGCACTATACTACACTAATTCCGTCTCTACCTATTTTTACGTCACTTTTCTCTTCCTCCGCACTATACTACACTAATTCCGTCTCTACCTATTTTTACGTCACTTTTCTCTTCCTCCGCACTATACTACACTAATTCCGTCTCTACCTATTTTTACGTCACTTTTCTCTTCCTCCGCACTATACTACACTAATTCCGTCTCTACCTATTTTTACGTCACTTTTCTCTTCCTCCGCACTATACTACACTAATTCCGTCTCTACCTATTTTTACGTCACTTTTCTCTTCCTCCGCACTATACTACACTAATTCCGTCTCTACCTATTTTTACGTCACTTTTCTCTTCCTCCGCACTATACTACACTAATTCCGTCTCTACCTATTTTTACGTCACTTTTCTCTTCCTCCGCACTATACTACACTAATTCCGTCTCTACCTATTTTTACGTCACTTTTCTCTTCCTCCGCACTATACTACACTAATTCCGTCTCTACCTATTTTTACGTCACTTTTCTCTTCCTCCGCACTATACTACACTAATTCCGTCTCTACCTATTTTTACGTCACTTTTCTCTTCCTCCGCACTATACTACACTAATTCCGTCTCTACCTATTTTTACGTCACTTTTCTCTTCCTCCGCACTATACTACACTAATTCCGTCTCTACCTATTTTTACGTCACTTTTCTCTTCCTCCGCACTATACTACACTAATTCCGTCTCTACCTATTTTTACGTCACTTTTCTCTTCCTCCGCACTATACTACACTAATTCCGTCTCTACCTATTTTTACGTCACTTTTCTCTTCCTCCGCACTATACTACACTAATTCCGTCTCTACCTATTTTTACGTCACTTTTCTCTTCCTCCGCACTATACTACACTAATTCCGTCTCTACCTATTTTTACGTCACTTTTCTCTTCCTCCGCACTATACTACACTAATTCCGTCTCTACCTATTTTTACGTCACTTTTCTCTTCCTCCGCACTATACTACACTAATTCCGTCTCTACCTATTTTTACGTCACTTTTCTCTTCCTCCGCACTATACTACACTAATTCCGTCTCTACCTATTTTTACGTCACTTTTCTCTTCCTCCGCACTATACTACACTAATTCCGTCTCTACCTATTTTTACGTCACTTTTCTCTTCCTCCGCACTATACTACACTAATTCCGTCTCTACCTATTTTTACGTCACTTTTCTCTTCCTCCGCACTATACTACACTAATTCCGTCTCTACCTATTTTTACGTCACTTTTCTCTTCCTCCGCACTATACTACACTAATTCCGTCTCTACCTATTTTTACGTCACTTTTCTCTTCCTCCGCACTATACTACACTAATTCCGTCTCTACCTATTTTTACGTCACTTTTCTCTTCCTCCGCACTATACTACACTAATTCCGTCTCTACCTATTTTTACGTCACTTTTCTCTTCCTCCGCACTATACTACACTAATTCCGTCTCTACCTATTTTTACGTCACTTTTCTCTTCCTCCGCACTATACTACACTAATTCCGTCTCTACCTATTTTTACGTCACTTTTCTCTTCCTCCGCACTATACTACACTAATTCCGTCTCTACCTATTTTTACGTCACTTTTCTCTTCCTCCGCACTATACTACACTAATTCCGTCTCTACCTATTTTTACGTCACTTTTCTCTTCCTCCGCACTATACTACACTAATTCCGTCTCTACCTATTTTTACGTCACTTTTCTCTTCCTCCGCACTATACTACACTAATTCCGTCTCTACCTATTTTTACGTCACTTTTCTCTTCCTCCGCACTATACTACACTAATTCCGTCTCTACCTATTTTTACGTCACTTTTCTCTTCCTCCGCACTATACTACACTAATTCCGTCTCTACCTATTTTTACGTCACTTTTCTCTTCCTCCGCACTATACTACACTAATTCCGTCTCTACCTATTTTTACGTCACTTTTCTCTTCCTCCGCACTATACTACACTAATTCCGTCTCTACCTATTTTTACGTCACTTTTCTCTTCCTCCGCACTATACTACACTAATTCCGTCTCTACCTATTTTTACGTCACTTTTCTCTTCCTCCGCACTATACTACACTAATTCCGTCTCTACCTATTTTTACGTCACTTTTCTCTTCCTCCGCACTATACTACACTAATTCCGTCTCTACCTATTTTTACGTCACTTTTCTCTTCCTCCGCACTATACTACACTAATTCCGTCTCTACCTATTTTTACGTCACTTTTCTCTTCCTCCGCACTATACTACACTAATTCCGTCTCTACCTATTTTTACGTCACTTTTCTCTTCCTCCGCACTATACTACACTAATTCCGTCTCTACCTATTTTTACGTCACTTTTCTCTTCCTCCGCACTATACTACACTAATTCCGTCTCTACCTATTTTTACGTCACTTTTCTCTTCCTCCGCACTATACTACACTAATTCCGTCTCTACCTATTTTTACGTCACTTTTCTCTTCCTCCGCACTATACTACACTAATTCCGTCTCTACCTATTTTTACGTCACTTTTCTCTTCCTCCGCACTATACTACACTAATTCCGTCTCTACCTATTTTTACGTCACTTTTCTCTTCCTCCGCACTATACTACACTAATTCCGTCTCTACCTATTTTTACGTCACTTTTCTCTTCCTCCGCACTATACTACACTAATTCCGTCTCTACCTATTTTTACGTCACTTTTCTCTTCCTCCGCACTATACTACACTAATTCCGTCTCTACCTATTTTTACGTCACTTTTCTCTTCCTCCGCACTATACTACACTAATTCCGTCTCTACCTATTTTTACGTCACTTTTCTCTTCCTCCGCACTATACTACACTAATTCCGTCTCTACCTATTTTTACGTCACTTTTCTCTTCCTCCGCACTATACTACACTAATTCCGTCTCTACCTATTTTTACGTCACTTTTCTCTTCCTCCGCACTATACTACACTAATTCCGTCTCTACCTATTTTTACGTCACTTTTCTCTTCCTCCGCACTATACTACACTAATTCCGTCTCTACCTATTTTTACGTCACTTTTCTCTTCCTCCGCACTATACTACACTAATTCCGTCTCTACCTATTTTTACGTCACTTTTCTCTTCCTCCGCACTATACTACACTAATTCCGTCTCTACCTATTTTTACGTCACTTTTCTCTTCCTCCGCACTATACTACACTAATTCCGTCTCTACCTATTTTTACGTCACTTTTCTCTTCCTCCGCACTATACTACACTAATTCCGTCTCTACCTATTTTTACGTCACTTTTCTCTTCCTCCGCACTATACTACACTAATTCCGTCTCTACCTATTTTTACGTCACTTTTCTCTTCCTCCGCACTATACTACACTAATTCCGTCTCTACCTATTTTTACGTCACTTTTCTCTTCCTCCGCACTATACTACACTAATTCCGTCTCTACCTATTTTTACGTCACTTTTCTCTTCCTCCGCACTATACTACACTAATTCCGTCTCTACCTATTTTTACGTCACTTTTCTCTTCCTCCGCACTATACTACACTAATTCCGTCTCTACCTATTTTTACGTCACTTTTCTCTTCCTCCGCACTATACTACACTAATTCCGTCTCTACCTATTTTTACGTCACTTTTCTCTTCCTCCGCACTATACTACACTAATTCCGTCTCTACCTATTTTTACGTCACTTTTCTCTTCCTCCGCACTATACTACACTAATTCCGTCTCTACCTATTTTTACGTCACTTTTCTCTTCCTCCGCACTATACTACACTAATTCCGTCTCTACCTATTTTTACGTCACTTTTCTCTTCCTCCGCACTATACTACACTAATTCCGTCTCTACCTATTTTTACGTCACTTTTCTCTTCCTCCGCACTATACTACACTAATTCCGTCTCTACCTATTTTTACGTCACTTTTCTCTTCCTCCGCACTATACTACACTAATTCCGTCTCTACCTATTTTTACGTCACTTTTCTCTTCCTCCGCACTATACTACACTAATTCCGTCTCTACCTATTTTTACGTCACTTTTCTCTTCCTCCGCACTATACTACACTAATTCCGTCTCTACCTATTTTTACGTCACTTTTCTCTTCCTCCGCACTATACTACACTAATTCCGTCTCTACCTATTTTTACGTCACTTTTCTCTTCCTCCGCACTATACTACACTAATTCCGTCTCTACCTATTTTTACGTCACTTTTCTCTTCCTCCGCACTATACTACACTAATTCCGTCTCTACCTATTTTTACGTCACTTTTCTCTTCCTCCGCACTATACTACACTAATTCCGTCTCTACCTATTTTTACGTCACTTTTCTCTTCCTCCGCACTATACTACACTAATTCCGTCTCTACCTATTTTTACGTCACTTTTCTCTTCCTCCGCACTATACTACACTAATTCCGTCTCTACCTATTTTTACGTCACTTTTCTCTTCCTCCGCACTATACTACACTAATTCCGTCTCTACCTATTTTTACGTCACTTTTCTCTTCCTCCGCACTATACTACACTAATTCCGTCTCTACCTATTTTTACGTCACTTTTCTCTTCCTCCGCACTATACTACACTAATTCCGTCTCTACCTATTTTTACGTCACTTTTCTCTTCCTCCGCACTATACTACACTAATTCCGTCTCTACCTATTTTTACGTCACTTTTCTCTTCCTCCGCACTATACTACACTAATTCCGTCTCTACCTATTTTTACGTCACTTTTCTCTTCCTCCGCACTATACTACACTAATTCCGTCTCTACCTATTTTTACGTCACTTTTCTCTTCCTCCGCACTATACTACACTAATTCCGTCTCTACCTATTTTTACGTCACTTTTCTCTTCCTCCGCACTATACTACACTAATTCCGTCTCTACCTATTTTTACGTCACTTTTCTCTTCCTCCGCACTATACTACACTAATTCCGTCTCTACCTATTTTTACGTCACTTTTCTCTTCCTCCGCACTATACTACACTAATTCCGTCTCTACCTATTTTTACGTCACTTTTCTCTTCCTCCGCACTATACTACACTAATTCCGTCTCTACCTATTTTTACGTCACTTTTCTCTTCCTCCGCACTATACTACACTAATTCCGTCTCTACCTATTTTTACGTCACTTTTCTCTTCCTCCGCACTATACTACACTAATTCCGTCTCTACCTATTTTTACGTCACTTTTCTCTTCCTCCGCACTATACTACACTAATTCCGTCTCTACCTATTTTTACGTCACTTTTCTCTTCCTCCGCACTATACTACACTAATTCCGTCTCTACCTATTTTTACGTCACTTTTCTCTTCCTCCGCACTATACTACACTAATTCCGTCTCTACCTATTTTTACGTCACTTTTCTCTTCCTCCGCACTATACTACACTAATTCCGTCTCTACCTATTTTTACGTCACTTTTCTCTTCCTCCGCACTATACTACACTAATTCCGTCTCTACCTATTTTTACGTCACTTTTCTCTTCCTCCGCACTATACTACACTAATTCCGTCTCTACCTATTTTTACGTCACTTTTCTCTTCCTCCGCACTATACTACACTAATTCCGTCTCTACCTATTTTTACGTCACTTTTCTCTTCCTCCGCACTATACTACACTAATTCCGTCTCTACCTATTTTTACGTCACTTTTCTCTTCCTCCGCACTATACTACACTAATTCCGTCTCTACCTATTTTTACGTCACTTTTCTCTTCCTCCGCACTATACTACACTAATTCCGTCTCTACCTATTTTTACGTCACTTTTCTCTTCCTCCGCACTATACTACACTAATTCCGTCTCTACCTATTTTTACGTCACTTTTCTCTTCCTCCGCACTATACTACACTAATTCCGTCTCTACCTATTTTTACGTCACTTTTCTCTTCCTCCGCACTATACTACACTAATTCCGTCTCTACCTATTTTTACGTCACTTTTCTCTTCCTCCGCACTATACTACACTAATTCCGTCTCTACCTATTTTTACGTCACTTTTCTCTTCCTCCGCACTATACTACACTAATTCCGTCTCTACCTATTTTTACGTCACTTTTCTCTTCCTCCGCACTATACTACACTAATTCCGTCTCTACCTATTTTTACGTCACTTTTCTCTTCCTCCGCACTATACTACACTAATTCCGTCTCTACCTATTTTTACGTCACTTTTCTCTTCCTCCGCACTATACTACACTAATTCCGTCTCTACCTATTTTTACGTCACTTTTCTCTTCCTCCGCACTATACTACACTAATTCCGTCTCTACCTATTTTTACGTCACTTTTCTCTTCCTCCGCACTATACTACACTAATTCCGTCTCTACCTATTTTTACGTCACTTTTCTCTTCCTCCGCACTATACTACACTAATTCCGTCTCTACCTATTTTTACGTCACTTTTCTCTTCCTCCGCACTATACTACACTAATTCCGTCTCTACCTATTTTTACGTCACTTTTCTCTTCCTCCGCACTATACTACACTAATTCCGTCTCTACCTATTTTTACGTCACTTTTCTCTTCCTCCGCACTATACTACACTAATTCCGTCTCTACCTATTTTTACGTCACTTTTCTCTTCCTCCGCACTATACTACACTAATTCCGTCTCTACCTATTTTTACGTCACTTTTCTCTTCCTCCGCACTATACTACACTAATTCCGTCTCTACCTATTTTTACGTCACTTTTCTCTTCCTCCGCACTATACTACACTAATTCCGTCTCTACCTATTTTTACGTCACTTTTCTCTTCCTCCGCACTATACTACACTAATTCCGTCTCTACCTATTTTTACGTCACTTTTCTCTTCCTCCGCACTATACTACACTAATTCCGTCTCTACCTATTTTTACGTCACTTTTCTCTTCCTCCGCACTATACTACACTAATTCCGTCTCTACCTATTTTTACGTCACTTTTCTCTTCCTCCGCACTATACTACACTAATTCCGTCTCTACCTATTTTTACGTCACTTTTCTCTTCCTCCGCACTATACTACACTAATTCCGTCTCTACCTATTTTTACGTCACTTTTCTCTTCCTCCGCACTATACTACACTAATTCCGTCTCTACCTATTTTTACGTCACTTTTCTCTTCCTCCGCACTATACTACACTAATTCCGTCTCTACCTATTTTTACGTCACTTTTCTCTTCCTCCGCACTATACTACACTAATTCCGTCTCTACCTATTTTTACGTCACTTTTCTCTTCCTCCGCACTATACTACACTAATTCCGTCTCTACCTATTTTTACGTCACTTTTCTCTTCCTCCGCACTATACTACACTAATTCCGTCTCTACCTATTTTTACGTCACTTTTCTCTTCCTCCGCACTATACTACACTAATTCCGTCTCTACCTATTTTTACGTCACTTTTCTCTTCCTCCGCACTATACTACACTAATTCCGTCTCTACCTATTTTTACGTCACTTTTCTCTTCCTCCGCACTATACTACACTAATTCCGTCTCTACCTATTTTTACGTCACTTTTCTCTTCCTCCGCACTATACTACACTAATTCCGTCTCTACCTATTTTTACGTCACTTTTCTCTTCCTCCGCACTATACTACACTAATTCCGTCTCTACCTATTTTTACGTCACTTTTCTCTTCCTCCGCACTATACTACACTAATTCCGTCTCTACCTATTTTTACGTCACTTTTCTCTTCCTCCGCACTATACTACACTAATTCCGTCTCTACCTATTTTTACGTCACTTTTCTCTTCCTCCGCACTATACTACACTAATTCCGTCTCTACCTATTTTTACGTCACTTTTCTCTTCCTCCGCACTATACTACACTAATTCCGTCTCTACCTATTTTTACGTCACTTTTCTCTTCCTCCGCACTATACTACACTAATTCCGTCTCTACCTATTTTTACGTCACTTTTCTCTTCCTCCGCACTATACTACACTAATTCCGTCTCTACCTATTTTTACGTCACTTTTCTCTTCCTCCGCACTATACTACACTAATTCCGTCTCTACCTATTTTTACGTCACTTTTCTCTTCCTCCGCACTATACTACACTAATTCCGTCTCTACCTATTTTTACGTCACTTTTCTCTTCCTCCGCACTATACTACACTAATTCCGTCTCTACCTATTTTTACGTCACTTTTCTCTTCCTCCGCACTATACTACACTAATTCCGTCTCTACCTATTTTTACGTCACTTTTCTCTTCCTCCGCACTATACTACACTAATTCCGTCTCTACCTATTTTTACGTCACTTTTCTCTTCCTCCGCACTATACTACACTAATTCCGTCTCTACCTATTTTTACGTCACTTTTCTCTTCCTCCGCACTATACTACACTAATTCCGTCTCTACCTATTTTTACGTCACTTTTCTCTTCCTCCGCACTATACTACACTAATTCCGTCTCTACCTATTTTTACGTCACTTTTCTCTTCCTCCGCACTATACTACACTAATTCCGTCTCTACCTATTTTTACGTCACTTTTCTCTTCCTCCGCACTATACTACACTAATTCCGTCTCTACCTATTTTTACGTCACTTTTCTCTTCCTCCGCACTATACTACACTAATTCCGTCTCTACCTATTTTTACGTCACTTTTCTCTTCCTCCGCACTATACTACACTAATTCCGTCTCTACCTATTTTTACGTCACTTTTCTCTTCCTCCGCACTATACTACACTAATTCCGTCTCTACCTATTTTTACGTCACTTTTCTCTTCCTCCGCACTATACTACACTAATTCCGTCTCTACCTATTTTTACGTCACTTTTCTCTTCCTCCGCACTATACTACACTAATTCCGTCTCTACCTATTTTTACGTCACTTTTCTCTTCCTCCGCACTATACTACACTAATTCCGTCTCTACCTATTTTTACGTCACTTTTCTCTTCCTCCGCACTATACTACACTAATTCCGTCTCTACCTATTTTTACGTCACTTTTCTCTTCCTCCGCACTATACTACACTAATTCCGTCTCTACCTATTTTTACGTCACTTTTCTCTTCCTCCGCACTATACTACACTAATTCCGTCTCTACCTATTTTTACGTCACTTTTCTCTTCCTCCGCACTATACTACACTAATTCCGTCTCTACCTATTTTTACGTCACTTTTCTCTTCCTCCGCACTATACTACACTAATTCCGTCTCTACCTATTTTTACGTCACTTTTCTCTTCCTCCGCACTATACTACACTAATTCCGTCTCTACCTATTTTTACGTCACTTTTCTCTTCCTCCGCACTATACTACACTAATTCCGTCTCTACCTATTTTTACGTCACTTTTCTCTTCCTCCGCACTATACTACACTAATTCCGTCTCTACCTATTTTTACGTCACTTTTCTCTTCCTCCGCACTATACTACACTAATTCCGTCTCTACCTATTTTTACGTCACTTTTCTCTTCCTCCGCACTATACTACACTAATTCCGTCTCTACCTATTTTTACGTCACTTTTCTCTTCCTCCGCACTATACTACACTAATTCCGTCTCTACCTATTTTTACGTCACTTTTCTCTTCCTCCGCACTATACTACACTAATTCCGTCTCTACCTATTTTTACGTCACTTTTCTCTTCCTCCGCACTATACTACACTAATTCCGTCTCTACCTATTTTTACGTCACTTTTCTCTTCCTCCGCACTATACTACACTAATTCCGTCTCTACCTATTTTTACGTCACTTTTCTCTTCCTCCGCACTATACTACACTAATTCCGTCTCTACCTATTTTTACGTCACTTTTCTCTTCCTCCGCACTATACTACACTAATTCCGTCTCTACCTATTTTTACGTCACTTTTCTCTTCCTCCGCACTATACTACACTAATTCCGTCTCTACCTATTTTTACGTCACTTTTCTCTTCCTCCGCACTATACTACACTAATTCCGTCTCTACCTATTTTTACGTCACTTTTCTCTTCCTCCGCACTATACTACACTAATTCCGTCTCTACCTATTTTTACGTCACTTTTCTCTTCCTCCGCACTATACTACACTAATTCCGTCTCTACCTATTTTTACGTCACTTTTCTCTTCCTCCGCACTATACTACACTAATTCCGTCTCTACCTATTTTTACGTCACTTTTCTCTTCCTCCGCACTATACTACACTAATTCCGTCTCTACCTATTTTTACGTCACTTTTCTCTTCCTCCGCACTATACTACACTAATTCCGTCTCTACCTATTTTTACGTCACTTTTCTCTTCCTCCGCACTATACTACACTAATTCCGTCTCTACCTATTTTTACGTCACTTTTCTCTTCCTCCGCACTATACTACACTAATTCCGTCTCTACCTATTTTTACGTCACTTTTCTCTTCCTCCGCACTATACTACACTAATTCCGTCTCTACCTATTTTTACGTCACTTTTCTCTTCCTCCGCACTATACTACACTAATTCCGTCTCTACCTATTTTTACGTCACTTTTCTCTTCCTCCGCACTATACTACACTAATTCCGTCTCTACCTATTTTTACGTCACTTTTCTCTTCCTCCGCACTATACTACACTAATTCCGTCTCTACCTATTTTTACGTCACTTTTCTCTTCCTCCGCACTATACTACACTAATTCCGTCTCTACCTATTTTTACGTCACTTTTCTCTTCCTCCGCACTATACTACACTAATTCCGTCTCTACCTATTTTTACGTCACTTTTCTCTTCCTCCGCACTATACTACACTAATTCCGTCTCTACCTATTTTTACGTCACTTTTCTCTTCCTCCGCACTATACTACACTAATTCCGTCTCTACCTATTTTTACGTCACTTTTCTCTTCCTCCGCACTATACTACACTAATTCCGTCTCTACCTATTTTTACGTCACTTTTCTCTTCCTCCGCACTATACTACACTAATTCCGTCTCTACCTATTTTTACGTCACTTTTCTCTTCCTCCGCACTATACTACACTAATTCCGTCTCTACCTATTTTTACGTCACTTTTCTCTTCCTCCGCACTATACTACACTAATTCCGTCTCTACCTATTTTTACGTCACTTTTCTCTTCCTCCGCACTATACTACACTAATTCCGTCTCTACCTATTTTTACGTCACTTTTCTCTTCCTCCGCACTATACTACACTAATTCCGTCTCTACCTATTTTTACGTCACTTTTCTCTTCCTCCGCACTATACTACACTAATTCCGTCTCTACCTATTTTTACGTCACTTTTCTCTTCCTCCGCACTATACTACACTAATTCCGTCTCTACCTATTTTTACGTCACTTTTCTCTTCCTCCGCACTATACTACACTAATTCCGTCTCTACCTATTTTTACGTCACTTTTCTCTTCCTCCGCACTATACTACACTAATTCCGTCTCTACCTATTTTTACGTCACTTTTCTCTTCCTCCGCACTATACTACACTAATTCCGTCTCTACCTATTTTTACGTCACTTTTCTCTTCCTCCGCACTATACTACACTAATTCCGTCTCTACCTATTTTTACGTCACTTTTCTCTTCCTCCGCACTATACTACACTAATTCCGTCTCTACCTATTTTTACGTCACTTTTCTCTTCCTCCGCACTATACTACACTAATTCCGTCTCTACCTATTTTTACGTCACTTTTCTCTTCCTCCGCACTATACTACACTAATTCCGTCTCTACCTATTTTTACGTCACTTTTCTCTTCCTCCGCACTATACTACACTAATTCCGTCTCTACCTATTTTTACGTCACTTTTCTCTTCCTCCGCACTATACTACACTAATTCCGTCTCTACCTATTTTTACGTCACTTTTCTCTTCCTCCGCACTATACTACACTAATTCCGTCTCTACCTATTTTTACGTCACTTTTCTCTTCCTCCGCACTATACTACACTAATTCCGTCTCTACCTATTTTTACGTCACTTTTCTCTTCCTCCGCACTATACTACACTAATTCCGTCTCTACCTATTTTTACGTCACTTTTCTCTTCCTCCGCACTATACTACACTAATTCCGTCTCTACCTATTTTTACGTCACTTTTCTCTTCCTCCGCACTATACTACACTAATTCCGTCTCTACCTATTTTTACGTCACTTTTCTCTTCCTCCGCACTATACTACACTAATTCCGTCTCTACCTATTTTTACGTCACTTTTCTCTTCCTCCGCACTATACTACACTAATTCCGTCTCTACCTATTTTTACGTCACTTTTCTCTTCCTCCGCACTATACTACACTAATTCCGTCTCTACCTATTTTTACGTCACTTTTCTCTTCCTCCGCACTATACTACACTAATTCCGTCTCTACCTATTTTTACGTCACTTTTCTCTTCCTCCGCACTATACTACACTAATTCCGTCTCTACCTATTTTTACGTCACTTTTCTCTTCCTCCGCACTATACTACACTAATTCCGTCTCTACCTATTTTTACGTCACTTTTCTCTTCCTCCGCACTATACTACACTAATTCCGTCTCTACCTATTTTTACGTCACTTTTCTCTTCCTCCGCACTATACTACACTAATTCCGTCTCTACCTATTTTTACGTCACTTTTCTCTTCCTCCGCACTATACTACACTAATTCCGTCTCTACCTATTTTTACGTCACTTTTCTCTTCCTCCGCACTATACTACACTAATTCCGTCTCTACCTATTTTTACGTCACTTTTCTCTTCCTCCGCACTATACTACACTAATTCCGTCTCTACCTATTTTTACGTCACTTTTCTCTTCCTCCGCACTATACTACACTAATTCCGTCTCTACCTATTTTTACGTCACTTTTCTCTTCCTCCGCACTATACTACACTAATTCCGTCTCTACCTATTTTTACGTCACTTTTCTCTTCCTCCGCACTATACTACACTAATTCCGTCTCTACCTATTTTTACGTCACTTTTCTCTTCCTCCGCACTATACTACACTAATTCCGTCTCTACCTATTTTTACGTCACTTTTCTCTTCCTCCGCACTATACTACACTAATTCCGTCTCTACCTATTTTTACGTCACTTTTCTCTTCCTCCGCACTATACTACACTAATTCCGTCTCTACCTATTTTTACGTCACTTTTCTCTTCCTCCGCACTATACTACACTAATTCCGTCTCTACCTATTTTTACGTCACTTTTCTCTTCCTCCGCACTATACTACACTAATTCCGTCTCTACCTATTTTTACGTCACTTTTCTCTTCCTCCGCACTATACTACACTAATTCCGTCTCTACCTATTTTTACGTCACTTTTCTCTTCCTCCGCACTATACTACACTAATTCCGTCTCTACCTATTTTTACGTCACTTTTCTCTTCCTCCGCACTATACTACACTAATTCCGTCTCTACCTATTTTTACGTCACTTTTCTCTTCCTCCGCACTATACTACACTAATTCCGTCTCTACCTATTTTTACGTCACTTTTCTCTTCCTCCGCACTATACTACACTAATTCCGTCTCTACCTATTTTTACGTCACTTTTCTCTTCCTCCGCACTATACTACACTAATTCCGTCTCTACCTATTTTTACGTCACTTTTCTCTTCCTCCGCACTATACTACACTAATTCCGTCTCTACCTATTTTTACGTCACTTTTCTCTTCCTCCGCACTATACTACACTAATTCCGTCTCTACCTATTTTTACGTCACTTTTCTCTTCCTCCGCACTATACTACACTAATTCCGTCTCTACCTATTTTTACGTCACTTTTCTCTTCCTCCGCACTATACTACACTAATTCCGTCTCTACCTATTTTTACGTCACTTTTCTCTTCCTCCGCACTATACTACACTAATTCCGTCTCTACCTATTTTTACGTCACTTTTCTCTTCCTCCGCACTATACTACACTAATTCCGTCTCTACCTATTTTTACGTCACTTTTCTCTTCCTCCGCACTATACTACACTAATTCCGTCTCTACCTATTTTTACGTCACTTTTCTCTTCCTCCGCACTATACTACACTAATTCCGTCTCTACCTATTTTTACGTCACTTTTCTCTTCCTCCGCACTATACTACACTAATTCCGTCTCTACCTATTTTTACGTCACTTTTCTCTTCCTCCGCACTATACTACACTAATTCCGTCTCTACCTATTTTTACGTCACTTTTCTCTTCCTCCGCACTATACTACACTAATTCCGTCTCTACCTATTTTTACGTCACTTTTCTCTTCCTCCGCACTATACTACACTAATTCCGTCTCTACCTATTTTTACGTCACTTTTCTCTTCCTCCGCACTATACTACACTAATTCCGTCTCTACCTATTTTTACGTCACTTTTCTCTTCCTCCGCACTATACTACACTAATTCCGTCTCTACCTATTTTTACGTCACTTTTCTCTTCCTCCGCACTATACTACACTAATTCCGTCTCTACCTATTTTTACGTCACTTTTCTCTTCCTCCGCACTATACTACACTAATTCCGTCTCTACCTATTTTTACGTCACTTTTCTCTTCCTCCGCACTATACTACACTAATTCCGTCTCTACCTATTTTTACGTCACTTTTCTCTTCCTCCGCACTATACTACACTAATTCCGTCTCTACCTATTTTTACGTCACTTTTCTCTTCCTCCGCACTATACTACACTAATTCCGTCTCTACCTATTTTTACGTCACTTTTCTCTTCCTCCGCACTATACTACACTAATTCCGTCTCTACCTATTTTTACGTCACTTTTCTCTTCCTCCGCACTATACTACACTAATTCCGTCTCTACCTATTTTTACGTCACTTTTCTCTTCCTCCGCACTATACTACACTAATTCCGTCTCTACCTATTTTTACGTCACTTTTCTCTTCCTCCGCACTATACTACACTAATTCCGTCTCTACCTATTTTTACGTCACTTTTCTCTTCCTCCGCACTATACTACACTAATTCCGTCTCTACCTATTTTTACGTCACTTTTCTCTTCCTCCGCACTATACTACACTAATTCCGTCTCTACCTATTTTTACGTCACTTTTCTCTTCCTCCGCACTATACTACACTAATTCCGTCTCTACCTATTTTTACGTCACTTTTCTCTTCCTCCGCACTATACTACACTAATTCCGTCTCTACCTATTTTTACGTCACTTTTCTCTTCCTCCGCACTATACTACACTAATTCCGTCTCTACCTATTTTTACGTCACTTTTCTCTTCCTCCGCACTATACTACACTAATTCCGTCTCTACCTATTTTTACGTCACTTTTCTCTTCCTCCGCACTATACTACACTAATTCCGTCTCTACCTATTTTTACGTCACTTTTCTCTTCCTCCGCACTATACTACACTAATTCCGTCTCTACCTATTTTTACGTCACTTTTCTCTTCCTCCGCACTATACTACACTAATTCCGTCTCTACCTATTTTTACGTCACTTTTCTCTTCCTCCGCACTATACTACACTAATTCCGTCTCTACCTACGTCACTTTTCTCTTCCTCCGCTTATACTACACTAATTCCGTCTCTACCTATTTTTACGTCACTTTTCTCTTCCTCCGCACTATACTACACTAATTCCGTCTCTACCTTTTACGTCACTTTCTCTTCCTCCGCACTATACTACACTAATTCCGTCTCTACCTATTTTTACGTCACTTTTCTCTTCCTCCGCACTATACTACACTAATTCCGTCTCTACCTATTTTTACGTCACTTTTCTCTTCCTCCGCACTATACTACACTAATTCCGTCTCTACCTATTTTTACGTCACTTTTCTCTTCCTCCGCACTATACTACACTAATTCCGTCTCTACCTATTTTTACGTCACTTTTCTCTTCCTCCGCACTATACTACACTAATTCCGTCTCTACCTATTTTTACGTCACTTTTCTCTTCCTCCGCACTATACTACACTAATTCCGTCTCTACCTATTTTTACGTCACTTTTCTCTTCCTCCGCACTATACTACACTAATTCCGTCTCTACCTATTTTTACGTCACTTTTCTCTTCCTCCGCACTATACTACACTAATTCCGTCTCTACCTATTTTTACGTCACTTTTCTCTTCCTCCGCACTATACTACACTAATTCCGTCTCTACCTATTTTTACGTCACTTTTCTCTTCCTCCGCACTATACTACACTAATTCCGTCTCTACCTATTTTTACGTCACTTTTCTCTTCCTCCGCACTATACTACACTAATTCCGTCTCTACCTATTTTTACGTCACTTTTCTCTTCCTCCGCACTATACTACACTAATTCCGTCTCTACCTATTTTTACGTCACTTTTCTCTTCCTCCGCACTATACTACACTAATTCCGTCTCTACCTATTTTTACGTCACTTTTCTCTTCCTCCGCACTATACTACACTAATTCCGTCTCTACCTATTTTTACGTCACTTTTCTCTTCCTCCGCACTATACTACACTAATTCCGTCTCTACCTATTTTTACGTCACTTTTCTCTTCCTCCGCACTATACTACACTAATTCCGTCTCTACCTATTTTTACGTCACTTTTCTCTTCCTCCGCACTATACTACACTAATTCCGTCTCTACCTATTTTTACGTCACTTTTCTCTTCCTCCGCACTATACTACACTAATTCCGTCTCTACCTATTTTTACGTCACTTTTCTCTTCCTCCGCACTATACTACACTAATTCCGTCTCTACCTATTTTTACGTCACTTTTCTCTTCCTCCGCACTATACTACACTAATTCCGTCTCTACCTATTTTTACGTCACTTTTCTCTTCCTCCGCACTATACTACACTAATTCCGTCTCTACCTATTTTTACGTCACTTTTCTCTTCCTCCGCACTATACTACACTAATTCCGTCTCTACCTATTTTTACGTCACTTTTCTCTTCCTCCGCACTATACTACACTAATTCCGTCTCTACCTATTTTTACGTCACTTTTCTCTTCCTCCGCACTATACTACACTAATTCCGTCTCTACCTATTTTTACGTCACTTTTCTCTTCCTCCGCACTATACTACACTAATTCCGTCTCTACCTATTTTTACGTCACTTTTCTCTTCCTCCGCACTATACTACACTAATTCCGTCTCTACCTATTTTTACGTCACTTTTCTCTTCCTCCGCACTATACTACACTAATTCCGTCTCTACCTATTTTTACGTCACTTTTCTCTTCCTCCGCACTATACTACACTAATTCCGTCTCTACCTATTTTTACGTCACTTTTCTCTTCCTCCGCACTATACTACACTAATTCCGTCTCTACCTATTTTTACGTCACTTTTCTCTTCCTCCGCACTATACTACACTAATTCCGTCTCTACCTATTTTTACGTCACTTTTCTCTTCCTCCGCACTATACTACACTAATTCCGTCTCTACCTATTTTTACGTCACTTTTCTCTTCCTCCGCACTATACTACACTAATTCCGTCTCTACCTATTTTTACGTCACTTTTCTCTTCCTCCGCACTATACTACACTAATTCCGTCTCTACCTATTTTTACGTCACTTTTCTCTTCCTCCGCACTATACTACACTAATTCCGTCTCTACCTATTTTTACGTCACTTTTCTCTTCCTCCGCACTATACTACACTAATTCCGTCTCTACCTATTTTTACGTCACTTTTCTCTTCCTCCGCACTATACTACACTAATTCCGTCTCTACCTATTTTTACGTCACTTTTCTCTTCCTCCGCACTATACTACACTAATTCCGTCTCTACCTATTTTTACGTCACTTTTCTCTTCCTCCGCACTATACTACACTAATTCCGTCTCTACCTATTTTTACGTCACTTTTCTCTTCCTCCGCACTATACTACACTAATTCCGTCTCTACCTATTTTTACGTCACTTTTCTCTTCCTCCGCACTATACTACACTAATTCCGTCTCTACCTATTTTTACGTCACTTTTCTCTTCCTCCGCACTATACTACACTAATTCCGTCTCTACCTATTTTTACGTCACTTTTCTCTTCCTCCGCACTATACTACACTAATTCCGTCTCTACCTATTTTTACGTCACTTTTCTCTTCCTCCGCACTATACTACACTAATTCCGTCTCTACCTATTTTTACGTCACTTTTCTCTTCCTCCGCACTATACTACACTAATTCCGTCTCTACCTATTTTTACGTCACTTTTCTCTTCCTCCGCACTATACTACACTAATTCCGTCTCTACCTATTTTTACGTCACTTTTCTCTTCCTCCGCACTATACTACACTAATTCCGTCTCTACCTATTTTTACGTCACTTTTCTCTTCCTCCGCACTATACTACACTAATTCCGTCTCTACCTATTTTTACGTCACTTTTCTCTTCCTCCGCACTATACTACACTAATTCCGTCTCTACCTATTTTTACGTCACTTTTCTCTTCCTCCGCACTATACTACACTAATTCCGTCTCTACCTATTTTTACGTCACTTTTCTCTTCCTCCGCACTATACTACACTAATTCCGTCTCTACCTATTTTTACGTCACTTTTCTCTTCCTCCGCACTATACTACACTAATTCCGTCTCTACCTATTTTTACGTCACTTTTCTCTTCCTCCGCACTATACTACACTAATTCCGTCTCTACCTATTTTTACGTCACTTTTCTCTTCCTCCGCACTATACTACACTAATTCCGTCTCTACCTATTTTTACGTCACTTTTCTCTTCCTCCGCACTATACTACACTAATTCCGTCTCTACCTATTTTTACGTCACTTTTCTCTTCCTCCGCACTATACTACACTAATTCCGTCTCTACCTATTTTTACGTCACTTTTCTCTTCCTCCGCACTATACTACACTAATTCCGTCTCTACCTATTTTTACGTCACTTTTCTCTTCCTCCGCACTATACTACACTAATTCCGTCTCTACCTATTTTTACGTCACTTTTCTCTTCCTCCGCACTATACTACACTAATTCCGTCTCTACCTATTTTTACGTCACTTTTCTCTTCCTCCGCACTATACTACACTAATTCCGTCTCTACCTATTTTTACGTCACTTTTCTCTTCCTCCGCACTATACTACACTAATTCCGTCTCTACCTATTTTTACGTCACTTTTCTCTTCCTCCGCACTATACTACACTAATTCCGTCTCTACCTATTTTTACGTCACTTTTCTCTTCCTCCGCACTATACTACACTAATTCCGTCTCTACCTATTTTTACGTCACTTTTCTCTTCCTCCGCACTATACTACACTAATTCCGTCTCTACCTATTTTTACGTCACTTTTCTCTTCCTCCGCACTATACTACACTAATTCCGTCTCTACCTATTTTTACGTCACTTTTCTCTTCCTCCGCACTATACTACACTAATTCCGTCTCTACCTATTTTTACGTCACTTTTCTCTTCCTCCGCACTATACTACACTAATTCCGTCTCTACCTATTTTTACGTCACTTTTCTCTTCCTCCGCACTATACTACACTAATTCCGTCTCTACCTATTTTTACGTCACTTTTCTCTTCCTCCGCACTATACTACACTAATTCCGTCTCTACCTATTTTTACGTCACTTTTCTCTTCCTCCGCACTATACTACACTAATTCCGTCTCTACCTATTTTTACGTCACTTTTCTCTTCCTCCGCACTATACTACACTAATTCCGTCTCTACCTATTTTTACGTCACTTTTCTCTTCCTCCGCACTATACTACACTAATTCCGTCTCTACCTATTTTTACGTCACTTTTCTCTTCCTCCGCACTATACTACACTAATTCCGTCTCTACCTATTTTTACGTCACTTTTCTCTTCCTCCGCACTATACTACACTAATTCCGTCTCTACCTATTTTTACGTCACTTTTCTCTTCCTCCGCACTATACTACACTAATTCCGTCTCTACCTATTTTTACGTCACTTTTCTCTTCCTCCGCACTATACTACACTAATTCCGTCTCTACCTATTTTTACGTCACTTTTCTCTTCCTCCGCACTATACTACACTAATTCCGTCTCTACCTATTTTTACGTCACTTTTCTCTTCCTCCGCACTATACTACACTAATTCCGTCTCTACCTATTTTTACGTCACTTTTCTCTTCCTCCGCACTATACTACACTAATTCCGTCTCTACCTATTTTTACGTCACTTTTCTCTTCCTCCGCACTATACTACACTAATTCCGTCTCTACCTATTTTTACGTCACTTTTCTCTTCCTCCGCACTATACTACACTAATTCCGTCTCTACCTATTTTTACGTCACTTTTCTCTTCCTCCGCACTATACTACACTAATTCCGTCTCTACCTATTTTTACGTCACTTTTCTCTTCCTCCGCACTATACTACACTAATTCCGTCTCTACCTATTTTTACGTCACTTTTCTCTTCCTCCGCACTATACTACACTAATTCCGTCTCTACCTATTTTTACGTCACTTTTCTCTTCCTCCGCACTATACTACACTAATTCCGTCTCTACCTATTTTTACGTCACTTTTCTCTTCCTCCGCACTATACTACACTAATTCCGTCTCTACCTATTTTTACGTCACTTTTCTCTTCCTCCGCACTATACTACACTAATTCCGTCTCTACCTATTTTTACGTCACTTTTCTCTTCCTCCGCACTATACTACACTAATTCCGTCTCTACCTATTTTTACGTCACTTTTCTCTTCCTCCGCACTATACTACACTAATTCCGTCTCTACCTATTTTTACGTCACTTTTCTCTTCCTCCGCACTATACTACACTAATTCCGTCTCTACCTATTTTTACGTCACTTTTCTCTTCCTCCGCACTATACTACACTAATTCCGTCTCTACCTATTTTTACGTCACTTTTCTCTTCCTCCGCACTATACTACACTAATTCCGTCTCTACCTATTTTTACGTCACTTTTCTCTTCCTCCGCACTATACTACACTAATTCCGTCTCTACCTATTTTTACGTCACTTTTCTCTTCCTCCGCACTATACTACACTAATTCCGTCTCTACCTATTTTTACGTCACTTTTCTCTTCCTCCGCACTATACTACACTAATTCCGTCTCTACCTATTTTTACGTCACTTTTCTCTTCCTCCGCACTATACTACACTAATTCCGTCTCTACCTATTTTTACGTCACTTTTCTCTTCCTCCGCACTATACTACACTAATTCCGTCTCTACCTATTTTTACGTCACTTTTCTCTTCCTCCGCACTATACTACACTAATTCCGTCTCTACCTATTTTTACGTCACTTTTCTCTTCCTCCGCACTATACTACACTAATTCCGTCTCTACCTATTTTTACGTCACTTTTCTCTTCCTCCGCACTATACTACACTAATTCCGTCTCTACCTATTTTTACGTCACTTTTCTCTTCCTCCGCACTATACTACACTAATTCCGTCTCTACCTATTTTTACGTCACTTTTCTCTTCCTCCGCACTATACTACACTAATTCCGTCTCTACCTATTTTTACGTCACTTTTCTCTTCCTCCGCACTATACTACACTAATTCCGTCTCTACCTATTTTTACGTCACTTTTCTCTTCCTCCGCACTATACTACACTAATTCCGTCTCTACCTATTTTTACGTCACTTTTCTCTTCCTCCGCACTATACTACACTAATTCCGTCTCTACCTATTTTTACGTCACTTTTCTCTTCCTCCGCACTATACTACACTAATTCCGTCTCTACCTATTTTTACGTCACTTTTCTCTTCCTCCGCACTATACTACACTAATTCCGTCTCTACCTATTTTTACGTCACTTTTCTCTTCCTCCGCACTATACTACACTAATTCCGTCTCTACCTATTTTTACGTCACTTTTCTCTTCCTCCGCACTATACTACACTAATTCCGTCTCTACCTATTTTTACGTCACTTTTCTCTTCCTCCGCACTATACTACACTAATTCCGTCTCTACCTATTTTTACGTCACTTTTCTCTTCCTCCGCACTATACTACACTAATTCCGTCTCTACCTATTTTTACGTCACTTTTCTCTTCCTCCGCACTATACTACACTAATTCCGTCTCTACCTATTTTTACGTCACTTTTCTCTTCCTCCGCACTATACTACACTAATTCCGTCTCTACCTATTTTTACGTCACTTTTCTCTTCCTCCGCACTATACTACACTAATTCCGTCTCTACCTATTTTTACGTCACTTTTCTCTTCCTCCGCACTATACTACACTAATTCCGTCTCTACCTATTTTTACGTCACTTTTCTCTTCCTCCGCACTATACTACACTAATTCCGTCTCTACCTATTTTTACGTCACTTTTCTCTTCCTCCGCACTATACTACACTAATTCCGTCTCTACCTATTTTTACGTCACTTTTCTCTTCCTCCGCACTATACTACACTAATTCCGTCTCTACCTATTTTTACGTCACTTTTCTCTTCCTCCGCACTATACTACACTAATTCCGTCTCTACCTATTTTTACGTCACTTTTCTCTTCCTCCGCACTATACTACACTAATTCCGTCTCTACCTATTTTTACGTCACTTTTCTCTTCCTCCGCACTATACTACACTAATTCCGTCTCTACCTATTTTTACGTCACTTTTCTCTTCCTCCGCACTATACTACACTAATTCCGTCTCTACCTATTTTTACGTCACTTTTCTCTTCCTCCGCACTATACTACACTAATTCCGTCTCTACCTATTTTTACGTCACTTTTCTCTTCCTCCGCACTATACTACACTAATTCCGTCTCTACCTATTTTTACGTCACTTTTCTCTTCCTCCGCACTATACTACACTAATTCCGTCTCTACCTATTTTTACGTCACTTTTCTCTTCCTCCGCACTATACTACACTAATTCCGTCTCTACCTATTTTTACGTCACTTTTCTCTTCCTCCGCACTATACTACACTAATTCCGTCTCTACCTATTTTTACGTCACTTTTCTCTTCCTCCGCACTATACTACACTAATTCCGTCTCTACCTATTTTTACGTCACTTTTCTCTTCCTCCGCACTATACTACACTAATTCCGTCTCTACCTATTTTTACGTCACTTTTCTCTTCCTCCGCACTATACTACACTAATTCCGTCTCTACCTATTTTTACGTCACTTTTCTCTTCCTCCGCACTATACTACACTAATTCCGTCTCTACCTATTTTTACGTCACTTTTCTCTTCCTCCGCACTATACTACACTAATTCCGTCTCTACCTATTTTTACGTCACTTTTCTCTTCCTCCGCACTATACTACACTAATTCCGTCTCTACCTATTTTTACGTCACTTTTCTCTTCCTCCGCACTATACTACACTAATTCCGTCTCTACCTATTTTTACGTCACTTTTCTCTTCCTCCGCACTATACTACACTAATTCCGTCTCTACCTATTTTTACGTCACTTTTCTCTTCCTCCGCACTATACTACACTAATTCCGTCTCTACCTATTTTTACGTCACTTTTCTCTTCCTCCGCACTATACTACACTAATTCCGTCTCTACCTATTTTTACGTCACTTTTCTCTTCCTCCGCACTATACTACACTAATTCCGTCTCTACCTATTTTTACGTCACTTTTCTCTTCCTCCGCACTATACTACACTAATTCCGTCTCTACCTATTTTTACGTCACTTTTCTCTTCCTCCGCACTATACTACACTAATTCCGTCTCTACCTATTTTTACGTCACTTTTCTCTTCCTCCGCACTATACTACACTAATTCCGTCTCTACCTATTTTTACGTCACTTTTCTCTTCCTCCGCACTATACTACACTAATTCCGTCTCTACCTATTTTTACGTCACTTTTCTCTTCCTCCGCACTATACTACACTAATTCCGTCTCTACCTATTTTTACGTCACTTTTCTCTTCCTCCGCACTATACTACACTAATTCCGTCTCTACCTATTTTTACGTCACTTTTCTCTTCCTCCGCACTATACTACACTAATTCCGTCTCTACCTATTTTTACGTCACTTTTCTCTTCCTCCGCACTATACTACACTAATTCCGTCTCTACCTATTTTTACGTCACTTTTCTCTTCCTCCGCACTATACTACACTAATTCCGTCTCTACCTATTTTTACGTCACTTTTCTCTTCCTCCGCACTATACTACACTAATTCCGTCTCTACCTATTTTTACGTCACTTTTCTCTTCCTCCGCACTATACTACACTAATTCCGTCTCTACCTATTTTTACGTCACTTTTCTCTTCCTCCGCACTATACTACACTAATTCCGTCTCTACCTATTTTTACGTCACTTTTCTCTTCCTCCGCACTATACTACACTAATTCCGTCTCTACCTATTTTTACGTCACTTTTCTCTTCCTCCGCACTATACTACACTAATTCCGTCTCTACCTATTTTTACGTCACTTTTCTCTTCCTCCGCACTATACTACACTAATTCCGTCTCTACCTATTTTTACGTCACTTTTCTCTTCCTCCGCACTATACTACACTAATTCCGTCTCTACCTATTTTTACGTCACTTTTCTCTTCCTCCGCACTATACTACACTAATTCCGTCTCTACCTATTTTTACGTCACTTTTCTCTTCCTCCGCACTATACTACACTAATTCCGTCTCTACCTATTTTTACGTCACTTTTCTCTTCCTCCGCACTATACTACACTAATTCCGTCTCTACCTATTTTTACGTCACTTTTCTCTTCCTCCGCACTATACTACACTAATTCCGTCTCTACCTATTTTTACGTCACTTTTCTCTTCCTCCGCACTATACTACACTAATTCCGTCTCTACCTATTTTTACGTCACTTTTCTCTTCCTCCGCACTATACTACACTAATTCCGTCTCTACCTATTTTTACGTCACTTTTCTCTTCCTCCGCACTATACTACACTAATTCCGTCTCTACCTATTTTTACGTCACTTTTCTCTTCCTCCGCACTATACTACACTAATTCCGTCTCTACCTATTTTTACGTCACTTTTCTCTTCCTCCGCACTATACTACACTAATTCCGTCTCTACCTATTTTTACGTCACTTTTCTCTTCCTCCGCACTATACTACACTAATTCCGTCTCTACCTATTTTTACGTCACTTTTCTCTTCCTCCGCACTATACTACACTAATTCCGTCTCTACCTATTTTTACGTCACTTTTCTCTTCCTCCGCACTATACTACACTAATTCCGTCT
This sequence comes from Megaustenia siamemsis, assembly GCA_032433765.1. Lineage (NCBI taxonomy): Eukaryota > Metazoa > Mollusca > Gastropoda > Stylommatophora > Ariophantidae > Megaustenia > Megaustenia siamemsis. The sequence goes on from JAVIAB010000092.1 coordinate 188,046,259, forward strand.
CTACCTATTTTTACGTCACTTTTCTCTTCCTCCGCACTATACTACACTAATTCCGTCTCTACCTATTTTTACGTCACTTTTCTCTTCCTCCGCACTATACTACACTAATTCCGTCTCTACCTATTTTTACGTCACTTTTCTCTTCCTCCGCACTATACTACACTAATTCCGTCTCTACCTATTTTTACGTCACTTTTCTCTTCCTCCGCACTATACTACACTAATTCCGTCTCTACCTATTTTTACGTCACTTTTCTCTTCCTCCGCACTATACTACACTAATTCCGTCTCTACCTATTTTTACGTCACTTTTCTCTTCCTCCGCACTATACTACACTAATTCCGTCTCTACCTATTTTTACGTCACTTTTCTCTTCCTCCGCACTATACTACACTAATTCCGTCTCTACCTATTTTTACGTCACTTTTCTCTTCCTCCGCACTATACTACACTAATTCCGTCTCTACCTATTTTTACGTCACTTTTCTCTTCCTCCGCACTATACTACACTAATTCCGTCTCTACCTATTTTTACGTCACTTTTCTCTTCCTCCGCACTATACTACACTAATTCCGTCTCTACCTATTTTTACGTCACTTTTCTCTTCCTCCGCACTATACTACACTAATTCCGTCTCTACCTATTTTTACGTCACTTTTCTCTTCCTCCGCACTATACTACACTAATTCCGTCTCTACCTATTTTTACGTCACTTTTCTCTTCCTCCGCACTATACTACACTAATTCCGTCTCTACCTATTTTTACGTCACTTTTCTCTTCCTCCGCACTATACTACACTAATTCCGTCTCTACCTATTTTTACGTCACTTTTCTCTTCCTCCGCACTATACTACACTAATTCCGTCTCTACCTATTTTTACGTCACTTTTCTCTTCCTCCGCACTATACTACACTAATTCCGTCTCTACCTATTTTTACGTCACTTTTCTCTTCCTCCGCACTATACTACACTAATTCCGTCTCTACCTATTTTTACGTCACTTTTCTCTTCCTCCGCACTATACTACACTAATTCCGTCTCTACCTATTTTTACGTCACTTTTCTCTTCCTCCGCACTATACTACACTAATTCCGTCTCTACCTATTTTTACGTCACTTTTCTCTTCCTCCGCACTATACTACACTAATTCCGTCTCTACCTATTTTTACGTCACTTTTCTCTTCCTCCGCACTATACTACACTAATTCCGTCTCTACCTATTTTTACGTCACTTTTCTCTTCCTCCGCACTATACTACACTAATTCCGTCTCTACCTATTTTTACGTCACTTTTCTCTTCCTCCGCACTATACTACACTAATTCCGTCTCTACCTATTTTTACGTCACTTTTCTCTTCCTCCGCACTATACTACACTAATTCCGTCTCTACCTATTTTTACGTCACTTTTCTCTTCCTCCGCACTATACTACACTAATTCCGTCTCTACCTATTTTTACGTCACTTTTCTCTTCCTCCGCACTATACTACACTAATTCCGTCTCTACCTATTTTTACGTCACTTTTCTCTTCCTCCGCACTATACTACACTAATTCCGTCTCTACCTATTTTTACGTCACTTTTCTCTTCCTCCGCACTATACTACACTAATTCCGTCTCTACCTATTTTTACGTCACTTTTCTCTTCCTCCGCACTATACTACACTAATTCCGTCTCTACCTATTTTTACGTCACTTTTCTCTTCCTCCGCACTATACTACACTAATTCCGTCTCTACCTATTTTTACGTCACTTTTCTCTTCCTCCGCACTATACTACACTAATTCCGTCTCTACCTATTTTTACGTCACTTTTCTCTTCCTCCGCACTATACTACACTAATTCCGTCTCTACCTATTTTTACGTCACTTTTCTCTTCCTCCGCACTATACTACACTAATTCCGTCTCTACCTATTTTTACGTCACTTTTCTCTTCCTCCGCACTATACTACACTAATTCCGTCTCTACCTATTTTTACGTCACTTTTCTCTTCCTCCGCACTATACTACACTAATTCCGTCTCTACCTATTTTTACGTCACTTTTCTCTTCCTCCGCACTATACTACACTAATTCCGTCTCTACCTATTTTTACGTCACTTTTCTCTTCCTCCGCACTATACTACACTAATTCCGTCTCTACCTATTTTTACGTCACTTTTCTCTTCCTCCGCACTATACTACACTAATTCCGTCTCTACCTATTTTTACGTCACTTTTCTCTTCCTCCGCACTATACTACACTAATTCCGTCTCTACCTATTTTTACGTCACTTTTCTCTTCCTCCGCACTATACTACACTAATTCCGTCTCTACCTATTTTTACGTCACTTTTCTCTTCCTCCGCACTATACTACACTAATTCCGTCTCTACCTATTTTTACGTCACTTTTCTCTTCCTCCGCACTATACTACACTAATTCCGTCTCTACCTATTTTTACGTCACTTTTCTCTTCCTCCGCACTATACTACACTAATTCCGTCTCTACCTATTTTTACGTCACTTTTCTCTTCCTCCGCACTATACTACACTAATTCCGTCTCTACCTATTTTTACGTCACTTTTCTCTTCCTCCGCACTATACTACACTAATTCCGTCTCTACCTATTTTTACGTCACTTTTCTCTTCCTCCGCACTATACTACACTAATTCCGTCTCTACCTATTTTTACGTCACTTTTCTCTTCCTCCGCACTATACTACACTAATTCCGTCTCTACCTATTTTTACGTCACTTTTCTCTTCCTCCGCACTATACTACACTAATTCCGTCTCTACCTATTTTTACGTCACTTTTCTCTTCCTCCGCACTATACTACACTAATTCCGTCTCTACCTATTTTTACGTCACTTTTCTCTTCCTCCGCACTATACTACACTAATTCCGTCTCTACCTATTTTTACGTCACTTTTCTCTTCCTCCGCACTATACTACACTAATTCCGTCTCTACCTATTTTTACGTCACTTTTCTCTTCCTCCGCACTATACTACACTAATTCCGTCTCTACCTATTTTTACGTCACTTTTCTCTTCCTCCGCACTATACTACACTAATTCCGTCTCTACCTATTTTTACGTCACTTTTCTCTTCCTCCGCACTATACTACACTAATTCCGTCTCTACCTATTTTTACGTCACTTTTCTCTTCCTCCGCACTATACTACACTAATTCCGTCTCTACCTATTTTTACGTCACTTTTCTCTTCCTCCGCGCTATACTACACTAATTCCGTCTCTACCTATTTTTACGTCACTTTTCTCTTCCTCCGCACTATACTACACTAATTCCGTCTCTACCTATTTTTACGTCACTTTTCTCTTCCTCCGCACTATACTACACTAATTCCGTCTCTACCTATTTTTACGTCACTTTTCTCTTCCTCCGCACTATACTACACTAATTCCGTCTCTACCTATTTTTACGTCACTTTTCTCTTCCTCCGCACTATACTACACTAATTCCGTCTCTACCTATTTTTACGTCACTTTTCTCTTCCTCCGCACTATACTACACTAATTCCGTCTCTACCTATTTTTACGTCACTTTTCTCTTCCTCCGCACTATACTACACTAATTCCGTCTCTACCTATTTTTACGTCACTTTTCTCTTCCTCCGCACTATACTACACTAATTCCGTCTCTACCTATTTTTACGTCACTTTTCTCTTCCTCCGCACTATACTACACTAATTCCGTCTCTACCTATTTTTACGTCACTTTTCTCTTCCTCCGCACTATACTACACTAATTCCGTCTCTACCTATTTTTACGTCACTTTTCTCTTCCTCCGCACTATACTACACTAATTCCGTCTCTACCTATTTTTACGTCACTTTTCTCTTCCTCCGCACTATACTACACTAATTCCGTCTCTACCTATTTTTACGTCACTTTTCTCTTCCTCCGCACTATACTACACTAATTCCGTCTCTACCTATTTTTACGTCACTTTTCTCTTCCTCCGCACTATACTACACTAATTCCGTCTCTACCTATTTTTACGTCACTTTTCTCTTCCTCCGCACTATACTACACTAATTCCGTCTCTACCTATTTTTACGTCACTTTTCTCTTCCTCCGCACTATACTACACTAATTCCGTCTCTACCTATTTTTACGTCACTTTTCTCTTCCTCCGCACTATACTACACTAATTCCGTCTCTACCTATTTTTACGTCACTTTTCTCTTCCTCCGCACTATACTACACTAATTCCGTCTCTACCTATTTTTACGTCACTTTTCTCTTCCTCCGCACTATACTACACTAATTCCGTCTCTACCTATTTTTACGTCACTTTTCTCTTCCTCCGCACTATACTACACTAATTCCGTCTCTACCTATTTTTACGTCACTTTTCTCTTCCTCCGCACTATACTACACTAATTCCGTCTCTACCTATTTTTACGTCACTTTTCTCTTCCTCCGCACTATACTACACTAATTCCGTCTCTACCTATTTTTACGTCACTTTTCTCTTCCTCCGCACTATACTACACTAATTCCGTCTCTACCTATTTTTACGTCACTTTTCTCTTCCTCCGCACTATACTACACTAATTCCGTCTCTACCTATTTTTACGTCACTTTTCTCTTCCTCCGCACTATACTACACTAATTCCGTCTCTACCTATTTTTACGTCACTTTTCTCTTCCTCCGCACTATACTACACTAATTCCGTCTCTACCTATTTTTACGTCACTTTTCTCTTCCTCCGCACTATACTACACTAATTCCGTCTCTACCTATTTTTACGTCACTTTTCTCTTCCTCCGCACTATACTACACTAATTCCGTCTCTACCTATTTTTACGTCACTTTTCTCTTCCTCCGCACTATACTACACTAATTCCGTCTCTACCTATTTTTACGTCACTTTTCTCTTCCTCCGCACTATACTACACTAATTCCGTCTCTACCTATTTTTACGTCACTTTTCTCTTCCTCCGCACTATACTACACTAATTCCGTCTCTACCTATTTTTACGTCACTTTTCTCTTCCTCCGCACTATACTACACTAATTCCGTCTCTACCTATTTTTACGTCACTTTTCTCTTCCTCCGCACTATACTACACTAATTCCGTCTCTACCTATTTTTACGTCACTTTTCTCTTCCTCCGCACTATACTACACTAATTCCGTCTCTACCTATTTTTACGTCACTTTTCTCTTCCTCCGCACTATACTACACTAATTCCGTCTCTACCTATTTTTACGTCACTTTTCTCTTCCTCCGCACTATACTACACTAATTCCGTCTCTACCTATTTTTACGTCACTTTTCTCTTCCTCCGCACTATACTACACTAATTCCGTCTCTACCTATTTTTACGTCACTTTTCTCTTCCTCCGCACTATACTACACTAATTCCGTCTCTACCTATTTTTACGTCACTTTTCTCTTCCTCCGCACTATACTACACTAATTCCGTCTCTACCTATTTTTACGTCACTTTTCTCTTCCTCCGCACTATACTACACTAATTCCGTCTCTACCTATTTTTACGTCACTTTTCTCTTCCTCCGCACTATACTACACTAATTCCGTCTCTACCTATTTTTACGTCACTTTTCTCTTCCTCCGCACTATACTACACTAATTCCGTCTCTACCTATTTTTACGTCACTTTTCTCTTCCTCCGCACTATACTACACTAATTCCGTCTCTACCTATTTTTACGTCACTTTTCTCTTCCTCCGCACTATACTACACTAATTCCGTCTCTACCTATTTTTACGTCACTTTTCTCTTCCTCCGCACTATACTACACTAATTCCGTCTCTACCTATTTTTACGTCACTTTTCTCTTCCTCCGCACTATACTACACTAATTCCGTCTCTACCTATTTTTACGTCACTTTTCTCTTCCTCCGCACTATACTACACTAATTCCGTCTCTACCTATTTTTACGTCACTTTTCTCTTCCTCCGCACTATACTACACTAATTCCGTCTCTACCTATTTTTACGTCACTTTTCTCTTCCTCCGCACTATACTACACTAATTCCGTCTCTACCTATTTTTACGTCACTTTTCTCTTCCTCCGCACTATACTACACTAATTCCGTCTCTACCTATTTTTACGTCACTTTTCTCTTCCTCCGCGCTATACTACACTAATTCCGTCTCTACCTATTTTTACGTCACTTTTCTCTTCCTCCGCACTATACTACACTAATTCCGTCTCTACCTATTTTTACGTCACTTTTCTCTTCCTCCGCACTATACTACACTAATTCCGTCTCTACCTATTTTTACGTCACTTTTCTCTTCCTCCGCACTATACTACACTAATTCCGTCTCTACCTATTTTTACGTCACTTTTCTCTTCCTCCGCACTATACTACACTAATTCCGTCTCTACCTATTTTTACGTCACTTTTCTCTTCCTCCGCACTATACTACACTAATTCCGTCTCTACCTATTTTTACGTCACTTTTCTCTTCCTCCGCACTATACTACACTAATTCCGTCTCTACCTATTTTTACGTCACTTTTCTCTTCCTCCGCACTATACTACACTAATTCCGTCTCTACCTATTTTTACGTCACTTTTCTCTTCCTCCGCACTATACTACACTAATTCCGTCTCTACCTATTTTTACGTCACTTTTCTCTTCCTCCGCACTATACTACACTAATTCCGTCTCTACCTATTTTTACGTCACTTTTCTCTTCCTCCGCACTATACTACACTAATTCCGTCTCTACCTATTTTTACGTCACTTTTCTCTTCCTCCGCGCTATACTACACTAATTCCGTCTCTACCTATTTTTACGTCACTTTTCTCTTCCTCCGCGCTATACTACACTAATTCCGTCTCTACCTATTTTTACGTCACTTTTCTCTTCCTCCGCACTATACTACACTAATTCCGTCTCTACCTATTTTTACGTCACTTTTCTCTTCCTCCGCACTATACTACACTAATTCCGTCTCTACCTATTTTTACGTCACTTTTCTCTTCCTCCGCACTATACTACACTAATTCCGTCTCTACCTATTTTTACGTCACTTTTCTCTTCCTCCGCACTATACTACACTAATTCCGTCTCTACCTATTTTTACGTCACTTTTCTCTTCCTCCGCACTATACTACACTAATTCCGTCTCTACCTATTTTTACGTCACTTTTCTCTTCCTCCGCACTATACTACACTAATTCCGTCTCTACCTATTTTTACGTCACTTTTCTCTTCCTCCGCACTATACTACACTAATTCCGTCTCTACCTATTTTTACGTCACTTTTCTCTTCCTCCGCACTATACTACACTAATTCCGTCTCTACCTATTTTTACGTCACTTTTCTCTTCCTCCGCACTATACTACACTAATTCCGTCTCTACCTATTTTTACGTCACTTTTCTCTTCCTCCGCACTATACTACACTAATTCCGTCTCTACCTATTTTTACGTCACTTCTCTCTTCCTCCGCACTATACTACACTAATTCCGTCTCTACCTATTTTTACGTCACTTTTCTCTTCCTCCGCACTATACTACACTAATTCCGTCTCTACCTATTTTTACGTCACTTTTCTCTTCCTCCGCACTATACTACACTATTCCGTCTCTACCTATTTTTACGTCACTTCTCTCTTCCTCCGCACTATACTACACTAATTCCGTCTCTACCTATTTTTACGTCACTTTTCTCTTCCTCCGCACTATACTACACTAATTCCGTCTCTACCTATTTTTATGTCACTTTTCTCTTCCTCCGCACTATACTACACTAATTCCGTCTCTACCTATTTTTACGTCACTTTTCTCTTCCTCCGCACTATACTACACTAATTCCGTCTCTACCTATTTTTACGTCACTTTTCTCTTCCTCCGCACTATACTACACTAATTCCGTCTCTACCTATTTTTACGTCACTTTTCTCTTCCTCCGCACTATACTACACTAATTCCGTCTCTACCTATTTTTACGTCACTTTTCTCTTCCTCCGCACTATACTACACTAATTCCGTCTCTACCTATTTTTACGTCACTTTTCTCTTCCTCCGCACTATACTACACTAATTCCGTCTCTACCTATTTTTACGTCACTTTTCTCTTCCTCCGCACTATACTACACTAATTCCGTCTCTACCTATTTTTACGTCACTTTCTCTTCCTCCGCGCTATACTACACTAATTCCGTCTCTACCTATTTTTATGTCACTTTTCTCTTCCTCCGCACTATACTACACTAATTCCGTCTCTACCTATTTTTATGTCACTTTTCTCTTCCTCCGCACTATACTACACTAATTCCGTCTCTACCTATTTTTACGTCACTTTTCTCTTCCTCCGCGCTATACTACACTAATTCCGTCTCTACCTATTTTTACGTCACTTTTCTCTTCCTCCGCACTATACTACACTAATTCCGTCTCTACCTATTTTTACGTCACTTTTCTCTTCCTCCGCACTATACTACACTAATTCCGTCTCTACCTATTTTTACGTCACTTTTCTCTTCCTCCGCGCTATACTACACTAATTCCGTCTCTACCTATTTTGCGTCACTTTTCTCTTCCTCCGCACTATACTACACTAATTCCGTCTCTACCTATTTTTACGTCACTTCTCTCTTCCTCCGCACTATACTACACTAATTCCGTCTCTACCTATTTTTACGTCACTTTTCTCTTCCTCCGTACTATACTACACTAATTCCGTCTCTACCTATTTTTATGTCACTTTTCTCTTCCTCCGCGCTATACTACACTAATTCCGTCTCTACCTATTTTTACGTCACTTTTCTCTTCCTCCGCGCTATACTACACTAATTCCGTCTCTACCTATTTTTGCGTCACTTTTCTCTTCCTCCGCACTATACTACACTAATTCCGTCTCTACCTATTTTTACGTCACTTCTCTCTTCCTCCGCACTATACTACACTAATTCCGTCTCTACCTATTTTTACCTGACTTTTCTCTTCCTCCGCACTATACTACACTAATTCCGTCTCTACCTATTTTTACGTCACTTTTCTCTTCCTCCGCAATATATTACACTAATTCCGTCTCTACCTATTTTTATGTCACTTTTCTCTTCCTCCGCACTATACTTCACTAATTGTGTCTCTACCTATTTTTATGTCACTTTTCTCTTCCTCCGCGCTATACTACACTAATTCCGTCTCTACCTATTTTTATGTCACTTTTCTCTTCCTCCGCGCTATACTACACTAATTCCGTCTCTACCTATTTTTATGTCACTTTTCTCTTCCTCCGCGCTATACTACACTAATTCCGTCTCTACCTATTTTTACGTCGCTTCTCTCTTCCTCCGCGCTATACTACACTAATTCCGTCTCTACCTATTTTTGCGTCACTTTTCTCTTCCTCCGCGCTATACTACACTAATTCCGTCTCTACCTATTTTTACGTCACTTTTCTCTTCCTCCGCACTATACTACACTATTTCCGTCTCTACCTATGTTTACGTCACTTTTCTCTTCCTCCGCACTATACTACACTAATTCCGTCTCTACCTATTTTTACGTCACTTTCTCTTCCTCCGCACTATACTACACTAATTCCGTCTCTACCTATTTTTATGTCACTTTTCTCTTCCTCCGCGCTATACTACACTAGTTCCGTCTCTACCTATTTTTACGTCACTTTTCTCTTCCTCCGCACTATACTACACTAATTCCGTCTCTACCTATTTTTATGTCACTTTTCTCTTCCTCCGCGCTATACTACACTAATTCCGTCTCTACCTATTTTTACGTCACTTTTCTCTTCCTCCGCGCTATACTACACTAATTCCGTCTCTACCTATTTTTACGTCACTTTTCTCTTCCTCCGCACTATACTACACTAATTCCGTCTCTACCTATTTTTACGTCACTTTTCTCTTCCTCCGCACTATACTACACTAATTCCGTCTCTACCTATTTCAGCGTCACTTTTCTCTTCCTCCGCACTATACTACACTAATTCCGTCTCTACCTATTTTTACGTCACTTTTCTCTTCCTCCGCGCTATACTACACTAATTCCGTCTCTACCTATTTTTACGTCACTTTTCTCTTCCTCCGCACTATACTACACTAATTCCGTCTCTACCTATTTTTACGTCACTTTTCTCTTCCTCCGCACTATACTAGACTAATTCCGTCTCTACCTATTTTTACGTCACTTTTCTCTTCCTCCGCACTATACTACACTAATTCCGTCTCTACCTATTTTTACGTCACTTTTCTCTTCCTCCGCACTATACTACACTAATTCCGTCTCTACCTATTTTTGCGTGCAAATCCACTTTTACATTGGTAGGAACGAAGAAAAAGACTTCACCGCAATGCACAATAAAGAGAAGTGGAACAGTATTAAAACAAGTAAATGAATTTAAATATACATGAACAATGTTAACCTCATTGGTAGATGTACAACAGAGGTGAGATGCATAATGGCTCAGACCAAACCAGCTTTAAAAAATGAGGAAGATATTGTGCAATCTATTTTTGACAACGGAAACAAGAAAAATATTGCTTAAATGTTATGTAGAGCCAGTCTTAACCTATGGATGTGAATCATGGACAATAATACAGCAGACACGAAAATCATTGGATGATGTAGAAATGTGATTTTACAGAGGAATGTTGAGGATAACATGGACAGCTAAGAAGAGTAATGAAAACGTTCTGAAAGAGGCCAAAGCAAAAAGAGACCTAATTTCCAATATTAGGAAGAAGCAATCATCATTTTTTAGCAATGTAATGAGAAGTGAACAGCTGGAATATATTGTAACAACTGGAAAAAAATGAATGACGGAGAGATAGAGGGAAACAAAGAGAAAAGATACCAGACAGCTTAAGAGAATGGCTTGGCAGAAGGTCAACAACAGAAATGATAAATAAGTGTTGAGAACGAAAGTTGTGGAGAGACATGATCACCTACACCAGCAGGCATAGTACATGATGATGATGATGATGATGATGATGATGATGATGATGATGATGATGATATGAACACTTTCTCGTCAGCTTTGCTCGCAAGTTTGGAACAAGCTCATAATGAGGGCTTGCAGGCAGTTCTCGGATGCACCAGAATTACACCTGTTCCTTCAATGAGGTACCTACTTGAATTTACGAGCATTAGAGTGTGACAAAGATCTGCTCAGGTATGGGCTTATTTGAACGTGGTAAGGAACATAAGTCATCCCTTGCATTCAGAATTGGGTGCGACCAATGGCAGGCGCCTCCGGCACCGGATTATCCTGGATGGCCGAGGCAGCAAAGTCCATGAGGAGAGAATGTGATCTGAATGGCTGGCAAGGATCAGATAGAAGTAACAATGGAAAAAATAGGCTAACCAAAGTAATCATTCAGCTCGGCAGGGACTGTCGCAACCGGGCTTATGGAGCTACCGAGGTCGTAATAAGGAAACCGTGGTAAAAAATGTATCGTCACCTCAGGATCAGATCATCTACATGAATGGTTCTGCACTCCACGGATAGCGCAATATTTAGGTTTTTGTTGCATACTAACGTGGCAGAGACGTGGCTAGGGAATCTGGCTATTGAGTTCTTTGAGGTCATTATCATTGCACGCCTCACCAAGTCCTGCAGCGTCCAGCGATTTACGACTCCAGTTCTGTGTTGGTTGATAAGTCTTCTTACACGGCCACTGCGTTTCTCGTTTCTGGCTGTGCCCATCTTAACTCCCATTTCTTTCATCCGGACGAGTGACGTGACTCATGGTTCCGGAAGTCATGTGCCCTTCCCACATCTCTGAGGGCAATGATGATGACCGTCCGATCCATTGGTTGACCGTCCTCAACGATAGCGCAGCTAGCCAACCTGTCCGCTCTTTCATTTCCCCTTAACCTGGCATGTCCAGCGACGTAGACAAAACTCTAGGCAGAATAATGGCCTGGTCACTGCTATCACCTCCATCGTCACGCTACTCGTGGTCTTAACGTATGCACCACTGTCTTCCTTGACTGTTCTACCTGCCGAGCATGCTGTAAATATCCATGCAATCCTTTGGTGTCGTATTGCATATCCGTCTGTATAGATGACTGTGTCTTTCTCATCGGTGTTATCCCAGATGAGACCGTTGACCTCCGCATTGACCACGACTAGGTTCTGCTCCATACATTTCCTGTCGAGTGTAATATATGGCTATACGCGAGAATCATACTCGAATATACACGAAGAATACACGAATCTAGCTGTTTTAGCATCACAGTGTCCAACATAAGAGAGGAGATAGAAACAACAATAGCGGCGATAACATTGTTGGTTACACAGAACGTGGATCACGCAGTCTTGGTGACTGACTCACAAAGTATGTTATAGATTATTGACAGACAGTGTCCGCTGCAGGAGTGGATGCAGCTCTTGGATGACTCCAAAGTGAGCGCGTGAACCTGGCTGTACTGTCAAGGACATACAGATATACACGGCAATGAAGTGGCTGATAACTTCGTTTGGAGCTCTGGTATTAAGTGTGGCCTGACTTTAGACAAAGATGACATCGTCAAGTTTGATCTTCATGTTTTAAGAGAAGAAGAAGAAGAGAATGGAGAGAATAGTGAGAGATTAATGAGTCTAAAAGTGGAAAAGTAATCTGGTTGATCCGATGTGGTTAGTAGGAAAAGCAGATGCATCTCCAACCAACACCTTACATGAACAATTAGTCTGTATACGTTTTTAGAAATGCTGGGACGAACGGTTGAGCGGGTATGGGGATTCCCCGACTGCAAGTAAATATTACGATAACAGTATCTCTGGAGATTATACAAGACAAATAAGTTAAAATATGTTATGTTATTTTATGTTAACTTAGGATCATAATGACAGTTCCGATGGGAACTTAATGGGTGTTCTGATCTTTTCCTCAAAATGTCCATCAGCACACAGCGACTACTTGTCTCAGTTCAGTGTTGGTTGACAAATCCTCTCATTCGTCCAGATTATCGCTCTGTTCTGGCAATAAGAGTCTACACTCCCAGTTCAGGCAGTCTAGATAGTCATGTATTTGTACTTCTGTCAAAATCCTTTGCTCGGTCCATCTCTTGTAGATTAGTACAGATTCCATAGCCCGTTCCATTGACTGTCCAACAGCTAATATTTCTGAAGCGGCCAGTCTGTCTGCTCTGTTGCAGCCTTCAACACCAGCATGACTCTGGACATACGAGGGGAGGTCAAAAAGTAATGCACACCAATTTTTTTTCTCGGCTAATAATAAAGATAGGAATATGAAATTTTGCACACTTAGAATATGACATGTTCCAATTATGTGCACCAAATTGCACAGCATTCTGATAAATATTACGCAATCTATGAACCGTTAAAATGGAGCTTGCCAACAATGTCCGTTATAAACAGCGAATTGTCATAGTATTTCTGGTTGCGGAAAAAGAAACTGTGGCAAACATTCATAAACGACTGTGTGCAGTGTACAAATGTTCTGCAGTCGGTAGGAGCACAGTTAGTCGCTGGGTTCAGAGAATTAAAGCTGCAGAAAGTGTACGAGTGGAGCTGCATGATTTACCGCGTTCTGGACGTGTTGCCTCGGCTACCAGCACAGACATGTTAAACCGGGCTGATGCCATTATTCATAAGGATAGGCGTATCACTAGTCAGCAATTGGCATTGCAGCTTACAGTCAGCAAGGGAAGTGCAATTGCAATTTTTAAAACTCTCGGATATTCAAAGATTTGCGCTCGATGGGTTCCTCGGTGCCTAACAAAACATTCTGTTCTGAATTGTTGGAGCGTTTCGGTGTTGAAGGAGAAATGTTTTTGTCAAAAAATGTTACCGGTGACGAAACGTGGGCACATTATTATGAGCCTGAAACAAAAATGCAGTCAATGGAATGGCATCATCCGCAGTCACCAAAAAGAAAAAAATTCAAAACATCTCCATCAGCCGGAAAGGTGATGATCACTGTCTTCTGGGACATTGATGGTGTGATTCTTGTTGATGTAATGACAAGAGGTGAGACAATCAACTCGACAGCTTACATCAATACACTGACAAAACTCAAAAATCGGTTCCACAGAGTTCGGCCTAATAAGCCATCTGCAGATTTGTTGCTTCAACATGACAATGCACGCCCTCACACAAGTCTGGTAACACGGGAAGCAATCAACAAATTTGGTTGGACTGTACTGCCCCATCCTCCTTACAGCCCTGATCTGGCTCCCTCAGATTTCCATCTGTTTGGACCACTAAAAAAATTCCTGCGTGGGAAACACTTTGACAATGATGAGGATGTGATCCGTGCAGTTAAAAAATGGCTACGCGAGCAAGACAAAACTTGGTACAAACGAGGCATTCATGACCTAGTTTCGCGTTGGCGTAAGGCAATACGCTTGGACGGAGATTATGTTGAAAAATGGTAGTGTAAAGGGGATGTTCAGCTACAATCTGTGACAATTTCACACATTTTGCCCGAATAGTTTCCGAGAAAAAAATTGGTGTTCATTACTTTTTGACCTCCCCTCGTACATAAAGGTGAAACTGTAAATCTTGGATTGATCCCAGCCATTGAAGACGAATTACTCGGACTTTACTTTGTGGGACCATGTTCATTGAGTCACTCAACGCACACACACACACACACACACACACTGACACGCACACACACATTCACATGAGTACACTCTCGAGTCTCCAACCAATCACACACACTGACACACAATCACACACACTGACACACAATCACACACACACACATGAGTACACTCTCGAGTCTCCAACCAATCACACACACACACACACACGAGTGCACTCTCGAGTCTCCAACCAATCACACACATCACACACATGAGTACACTCTCGAGTCTCCAACCAATCACACACACACACATCACACACACATGAGTACACTCTCGAGTCTCCAACCAATCACACACACACACATGAGTACACTCTCGAGTCTCCAACCAATCACACACACACACATGAGTACACTCTCGAGTCTCCAACCAATCACACACACACACATGAGTACACTCTCGAGTCTCCAACCAATCACACACACACACACATCACACACATGAGTACACTCTCAAGCCTCCAACCAATAAACACACACACACATGAGTACACTCTCGAGTCTCCAACCAATCACACACACACACACATGAGTACACTCTCGAGTCTCCAACCAATCACACACACACACATCACACACATGAGTACACTCTCGAGACTCCAACCAATCACACACACACACATCACACACATGAGTACACTCTCGAGTCTCCAACCAATCACACACACACACATGAGTACACTCTCGAGTCTCCAACCAATCACACACACACACACACATGAGTACACTCTCGAGTCTCCAACCAATCACACACACACACATGAGTACGCTCTCGAGTCTCCAACCAATCACACACACACACATGAGTACACTCTCGAGTCTCCAACCAATCTCACACACACACACATGAGTACACTCTCGAGTCTCCAACCAATCACACACACACACATGAGTACACTCTCGAGTCTCCAACCAATCACACACACACACATGAGTACACTCTCGAGTCTCCAACCAATCACACACACACACATGAGTACACTCTCGAGTCTCCAACCAATCACACACACACACATGAGTACACTCTCGAGTCTCCAAACAATCACACACACACACACATGAGTACACTCTCGAGTCTCCAACCAATCACACACACACACATGAGTACACTCTCGAGTCTCCAACCAATCACACACACACACATGAGTACACTCTCGAGTCTCCAACCAATCACACACACACACATGAGTACACTCTCGAGTCTCCAACCAATCACACACACACACATGAGTGCACTCTCGAGTCTCCAACCAATCACACACACACACACATGAGTACACTCTCGATCCTCCAACCAATCACACACACTAACACATGAGTACACTCTCGAGTCTCCAACCAATCAAAAGCCTTCCTCACCGCCATTATTCTCATCATCAAGCTCATCATCATTGAGTGCCGTCTCCGTATGGAATGTTGGCTACCATGGAGCGCCATTCCACTCTCTTATTTTGATGGTGCAAATTGTCATAGGTAGACATCTCCATCTTTTGATGTTACTGGTCCATGTTAGTCGTGGTCTGCCTCTGCCTCTTTTACCTTGTATTTTCCCTTCCAATATTACTTTTAGTAGGCTATTGTGTCTTTTAACATGCCCCAACAATTTCATTTGTCTTGTTCTAATTGTGTTTAGTAGTTCTCTTTTCATTTTTAGTTGTTTGAAATCTTCATCGTTTGTTTTCTTTTCTTTCCATTCTATTCTTCCCATTCTTCTCTAAATTCACATTTCAAAGGCATACATTTTCTTTTGTTTTCTTGTCTATTGTCCATGTTTCTGCACCATACAGGAATATCGTGAACATGTAACATTTTGCTATTCTTAGTTTTAACCCTGGTGTTATTTGTTTTGATGTTAGTATATTTTTCATGGCACTAAAATTACTTTTTGCCTTTTCTATTGTTTTGTTTAAGAGGCAAAGCTCCAGGTCCCGACAATATAACAATCGAAGAGATAAATATATTAGGAGAGCTGGGAGTACAAGTCATAACAAAACTACTCAACGACCTATATAACACTGGCCAGATACCCGAAGATCTACTAACATTATCTTAAGAGCATTGATAGAAAGATCTATAGACGTAAAGAAAGATCTTTATATGTGCTTTATAGACTACACAAAAGCATTTGACAAAGTAAAGCATGTGGAAATAATCAATATGCCTACAGAGGACCTACAAGAACATATCAACAGGCTAAACAGCACTTGTAAACAATACAACATGAAGATCAACATAAGCAATACCGAAGTAATGGCAATAGCGAGAAAGAAAGAAAAACTAAACATCATAATAGATAATTCGATTCTGAAGCAAGTAAACAATTTTAAATATCTGGGTAGCACGTTAACACAAGACAATAACCAAGAAACAGAGATAGATATAAGGTGTAACAAAGCATTTCAAGTTATAGGCCAAGTATCAACACTATTGAAAAACAAAGCAATAACTACGGAAGCAAAAAGGGCAATATACAAATCAATTTTTCTACCAACTCTGTGCTATCAGTGCCAGAATTGGACGCTGGACTCTAGAACAATAAGAAAGATAACGACCACCGAAATGTAATGTGTCAGAAGAATGACAGGAAACAGCTTAAGGGACAGGGTAAGAAACACTGACCGGAGGAAGAAACTCGAAATTGAACCAACCATCGAATACATAGAGAAACAACAGATAAATTAGTTCGGCCACATAACAAGACAAAAAGAACTAACAATGACTCAAAGAGCCATAAACAAACGCTACGAAAATGCCAGATTAAGAGGAAGACCGAGAAATAGATGGATAAAGTGAATACTAAAATTACTAGGAAGAATAACATCAGAAGAGGACAACAGAAGAGCAAAGAATCGCAGATTGTTTCTCCCCTCGACGCCAACGGCAACAGAGGAAGGATAGAAGTAGAAGAAGATAGAAGAAGACGGCAAGGATCTGCGAATCCTGAAACATGTACTGGCAACAAACAGCAGCAATACGAAATAACAACCAAACAGGACAATTTCAACTTATAAAACAAGGAGTCAGACAAGGCTGTGTTCTGTCGCCGGATTTGTTTTCACTTTACAGCGAACATATTATGAGATCAATAGTAGGTAGACAAAAAAGGAATTGAAGTCAATGATCACAACATACATTATTTGCGATATGCGGATAATAGTAAAAGAAAGCAACAAGAAAGGTCTCAGTCTGAATAGTAAGAAAACAGAAGTAATGGTTATATCGAAGAAACAATCATCACCATCATGCAGCATAAAAATAAACAGGACAAATCTGAAACAAGTGCAATGCGTCAAATACTTGGGCACAATAATAACATCGGATGGGAGATACACCACGGAAATAAAAAGCAGAATGTCTCAGGCCAAAATAGCATTTCAGAAAGAATGAAAAATATCTTATGCAACAAATCTATGTCAATGGAAATGAGAACGGGAGTTTATCGGTGCTATATAGAACCAATTCTGACCTATGGAAGCGAATCATAGACAGTAGACAAACAAATGAAAAGACGATTGGAGGCCACAGAGATGTGATTTGTCAGAAGAATGTTAACAGTTCCCTGGACAGCTAAAAAAGATCAATGAAGAAATTCTCAAAGAGGCCAACACAAAAAGGGAACTCTTATAAAACATCAGAAAAAAGCAATCAACATTTTTTGGGCACATCATGAGAAGAGGAAAGTTGGAATACTTGGTTACAACTGGCAAAATAGAAGAAAGAGAGATCGCTGACGACATAGAGAGAAAATACTGGATAGCTTGGTGTCGTGGCATGTAAAACAGTCAACAACAGAACTGATACGATGCACTGTAGATAGAAGATTTGTGGAAGGACATGATCGCCGACGCCAACCGGTATGGCACATGATGATGATGATTATTATTTTGTCTATTTCAGTTTTACATTTTCAATCACTGGTTATAGTATGTCACAGGTAGCTGTAGCTCTGAACTGTCTCCAGATGTATTCCTTCAACTTTAATATTTATTTGTAGGTCTTGAGAATGTTCTTTGTTTATGATCATAGTTTTAGTCTTTTTGATATTCATTTCTAGTCCATATATTTTTCTTGTCATGTTTATTACATTAAGTAATTGTTGTAGATCTTTAGGATTTTCTGCTAGTAGTACAGTATCGTCAGCATATATCTTAGGTTATTGACTAATCTTTTCATATACTTGTGTTGATTAGTCTAGCGATAAAATGTTGCTTAGATTGTGTTGATTAGTCTAGCGATAAAATGTAGCTCAGATTGTGTTGATTAGTCTAGCGGTCAAATGTAGCTCAGATTGTGTTGATTAGTCTAGCGATAAAATGTAGCTCAGATTGTGTTGATTAGTCTAGCGGTCAAATGTAGCTCAGATTGTGTTGATTAGTCTAGCGGTCAAATGTAGCTCAGATTGTGTTGATTAGTCTAGCGGTCAAATGTAGCTCAGATTGTGTTGATTAGTCTAGCGATAAATTGTAGCTCAGATTGTGTTGATTAGTCTAGCGGTCAAATGTAGCTCAGATTGTGTTGATTAGTCTAGCGGTCAAATGTAGCTCAGATTGTGTTGATTAGTCTAGCGGTCAAATGTAGCTCAGATTGTGTTGATTAGTCTAGCGATAAAATGTAGCTCAGATTGTGTTGATTAGTCTAGCGGTCAAATGTTGCTTAGATTGTGTTGATTAGTCTAGCGGTCAAATGTTGCTTAGATTGTGTTGATTAGTCTAGCGGTCAAATGTTGCTTAGATTGTGTTGATTAGTCTAGCGGTCAAATGTAGCACCAGATTGTGTTGATTAGTCTAGCGGTCAAATGTAGCACCAGATTGTGTTGATTAGTCTAGCGGTCAAATGTAGCACCAGATTGTGTTGATTAGTCTAGCGGTCAAATGTAGCACCAGATTGTGTTGATTAGTCTAGCGGTCAAATGTAGCTCAGATTGTGTTGATTAGTCTAACGATCGAATGATGTCGAACTATGAAACTATTTCCATTAAAGACCATTGTTCTGAACAAGGGAGACAAACTGTGACTACTAAATGTCTGGCTACAGCGCGATGACTAATCGAATCACAACATGGAGATAACATAAGTTCGACAGTAACATGCTCGGCACGAGTAGTGATGATGACTGAATAGATATATAAGAAACGTGTTTTACATGTGAATCGTTGTTATCTTTGCTATGTAAACGCATTTATATTTTACTTCAAGAGAACTGAGCCTCTTTGTGGCTGCCTCAAGTACAGTAACCAATAAATAGCTAGTCTTACCTGAAGAGCAAACAATAAAAGCAGATGTGGAGGTGGGCTGTTCGATATCCTGTACATAAGGGGCTTGACTCTCTCTTCCTCAATGACGTCATCTGTCTCCTCGTGCTTGGCCTCACCTTCGTGGTTGTTGATGTGAACCCTAACTCCAGGGATGGATTCATTGGACAAGAGGCTGGTAGATACGTTCCCGTTGGAGTCATCGGGGTGATCCTTCAGGTGCGCTGTGTCGTCATCAGAAGTCGCTTCCTTCAAAGTGATGTCATCTAGTGACTTGTCTGTATTCCTCATTGTGAATTAAAAGTCTCAAACATTGAGTACATCATTTTGATAAACAACCCCTTCCTTTTAAAACGTATAACTCTAGAACCTACAGACAGACATTTATCGTTGTTACTACAATTTGTGTCTACCCAAATGTCCTCAACGGCGTATCACCAGGACTAAGAGCTGCTAAATTTACAAGTCATTTGTTTGGAGTTTTCCCAGACCAAAAATATAACCCCTCTTTGTATCTGTGCCAGGTAATAGGTCCAGTTCCGTGTCAAGAGATTGGCCTTGGTGAGTAGAAGAAGGTAACGTTCAGTCAGTAGCAGTGGACCAGGCACAACGGGAATAAAGTAACAATAATTAAGCTAATTTCTGTTTTTCTGGTCCTCAGTTTTTTAATTTATTGTTTTCTTGATGTTGTTTTCACCTGGACAGGCCAAGTTTTAGTCTGTTATTGATGATGTTGGAGTTTGTCATTCCGAGCAGACAATGAGTTTGGCGCCGCGGTCGTGAGACGTTCTTATTTACGACTGAGTTTAATTGTTAGGCATAGTGATAGCAATTACCAAAAAAAAACAACACAAGAATTCCCCGATTATAACAAATTACGGACAATTGCTTAAAGTTTCTATGCACACGGGGAAAGTGGGGGGGGGGGGCTATTTAATTTTTATTTTTTAATAACAAGAGATAGCACTGGCTCTGAAGTATTGAACATTTAATAAGAGAAAGTTAATGGCTCGCGGACATAGGGCAACATTGTAGGTGGTGGTAAAGAAACGTAAACGAGACGCAATGTTTCTTGTCGGAATACACGCTTGATGGGACAGAATGGGTTCATTGCTTGATGTTTAGAAGATACTTGTCATCTTTTGTTTTAGTTAGTTACCTTAGATCAGTTGACATCGTAGTTAAGCTGTTGAATTAATTGTGCTCAGAGACAATAATATTATTATTAATGGAAGACAAAGGAAAACATTAAACATAGCTACAGAAAATCAAATTATAAATCAAATATCAAAATATAATAATACATAAATATTATTATATGGGGAACTTCCGAGGGGATAATAGGGAATAATAGAACAAAGAAGTATGTGTTAGCACTCGGAAAAATTGACAGACAAACAACAATAGAAAAAAACGAAGAACAATATATGGTCCGAAGTGGGATCGAACCCGTACTCAGTGGCACCGCGCCTTGCCACGAGAAGAAAACTTCTTTGTTCTATTTTTCACTGAGTACGGGTTCGATCCCACTTCGGACCATACATTGTTCTTCGTTTTTTTCTATTGCTGTTTGTCTGTCAATTTTTCCGAGTGCTAACACATGCTTCTTCATCAAAATATAACTATCGTGAACAACATTCTCTGAAGATGGTAAATTATATAAAGAAATACACATTCGAATTAGCAGGACAAACCAAATATTAAGACAATTATCGCCTATAGTTCAACACAATGTTATCACCAAGAAACATCTAATGCAAAGTATATTCGACCAATCCAAACATAGCCACTTAGGTCTGAGCATAAAGAAAGCTTGCTACCACATGGATGAGATGTCTGAGAAAAGCGCTTGGAGTGATCTGGAAAAACCAGTTCCGGAACTGATATTATAAGATGAGATGATATAAACTATGATCTTCCATAGTGTTTAGAGTAGTTTCATCATACTCTCCTTGTTGGTCTGGTATCTGAATCTCATGTTCGTTTGTTGATCAATTAATTCTTCTGCTGTCGCTCTTTCCTTGTTTCTTCTTCTTCGTCATTATCTGTCTCTACTCTTTCACCATTTAGTACATGTTCATGTAGGTATTGCTGCATAGCTAACACAAATACTCACACTCAACGTCTTCATATTCATCATCTTCATACCCCTTAGTTCTATTTTGTCCGCCATAGCTATTGTCTTTAGCCTCTCCTATTTCCGCCTCTGTAATTTCTGCTTTGTCTCGTTTTATTTTCGCCGCTTGAAGTATCACTCTCATCTTTGTGATAATTTCAACTCGACGCTTGTGATCTTGTATTATGAGGTTGAGTGAGCTTCTCAACCTTTATC
Organism: Megaustenia siamemsis; assembly: GCA_032433765.1. NCBI lineage: Eukaryota > Metazoa > Mollusca > Gastropoda > Stylommatophora > Ariophantidae > Megaustenia > Megaustenia siamemsis. The sequence continues at coordinate 188,068,436 of JAVIAB010000092.1, forward strand.
TTCAGCTGGTGGTCTAGATACCTTTGAGGTGCCCACATCTGTAGCAAAGGTTGCATCTGGTAAAATTCTTTCTTCTCACTTTCTTTCCATTTCAGTAATTATATTATTTGCTTCTTGTGATATGTTTTTCTCTTCTTTTGTCTGCAGCCATCCTTCATGAACTATCCTCTTCTTCGTTTGTATTCGATGTGTCCTTAATTCCCATGTTATTCCTTCGTGTTAATTATAGCTATTGATGTCAATCTCTGAGTTCTATTTATTCTGTGCCGTCTCCAAGTCAATAAATCCTCATCATCTATATCACTAATGCCCGTAACTACTTCACCGACTGATATTTTCTTACTCTTGTATGCATTTTTTATTGTTTCTGTACATTTTTTAAAGTCTCTTTGTACATTTCATCTTTCTTAGTACTAACTATTCTCAATATTTTCTCAATATTATTTATTTGTTCCGTAGTTGTCCCTTCATTTTCTACTGTTTTCTAATCATGATCGTCCTCACTTGTTGCATGTTCATCCATTGCCTCCATTTCTTCATTCTCCGTCATATTATTAATTTGTATGTTTAATTTACTTTCATTTTCTAAGTATTCTAGCCTCTCAGTTAGAAAAGTTACTTCTTTTTCTAAATCTGTATTTTTCAGCTTTATTTGTCCAGCTTCTTGCAATATTGTGCTTTGCCTGTGTATCTCTCTTTCATTTTCTTTGTTCTTGTCTTGAAGTTGAATTCTTTCTTTCTCTTTATCTTTAACTTTTAATAACTCACATTTTGTTTAATATAAATTTCTTGTATGTCAATATTATTCATTCTTGTTTGTCTGTCATTGTCTTGTTATTTCTGGTTCCTTTTTCAATCATCTGACTACCATTCTCTGTACACTCCTTTATTTCAGTCTGTGTTGTCTTTTCTTTAATTTCAAACTTTCTAATTCTATTATTATGTTCACAGCATACAATCTGTCATATTTGTTTTTGTTTATTTCTAGGTCCCATTGTGCCAATTTCGTCTTAGTTTTCTCCTGTGTCATATCTTTTGACTGAAAACTGCTGCTAACTAATTTATGATAAGAGATTACAAGACCACATCACTACGTGTTAGCAATGTCTTGATATAAACTCATGTAGTTAATAATCACAGACTATGCATTTTGCTTATTCAAGTTTGTTTGATCATCGGTTGTAAACGTGATGTATATAATAGAGTACATAATTCTAAAATCAATGCTCGTGATAAAGAAATATATGTACCAGAAAACTCCAGAAAAGAGTAAGAAACACTGACCTGAGGAAGGACCTCGAAATTGAACCAGCCATCGAATACATAAAGAAACAACAGATAAATTGGTTCGGCCACATAACAAGACAAAAAGAACTAACAATGACTCAAAGAGCCATAAACAAACGCTACGAAAACGCCAGATTAAGAGGAAGACCGAGAAAGAGATGGATAAAGGGAATACTAGAGTCACTAGAAGGAATAACATCAGAAGAGGCCAACAGAAGAGCAAAGAATCGCAATTGTATCTCCCCTCGACGCCAACGGCAATGGAGGAAGGATAAAAGAAGAAGAAGAAAAAGAAGGATGCTCGTGATTTGAATGCGATCCAGAGGTCAACACCGACATCTATTTGAAGCATCTCTTAGTACATAACGTCTGAGACATTTCTAATTCTATATTTCATTCTATCAAATATTACAACTACTCTTGCTTTACACTGATATATATATATATATATATATATATATATATATATATATATATATATATATTACACTTAATCTACTTACTATTTTTAGCTGGAGTACAAAACCTTTCTCAACTAAACTATATCTTCCTGACCGACCTATCTCTTGATCTTCCTTCAACGTCTCTATGTTTCTAACTCTCGATTTCTCTCTCCCTCGGTGTTTCTGGGGGTTGCTCTGATGTTTCTCAAATCATTTAAAAGCTCAATTCTCTCAAATCTTCTAATGCATGAGGTTAAATACCAATGACCACGAGTAGCATGACGATTGAGGTGATGGCAGTGACCAGGGCATTCAACTGGTTAGAGTCACAAGACTACACCCATGCCTGTATGCAGATTGATTCGATGAGCACGATAAAATAAAAATTGGAGGTGGGCTCTGTACGCATGCAATGGTTAGAGTAAGTGTAGAAGTAAAAAATACGTAAGGCCACCTTTGTCTATGTCCCTGGACGTTCGGGAGTACGGGGAAATGAAAGAGCGGACAGGTTGGCTAGCTACGCTGTCGTTGAGAACGGTCAACCAATGGATCGGGCGGACATCATCAATGTCTTCCGAGATGTGGGAAGAGAACAGGACTTCGACAAACACAGATCCACGTCACTCCTTCGGATGATGGAAATGGGAGTTAAGATGGGCACAGCCAGAGATGAGAAACTTGGTGGCCGTGTAAGAATACTTGTCAACCAACACAGAACTGGAGTCGTCAGTCGCTGGACACTGAGGGACTTGCTGAGGAGGGGATCTGAGCATCTATGGACATGTTCAGAGTGCAATGATGATGACCGACAAATAACTCAATAACTCAATGTTAAAAGAGGAAAAGGGAGAAGAGCAAGAGGCAGGCCCAGAGTAAGAAATAAAGACAACGCCAAAGAAACGCTACAACAACATCAATTGACAAAGACTGAAGCCGCCAATAGTGCGAGAACCAGAACTTTGTATCTCCCTCGACAGCCGAATGGTAAAGGAGGAAGTGAAGAAATAGAGAATGAATTTGTAATGATAGAAGTATTATAAAAAATTGTAGAAATTGTTGCAATACTTACATAAGTAATGGTAGTTATAGTAGTATTACATGTAGTACTATTAGTAATAGTAGTTGTAGTATTTGTTGTAGTTGTAGTTGTAGTAGTAGTTATTTGTTGTTGTTGTAGTTGTAGTTGTAGTAGTAGTTATTTGTTGTTGTTGTAGTTGTAGTAGTAGTTATTTGTTGTTGTTGTAGTTGTAGTTGTAGTAGTAGTTATTTGTTGTTGTTGTAGTTGTAGTTGTAGTAGTAGTTATTTGTTGTTGTTGTAGTTGTAGTAGTAGTTATTTGTTGTTGTTGTAGTTGTTGTAGTAGTTATTTGTTGTTGTTGTAGTTGTAGTTGTAGTAGTAGTTTTTTGTTGTTGTTGTAGTTGTAGTTGTAGTTGTAGTAGTAGTTATTTGTTGTAGTTGTAGTTGTAGTAGTAGTTATTTGTTGTTGTTGTAGTTGTAGTTGTAGTAGTAGTTATTTGTTGTTGTTGTTGTTGTAGTTGTAGTAGTAGTTATTTGTTGTTGTTGTAGTTGTAGTTGTAGTAGTAGTTATTTGTTGTTGTTGTAGTTGTAGTTGTAGTAGTAGTTATTTGTTGTTGTTGTAGTTGTAGTAGTAGTTATTTGTTGTTGTTGTTGTTGTAGTAGTAGTTATTTGTTGTTGTTGTTGTTGTAGTTGTAGTAGTAGTTATTTGTTGTTGTTGTTGTTGTTGTAGTTGTAGTAGTAGTTATTTGTTGTTGTTGTAGTTGTAGTAGTAGTTATTTGTTGTTGTTGTAGTTGTAGTAGTAGTTATATGTTGTTGTTGTAGTTGTAGTTGTAGTAGTAGTTATTTGTTGTTGTTGTAGTTGTAGTTGTAGTAGTAGTTATTTGTTGTTGTTGTTGTTGTAGTTGTAGTAGTAGTAGTAGTTGTAGTATTTGTTGTTGTTGTTGTAGTTGTAGTTGTAGTAGTAGTTATTTGTTGTTGTTGTAGTTGTAGTTGTAGTAGTAGTTATTTGTTGTTGTTGTTGTTGTTGTTGTTGTAGTAGTTATTTGTTGTAGTTGTAGTAGTAGTTATTTGTTGTTGTTGTAGTTGTAGTTGTAGTAGTAGTTATTTGTTGTTGTTGTTGTTGTAGTTGTAGTAGTAGTTATTTGTTGTAGTTGTAGTAGTAGTTATTTGTTGTAGTTGTAGCAGCAGCAGCAGAAACCAACATTTCAAAGACATTCTTATGGAGCAGATCTAACAAGTCCATTTATCGACAGAAGACGCAGAGAAAGATCTACTTTTCTCTAGAAACCAACAAAGCAATGATTTCATGCTAGTTCTGACTTCATTTTATATTTCAAATTTTTTGTAGAAATAACATCTTCTCTTTACTTGTTACATATTTATTGTTTGCTAGTACCTGACACTTTTTGCACAAATTAATTAATTGGATAAATGTTAGGCTGTGCAAAACAAGCATCTCACTAACAAGCTGCATAAATAACAGAACTCTATATGGACTGAGAATTGTGGAAGACACGATCGCCTGCGTCAATCTTTTTGGCACACGATCATGATAACATTCATTCACTGGTTGCCGTCTCCACATCGAAGGTTGTCTACCACTGAGCGCTATTTTACTCTACCTCTTGCCTTGATGGTGCACGTTGTCGTAGGTTATCTGTGCACATTTTGATGCTATCAGTCCACTTTCAGGCAGAAGAAACAGCAAACAAAGAGAATTTGAAAGAACTGTACAACAGCACAAATAAATTAAGTGGAAAATACAAACAGATCAATGCCTTTATTAAAGATAAGAAAGGAAATCTGCTTAGTAATATAAGAGAGCAAATGGAGAGATAGAAAGAGCACTTTGAAGAACTTTTGAATAGAGCCTGCTCAAATAATCCTCGAGGTATACTACCAGCAAAAGAAGAGTTACACGTTAACTGTGGAGAACCAAGCAAAGAAGAAATAATGAAAGCCATCAAACTATTAAAAAATGGTAAAGCCACAGGACCAGATGAAATTCCTTCGGAAGCCATCAAAGCAGATATTAACACCTCTACCAAGATGCTACATAATCTATTAGATAACATTTGGGAGAGGGAAGAAATACCTAAAGATTGGAAAGAAGGTTATATGATCAAACTACCAAAGAAATGAAGTTTACAGGAGTGCACAAATTATAGGGTGCTTATAGGATGCTACTATCAGTGCCAGGAAAAATATTTGGCAGAATCATTATGGAGAGCCTAAAGGAGGCTATAGAGAAACACTTGAGAGATGAACAAGCAGGTTTTAGGAAGAACAGATCATGTGCTGATCAAACTACTACTCTACGTATAATAGTTGAACAAAGTTTAGAACTAAAATCCCCACTTTATATTGGATTCATTGATTACGAAAAGGCACTTCATAGTTTAGACAGAACAATGCTTTGGAAGTTGCTGAGTCATTACGGAATCCCCATAAAGTTTATTAACCTGATAAAAACAATGTATGAAGGAACAAAATGTAGTGTGGTGCATGAAAGACAGCTTACAGAAGCATTTGAAATAAGAACAGGAGTAAGGCAAGGATGCCTTCTGTCCCCATTTCTTTTTCTACTGGCCATAGATTGGATTATGAAAATAACTCAAAACAACATAAATGGGATCCAGTGGCCACTGACCAAACAACTTGATGATTTAGACTTTGCTGATGACATAGCCTCCTATCACACAGCCATCAACAGATGCACGATAAAATGAGTATATTAGATGAGAGATCACAACAGCTAGGACTAAAGATTAATAGAGATAAGACCAACATTATGAGAATTAATGCAGTTGGCAATAACCAAATAAAACTAGGAGAAATACCTCTACTAGACGTACAATCTTACATATATCTTTGCAGTAACATAGATAAAGAGGGAAGAACAGAAAATGATACCAAAATAAGGATATCAAAAGCAAGAGGAGCTTTAGTTGCACTGGGAAACATATGGAAATCCAAAGAAATTAGGTTAAATACAAAAATAACAATTTTCAACTTAATGTTAAGGCGGTCCTATTATATGGCTGTGAAACATGGAGAACAACAAAATTGACAATCACGAAGATGCAAACTTTCATTAATGGATGCTTACGCAGAATAAAAGGATGGAAATGTCAGGACAAAATCACTAACATAGAATTATGTAAATGTACCAGTCAAACACCAGTGGATAAAGAGATACAGCGAAGACGATGGCGCTGGATAGGACACACACTACGGAAGCCAACTGAGAGTATTACACAACCCTCCCTTTTTTTGGAATCCCCAGGTGAAAAGACAAAGAGGAAGACCAAGGAATTCTTGGAGAAGACAGATGGAAGCAGATATGAAGATAATGGGGAAGACATGGAATGATCTTTAAAGAATGGCAAAAAACAGAACGACTTGGAAAGTGTTTGTTGAAGACCTATGCTCCACTTGGAGCTAAAAAGGTAGAAGAAGAAGTCGACTTTACTCTTGGTCTGCCTCGTTTACCTCGTACCTTCCCTTGAATTAGCTGTTAATAAATAAAAGAACTACTTGGCAGAGCGAAAAAAACAACTGAAATTTTGTGGACATGTTAAAAGACGCAATACCATTTTCAAAGAAATCTTAGAAGGGAAGGTACGAGGTAAACGAGGCAGACCAAGAGTAAAGTAGACTGATAACATCAAAATGTGTTTCACTTTTCTGTTCTGTTTTCTTATTCAATGTCAATGTTTCTACACCTTACACGAATGTTGAGTAAATATAGCATTTTGCTATTCATAGTTCTGATGTTATTTGATTTGATGTGAGTATATTTTTCATGTTGTTAAAATTACTTTTTGATACTCCTATTCTTTTGTTTATTTCTATCTTAAATTTTCCATCTTTTCTTACAATCTGTCCAAGATAGATATATTCTTGAACTATTTCTAGGTTCTTTCCATCTAATATATCAATTCAATATATCCTTGTATTTTTATATTTTCTCTGCAAATAATTATAGTTTAGTGTTTTTAATATTTATTTCCAATCCATATTTTTGCTTGTCTTGTTTATTTTGCTGCCTCGTACGTCTTCTGTATTTTCTGCCTATTGATATAATACCATCAACATTTCTTAGATTATTGATTATATACCCATTGATGTTTAGTCCTGGTTTTCCATGATGTCTTTGAAGATCTGCTCCCTATTTAAGTTAAATAGACATGGTGGTAGAATGCAGCCCGGTCTTACTCCTCTTTTTATATCAATAGTTACCAAGTTCTTATTGTTGTATTTTATCAAAGATGTTTGTTCTCAGTATAAATTACATATCAGTCCTGTCCCAGCATCATCCAGATGTACATCTTTCAGGCATTAGTTGTTTATGGTGTGTTCTGTGAAAAGCTTTGGTGTAGTCTATAAAGAAAGCATAAGTTGGTTTTTCTACTTCTTTGTATTGTTCTATTAACATTCTCCTGCAGACGATGTCTTCTCTTGTCCAGCTGTTCTTTGTCAAGCTAAATTGTTCTTCTGCTAATTCTATGTTGTTTTTATTTTGGATTCTTCCCTGTATAACTTTAAACAAGACTTTTGTTGTTATATAGCTCATCAAAATTATTGTTCTAAAGTCACTGCCATCCATAACTCCGGTCTTCTTGGGCAAGGCAATAAATATTGAAGTTTTAAGGTCATATTGTACGTATCATTTGTTGTATATGTCATTGTACTGGTCTGTTCATCATCATCTCAATCTGAGTGTTGTCTGACCCAGCTGTCTTTCCATTTTTCATTTATTTATATCAGTCTGACTCTACTTCAGATTTTAATATTTTGTAACCTGACATAAACCATATGGTTGGTTTCTTATCTCTTTCATTTTCAAACAGTTCTTCTATGTATTCCTGCCATATGTTGATTATATTGTTACTGTCCGTTAACATTTCTCCTTTTTCTATTTTAAGACATCCCCCATCTGTGACTCGTGTTGGTCTTTCTTTTTTATTTCTGCGAGCATTCATTTTAAATCTTTTTCTTGTTCTTGGTTTCTCTTTCTACACATCTTTGTTTGAGCCAGTCCTCTTCTGCCTGACTGCACATATTGTGGATTAAATTACCTATTTTGATGGATTGCTTCGTGTTTTTTTGCCTGACATCTTTTATCCATTTTTTCTGATATGGCTTCAGTCATCCATTTTTGTTTCGTGATGTTTTCCGTTTTAGGTAAGATGTTGGCTCCTTATTTGCTTTCCTATATACATTGCCATTTGTTTGTAACTTTTATATCAGGATTTTCACTTCTGAATTGTTCCATTCCTTTCTCTAACATTTTTTGTCATGTATTCTTTACTCGTATTGGACACGTATGTTGAATTCCTCTTTGACTTAGATGTTATGTCCAGTGGTATTATTTGTGTGTTCTTCTGTCTGTTTCTCTTTAGTTTTATTTTCATTTTGATCATAGCAGAGATGTGATCTGAGTTAGTACCTAGAGTTAGAGTCAGCTCCTGGGTATACCTTGTATGACGCTGTTTCTAGATCTATCCTTGATCATTACGTAATCTATCTGGGACCTTGTTTTATCGTCAGGACTTTTCCTTGTCAACGAGATTCTTTTCTGTTGCTCAAAATGGCTATTACACATTACCATATTATTTTCTTCACAAAAATTGTTTTAACCTTTCTCCTCTTTCGTTTCGTTTTCCTAGATTACGCTGTCCTATTATATTCTTATATTTTCTTTTTCCGACTTTGGCATTCATGTCACCCATAACAATTAAAATGTCAGATGATTTCATTTGTGTCATAACTTTCTATAGATCTTTATTGTATTATTTTATTTGTTCATCTATGTAGTCCTGGGTGGGTGCATATGTCTACATTATTGCTTGGCTCTGGCTATTATCAACAGGTTTTACTTTCATTTTCAATAATTCTGCCGTTGTATGTCCAGTGAGTACTAATGTATTTTTGCAATTCATTTTTTATCAGTATGCCTAAACCTCTTTGATTTTCTGTATTGTCTTAGTATATAAATGTATATTTTTCTTCTTGTATATAGCCGCATTCATTTCATCTGGTCTCTGGTCTGGTATGTCTAAGATATATATATATTCATTTTCTTTGCTTCTAAAAAAAGATTATCCAGTTTTCTATTTTGCTTTAAAGTTCTAATATTCCATGTACATATTTTATATCTTTGCAGTTTTTTTTTTTTTTTTTCCATTTTGTGCTCCATGACTTGCATTGGGGTGATACAAGGTGTGGCACCCAACGCTTTCTCGTTGGTCAGCCATATTGGCTTTTCGTGACCTCGTACGCCTCTTGTAAACCACACAAATTGCTGTTTTAGCTTTCTGAGACGTTGACCATTTCTGATTCTCCCGCCCCATCCACCGTCACAGACTTCGTCTAATTGGGGAACGTCATTCCCGGTAGTGGAGCCATTGTCGAAAATAGGTGTTTTATCAACAGATCAGTGAACACGTTTCGTTAACTTTTTTGACGATAGGTCAGGCACAATGAAAAAGAAGAATAAATATAACTCCACTGAAACATCAAAAACCGCATTGTCCACATCTCTATCTGAAGATAAGAAACAAGAACGGTTATATAAAAAAAATGCTATTTCAACACAGCGTGCATCATGAAAACCACGTTATTACGATCAACAAAGTAGAATTGGAAAGCACGTCGACGCTGTGACACAATTACCATGATGACAAATTACCATGATGATGACAAATTACCATGATGATGACAAATTACCATGATGATGACAAATCATTGCATTTGCATTTCTCACGATTACGTGTTATAGCGCTACTTACTTGACTGTACCCGCCTCAAGATGTCGTTAACCATTTTAAAGTTAACTCCGCGTCTTTATTCATCTTGTGGTCACGGTTTGATGCGAGCAGCATTTCATAGTGATTATTTCATCAAAAAACACAAAGATGGAGATGAGGAATACAAAAACTAATCGATTTTTTAAAACAAATGTTGGATGGATGGATGGATGGAGCGATGTATGGAAGTTTGGATGGATCGATTGATGGATGAATGAAGTAAAGGATGGATGAATGGATGGATGGTTGGAGGCATTGGTTGGATGGATGATTGAATGGATGGATGGTTGGAGGCATTGGTTGGATGGATGGTTGAATGGATGGATGGCTGGAGGCATTGGTTGGATGGATGGTTGAATGGATGGATGTTGGAGGCATTGGTTGGATGGATGGATGGTTGAATGGATGGATGGTTGGAGGCATTGGTTGGATGGATGGTTGAATGGATGGATGGTTGGAGGCATTGGATGGATGGATGGTTGAATGGATGGATTGTTGGAAGGTCGGATGAACAAATCGATGGATGGTTGGATTGATGATTGGATTGAGTTATTAGCGGGTCATTATCATTGCACTCCGAACATGTTCATAGGTGCTCAGATCCCCTCCTCAGCAAGTCTCGAAGTGTCCAGCGTCTGACGACTCCAGTTCTTTGTTGGTTGATTAGTCTTCCATCTTAACTCCCATCTTTTTCTTTTGGGCTTCATCTGAATAATTACTGTCGTCATGATTGATTTGGTCGCTGAACGTCGATGCTGTGGATGGTCTAGACTCAGATGCACTCACTCAGTAGCATGGTCCAGAACCCGTGTCCACGTTATGGACTGGCCAACTCCAGTCAATTAGTTCTACGGCACGTGGAGGCACGTGGAGGCACGTGGAGGCACGTGGAGGCACGTGGAGGCACCGTAAGATTACGCTTCGTTGACAACGGCCTAGCGAAAATACACCGCCATCTTGAGCGCACCAAAAAAAAATATTCAAAAAAAGAATGAATGAATGGATGGTTATACGAAAAAAGGTGAATGGAAGGAAAGAGGGATGGAGTATTGGGTAGATGGATGATTGGATGTATGAGTGGAAGAATGGATGGGTGGTTGGATGAATGGATGGATGTGTGGAAGGACGGATGCATGGACGCATGGATTCATAAATGGATGGACGCATGGATTCATAAATGGATGGATGTGTGGAAGGACGGATGGATGGACGCATGGATTCATAAATGGATGGATGTGTGGAAGGACGGATGGATGGACGCATGGATTCATTAATGGATGGATGGTTGCAAGATGATGAATGGATGTAAGAAAATTCTTGGATGGATAGAAGGGCGGATGGATGGATACATGGATGGTTGAATACAAGATGATGGATGGATGTATGCTTTGACGCATAGATGAATAGATGGAAGGACAGATGGATGGATAAATGGGCGGATGAGTGCATGGACGTGTGAATGGATGGATTAATGGATGAAGGGATGGAAGTACGGAATAATATATGGGTTTATGAATGGATGGATGGATGGAAGGATGGATTGATGGAAGTATTATATATTTGTTTCACTCGTACAATTATTGTTTCTCACAGAAAATATTAAAACCACTGATTGTTTTATTCTCACAACCTTTATTACACAATAAGAAAACTATTCAACTATCCGAATGTCTTAATAAAGAACATTATTGTATTCAAATTGGTTTACAATCTTTTCTTTACATGTTGTCAAAGACAATGATCTTTGTACTGGAGTTCGATTTATGGCTTGATCGCTTCTAGATTAGATCATTTATTTACAATGTAAATACATCTACAAATGTGCACATTATAACATTAGTCTGGTATTGTTTTTAACAATTTTAACTTGTAACTTTACAGTCCGACAAATCCGTCTTCTGCAAGACATTCTTGGGTACTGTGTTGTGTTATGGTTATGGAATGTCCCGGTATCACTGCAAACGAATTCAAATCCACAATTGCTCAACAGCCCATGCCAGTAGAATCATCCAAATTAATATCTCATCTCCCAAACAAAGAAAGATAGCTGCAGCTCTCATCATGTCAGTCTCAGTACACGCCAACAGATATAAGGCGAAACCGCAAAGAAACAGAACACAGCCATCTGTTCACCGTCATACGAAATCATCATTCATCATAAACAATCAGAATATCGTAACATGATCTAACCGAATGAAACACACAGCTCACGGTGTACACATAGCACTTAACTCAGTAGCTCCTGCAACAAGCCGGACTTGGAATATGAAGAAACTGCAACAAGGAACACTTTTCAGACATGCCTTTACCAGTTTCTCCCGCCTATCAGCCATATTGACCGGTATATTCTATATGCTGTGTTCACTATTTTATTTTTACTCTCTTGACCTGGCTAGTTAGTCCGTTTCCACTGGGAGGTGGAGTAATGTAATATTGTTGTCGTCTATGATGATGAAGATGATGATGTCATGCTTGAAGATGACATTACAAACTGAGCACTCAGGTTTTGGGAACAACAAGAGTCGTGATTAATTATGGAAAAGGACCAGTTCCAGTGGATGAAGAGATACAGCGAAGATGGTGGCGCTGGATAGGACACACACTGCGGAAGACAAGTGAGAGTTTTACAGACCCCTTTTTGGAATCCCCAGGAGAAGAGACAAAGAGAAAGACCAAACTATTCTAGGAGAATACAGGTGGAAGTTGAGGTGAAGAGGATGGGGAAGAAATGGAATGATCTTTAAAGGATGGCATGAAACAGAATGGCTTGGAAAGTGTTTGTTGAAGACCTCTACTCCACAGTGAGTTGAAAGGTAAATGAAGAAGAGTCATGATTTATGATCAAATTAATGTCACTCTAGGTTGTCTTCAATCAGTTTCAATTAATTTATTGCCACTGTAGGTATTCTTCAATTAATGTTTTAATCAATCTATTGTTGCTCTAGACACTGAAGACAAATGAGGAAGGAAAGAAGAGGAAGAATTGTTACTCTACGTAGTCTCCAATTAATGCAACAATCTGTTTATTAAATATCACAATTATCATATGTTTACATTATTTACCTACTGCGAATATTTTCTTAGATGATATCTACGTCTCTGTATTCTGTGAAGTCCTTCTATCTTAATTTCTGATACAATATTCTGTATGATGGCGGTATTTGTTACAACTTATGGGACAGTCGGTATTGACAGTAGTAGCAAGTGGTTCATGCAGTTTTCCTTTTTCTTCTATTCTATTCTATTCTATTCTATTCTATTCTATTCTATTCTGTTTATATGCGATGTCAGCGCGTATTCTTGGTATCACCAGGAAGGATAAAGTGACAAAAGTGGAGGTCATGACTCGCATAGGTCTCCCGAACATCTACACACTTCTCAAACAAGGTACGTTACGCTGGCTTGGCCACGATGGCAAAAGGACTAGATGACGCCCAAAACTTCGATTTGTAAACGTGTAGACATGAAGACTGAACATAAACCCAAGCCTGGGAAGAAATAGCTGCACACCGCAATTTCTGGAAACACACTCTAAAGGTTCACCTCAAACAAGAATCCGACAGATTCATAGAAAAAAGAGAACACACGGCAAAATGAAAAAAAAACATTTATATTGGCGCTGAAAAATGCAGTCAACTTTGACTGACGGAGGCTATTCTATTCTATTCTATTCATGGAATCAGTTTAATTGCAGCAGGGACAACCCTATACCCGTTGCTCTGCCAGTCCCAGCATTTCTAGAAGCGTACTCAGACTGATTGCTCCTGAAGGTGTTGATTGTAGATACATCGATGTTTCCCACTAAGCACCCCGGAGCGACCAGACACCTGCTCATAAGCCTCTCATTATATACATCGTTGTTCCACTTACTGTCCTCTTAAGGAATGAAGGACGCACTTGGCGATGTTCTCGTTATCCAGATTCAGGCCACACTCTTTGCTAAAGCTGCCAGCGAGCTTATCTCTATGATCTCTGGCAGTGGCAATCATTCTTCTTGTATAGGATATTTCTGATTATCATCATGTGCCATACCGATTGGTGTAGGCGATCATGTCCTTCCACAATTTTCTATCCACAGTACATCGTATCAATTTTGTTGTTGACTGTTTTCCGTGTCATGACACTAAGCTGTCCAGTAACTTCTCTCTTTATCGTCCGCGATCTCTCTTCTTTTCTCGGTCTCTCTATATTTTACCAATTGTAACCAAATATTCCAACTTTGCTCTTCTCTGTTGTCTTTTAGGGCTTCCTTTTTTTTATTGGCGTCTTTGAGAATTTCCTCCTTGCTATTTTTAACTGATCAGGGAACTCTCAAAATTCGTATGCGAAATCCCATCTCTGTGGCCTCTAATCATTTCATTTGTTTGTCTACCTTCCATGATTAACTTCCATAGGTCACAACTGGCTCTTTATAGTATCAATCTTCCTCTTCCTTCCTTCCTCATTTGCCTTTCAGCGTGGAGGGGAGATATAATTTGCGGATTCATAATTCTATTTTGTTGATGTTGATTTTCATGTCGCATTTCGTGCCTGTGCTGTTGAGTTTGTTTAAATGTTCTTGTAGGTCTTCTATTGTTTCATGTATTAGTGCCTGATCGTCTGCAAATAAAATATCGTTGATATCATCTGTCTCTGATGGGTTGGCTCACTTGCATATACACATATACACTTGCACATACCATGTATGTAATAAACAGCAGAGTGGATAGTACACACCCTTGTCTTAAACTTGATCTAACTTCGAAGTGATCTGTGTAGCCTGCTGCTGTTCTGACTGTGCAGCTGCTGTGGATGCAGAGAATTTTAATTAGGTTGTTTAGATGTTGGCTTACTCCATATGTTGTTAGTAACTCTCATAGTTGTTCTCTGTTTACTCGATCGAATGCTTTACGTAAGATGCGTAAATATCCAGAAGCTAAATAGCAACAGCTGCACAGTTATTAAAAGCTGCATTAGTAAGAGCTATAGATATTCACAAACTGAAATAGATTCCAATAATCAATTACATTTCGCCAGCTAAGTCTCTTCCCCATTTGCCTATTTTAATTTGTAGACCAACAATTAGTATTCAGTGTCTTGTGAATTGTCGTTCAGACAACGAGAGAATTAATGATAAACAGACACTAGAATTACTTGAGTAAGACACGGACATAACTGTTCCTGCGACCTAAGGTAACGATTATCGTATAAGGATAGCTGTTAGCCAATATCTTCCTGGGGACACCCAGAGAAAACAAATATTAAAGAACTGACATAAAAATGACTGAGGAAGTAAAATAAAAGTACTATACGACAACCGATAGCCTGACGTAATCAGTCGGAGCAGATGTGACTAATGTGAACCAGATCTTGGGAACTCTGTGTTGGATTACTGGAGAGAGCGCAAAATGAAGTAATTGGTGTTGATCTGCAAGACGCAACATGGTGTATTTTAACAACATTGCAACTCACTTAGCCAATGATAATAAGCGTGTAGGTTGCTGCATCAATAGCCAATTAAGCATTCACAATATCAGCTGATTTACTGACCCGCAAAAACCATCCCTCATTTCTCACAAATACTGTTTTATTGTCTTCATCTCAAAACATTTCTTTCTCTCGTGCATCCATTTCTTCCACCAATTTCGTTTCTTCATTTCTTTCAACCATGTAGTCATTCAACTAAATTAATTGTTTCATTTATTTCTAAAGTGCACATCGATTTTTGTGCATATGTTGACTACAGAATAATAGTTCTCCTAATGTCCGTTCTTAATGAATTCATCTTGTACCATCACCTTTAACACGCTAGAACAAATATAAACATGTCATTTCCGCATACACTAGAAAATAGAAGCAAGCCAGTAGACTGGAAAACAGATGAACACTTCATCACTTTCCATTATACTGGAAAATTGGAATATACTTTGCCAGCTTGGATTTCCTGAAAACTTCAGGTATAAATGGAAGTCTGTAGACTTCCTCTCCGTCCTCATAAGAGCGGGCTAGCAGTTTGGCTTCTTCATCATCCAGCTCCTTCAGTTGGTTCACAAGGCCTCGTTCCTTGAGAGTTCCTGGCAAGTGAGAAGCATTGTATCCTGTCAGTGCATGTTACACAATAAGGCTAAATAAAAGAGATATCATTTGTTACAGTTGAAACTAAATCACGTGGTACCATTATCTCATGAGCATCATTCTTTTGCCTTTACTTTTACCTTGTCATAAATGACAAGATACTCTGTATGAGAGAGAGAGAACATACGGAGGTCTCATTCATTCTGGAACGTGTTGGACATGGGAACATTCAATTCATGGACTGGAGAAAAATGGACTCAAACTGGCCGCTGGGACCAACACGCTCACCAGATAATGAGCTGAGAGAAGTCAGCGACCCATAGCTGACTGTGTGCAACAGGATTAGGGAAAATAGAGCTGAGCAAGACCGTACCCAGTGGTGCTTCTGAAAACAGACTTCCCAGTCTGTCTAGGCAAGTAGGTGCCGAAAAGTGAAAACACCAAAACTAAAATTGTCTTCCTGATGTACGATTTTCGTTGCTACTGTTTTAGTTGTCTCACAAGCTGCAGCCATCGGCGACAAGATGTGTCAAGTTCTTCATTTAAGGTTCTCTACATTAACCATGACACACGGGAAGATCTAGCACAGTACAGAACCTTGATCATATTATAATTTGAAGAAAACATAAACTACATATTAAACAAAACTCGTGCTACAAATTGAACTAAACACAAACTACATATTAAACAAAACACGTAATACATTTTGAACAAAACTAATGCTATATATAGAAAAAATCTCACCCTATTGCACAAAAATAATGCTACGTATTTAACAAAACACATGGTACATATTGAACAAACCTCATGCTACAATTTGAACAAAACACATGCTACATATTGAACAAACCTCATGCTACAATTTGAACAAAATACATGCTACATATTGAACAAACCTCATGCTACAATTTGAACAAAACACATGCTACATATTGAACAAACCTCATGCTACAATTTGAACAAAACACATGCTACATATTGAACAAACCTCATGCTACAATTTGAACAAAACACATGTTACATATTGAACAAGCCTCATGCTACAATTTGAACAAAACACATGCTACATATTGAACAAACCTCATGCTACAATTTGAACAAAACACATGCTACATATTGAACAAACCTCATGCTACAATTTGAAAAAAAACACATGCTACATATTGAAGAACAATATATAGAGATGAACACTTTAAAATACAAGGAAATTGATAATGAAATACGCAAAATGTGTAAAAAGGCAAAAGAAGACTGGCTTAGTCAAATATTTTTCGAAGTTGAAACTATGGAAAGTAAACAAAATTTAAGAGGAATGCACACAGAAATAAAGAGAATGACTAATAAAAAAAAACTACAGGAAGCGGATGTATGGCAAATAAAGAGGGAAGAATGCTAAGAGACAACAAAAATATAATCGATAGATGGCAGGAATATATAACAGAATTATTTCATGACGAAAGGGACAAAAAACCATATATAAAATGTACGTCCAGCTATAAAATCTTAAAATCCGAAGTAGAAAAAGCTATAAAAACAATGAAAAAGGAACAGGACCTGACGAAATACAGATAGAGATGATACAGACACTAGAAGATTTTGGCAGTGATGTAATCACATACATATGCAAAAACATATACCATACAGGATACATACCAAATGAACTAAAAACATCAACGCTTCTTGCATTGCCTAAAAAGAATGGTGCAGTTGAATGCAGTTATTTTAGAACAATAAGCCTAATGAGCCAGGTAACAAAAATCTTGCTCTTGCCAAAAGTCATACAAAGAAGGATTCAGAATAAAATTAATACCGAATATGAGGAGCAACAATTTGGATGTAGGAAAAACAGTGGGACAAAAGAAGCCATATTCAGCATGAAGACATTGATTGAAAAATGCATAGAAGTAAACAAACCAATATATGCATTCTTCACAGACTACACCAAAGCTTTTGATAGAATACACCATAATCAACTTATAGACTGCCTAAAAGATATAAATCTAGACGACACAGACATACGACTAATATGTAATTTGTACTGGGAGCAAAAAGCAATAATAAAATATAACAAAGATAACTCTACACCCATTGATATAAAAAGAGGAGTAAGACAGGGATGCATCCTATCACCAAACTTGTTCAATCTATCATCATCATCATATGCCATACCAGTTGGCGTAGGTGATCATGTCCCTCCACAATCTTCTATCCACAGTGCATCGTATCAGTTCTGTTTTTGACTGTTTTCCATGCACCAAACATACACCAAGCTATCAAGTATTTTCTCTCTTTGTCGCCTGCGATCTCTCTTTCCTTTTATTTTGCCTGTTTAACCAAGTATTCCAACTTTCCTCTTCTCATGATGTGCCCGAAAAATGTTGATTGCTACTTTCTGATGTTTTTTAAGAGCTCCCTTTTTGTGTTGGCCTCTTTGAGAACTTCCTCATTGGTCTTTTTAGCTGTCCAGGGAACTTTCAACATTCTTCTGAGAAATCCCATCTCTGTGGCCTCTAATTGTCTTTTCATTTGTTTGTCTACTGTCCATGATTCGCTTCCTTAGGTCAGAATTGGTTCTACTTAGCACCGATGAAATTTCTTTCTCATTTCTATTGACATAGATTTGTTGCATAAGATATTTTTCATTTTCTGAAATGCCATTTTGGCCTGAGCTATTCTGCTTTTTATTTCTGTGGTACATCTCCCATCTGATGTTATTATTGTGCCCAAGTATTTGAAACGTTGCACTTGTTTCAGATTTGTCTCGTTTATTTGTATGCTGCATGATGGTGGTGATTGTTTCTTCGATATAACCATTACTTCTGTTTTCTTACTATTCAGACTGAGACCTTTCTTGTTGCTTTCTTTTACTATTATGTCTATCATTTCTTATAGTTCATTCTCTGTCTCTGCTATTAAGACTGTGTCATCCGAATGTCGCAAATTATTTATGTTCAGACTGTTGACTTCAATTCCTTTTTTGTCTACTATTGATCTCATAATATATTCGCTGTAAAGTGAAAACAAATCCGGCGACAGAACACAGCCTTGTCTGACTCCTTGCTTTATATATTGGAATTGTCCTGTTTGGTTGTTAATAGCTGCTGTTTGTTGCCAGTACATGTTTTTTTATGATTCGCAGATCCTTGCCATCAATGTTTAATTTCTCCAGCACATTGATTATTTCCATTCTTTACTTTGTCAAATGCTTTCGTGTAGTCTATAAAGCACATATATAGATCTTGCTTTACCTCTATGGATCTTTCTATCAATGTTCTTAAGATGTATATTGCATTATTGGTGCCCTTTCCTTCCACAAATCCACATTGTCCCTCACTTATTTCTGCTTTTATTTTGTTCCTTACACGTCTCATGATTATTCTTAGTAATATTTTAGTCATATGACTCATGAGACTAATAGTGCGATCTTCACAATCAGTGGCTCCTGACTTCTTCGGTATGGCTACATAGATAGATTTTAGTAGATCTTTGGATATGTGTCCAGTGTTATATATGTAATTGAGTAATTTTGTTATGACTTGTACTCCCAGCTCTCCTAATGCATTTATCTCTTCGATTGTTATATTGTCAGGACCTGGAGCTTTGCCTCTTTTCATGTGTTCAATTGCGTCCTCCACTTCACTCTGCATTATGGGTGGTCCTGTGTCTTCATTTGAATTGTTTAATTCTGCTCTTTCATCATTATAGAGTTCACTGATATATTCTGTCAATCTTTCCATTGTCTTCTCCTGTCCCATTATTATATTTCCTTCCTTTGATTTCACAAATCCTGAAACTTTGACTTCTTTTCTTCCTGTTAATTCATTTAACTGATTGTGCATAAATTTTGAGTCTTTCTTTTGTTGTTTTTCCATTTCTTCACATTTCTGTTTTAACCATCCTTCTTTTGCTTCACTAAACTTGTTTTGGATCTCTTTGTGCAATATTTTGTATGTCCGTTCTTCTTTCTTATGTTTTCTTCTTTCGTCAATTAGTTGTAATATTTCTTCTGTCATCCATTTCTTTTTGTTGATTCTTTTAGTCACTGGTATTACTTCTTTTGATGTTTGTTGAATCGATTGTTTGAGCATTTCCCACTGCTCCTGGATGTTCTGTATTTTCTCTTATAGTTCAGTCTATACACTGAGAAAATCTTTAAAAACACCACACACATGCCGGGCCTAAACATTAAGCATATCTTAAGTTATTGATAATCTATCCATTAAGATACTGTTCTACTAGCAGAAGGTACTGAGGATCTACAACAATTAATTAATGTAATAAACATGACAAGCAAAAAATACGGATTTTATATAAATCTCAAAAAGACTAAAACTATGATCTAAATACTATGTAAAGAAAATTCTCAAGACCTACAAATAAATATCAAAGTTGAAGGAATACATCTGAAGACAGTTCAGAGCTACATCTACCTTGGACATTCTATAACCAATGATAGAAAATGTAAAACTGAAATAAACAAAAGAGTAGATATGGCAAACAGTAATCTTAACGTCATGAAAAGTATACTAACATCAAAACAACACCAGGGTTAAAACTAAGAACAGCAAAATGTTATATCTTCTCAATATTCCTGTATGGTACATAAATATGGACATTAGACAGGAAAACAGAAAAGAAAATTGAAGCCATTGAATTGTTGATTTATAGAAGAATAGGTAGAATTGAATGGATGGAAAAAAGAACAAACGAAGTTTTAAAACAACTAAAAATTAAAAAAGAACTACTGAACAGAATTAGAACAAGACAAATGAAATTTCGGGGGCATATTAATAGACACATGAGCTAATAAAAGTAATATTGGAAGGGAAAATATAGGGTAATAGAGGCAGAGGCAGACCAAGACTAAATTGGACAAGTAACGTTAAAATATGGATAGGCCAGCCAATGACAACCTGCACAATCAAAACAAGAGACAAAGTGGAATTGGTCAACCTGGAAACCAGCCTTCGATGTGGAGACGACACTCGATGATCATGATGATGACATATTGAGCAAAACACATGCTACAAATACTTGTTGAACCAAACACAAACTATATAGTTAATAAAACGCAATATATATTGAACAAAATAGTTCCAATATATTGAACAGAACAGAAACTATTTATTGAATAGAACAGAAACTATATATTGAACAGAACAGAAACTATGTATTGAATAGAACAGAAACTATATATTGAACAGAACAGAAACTATATATTGAATGGAATAGAAACTATATATTGAACAGAACAGAAACTATATATTGAACAGAACAGAAACTATATATTGAATAGAACAGAAACTATATATTGAACAGAACAGAAACTATATATTGAACAGAACAGAAACTATATATTGAACAGAACAGAAACTATATATTGAACAGAACAGAAACTATATATTGAACAGAACAGAAACTATATATTGAACAGAACAGAAACTATATATATTGAATGGAATAGAAACTATATATTGAACAGAACAGAAACTATATATTGAACAGAACAGAAACTATATATTGAACAGAACAGAAACTATATATTGAACAGAACAGAAACTATATATTGAATAGAACAGAAACTATATATTGAATGGAATAGAAACAATATATTGAACAGAACAGAAACTATATATATTGAATAGAACAGAAACTATATATATTGAATGGAATAGAAACTATATATTGTACAGAACAGAAACTATATATTGAATGGAAGTGAAACTATATATTGAATATAACAGAAACTATATATTAAACAGAACAGAAACTATATATTGAACAGAACAGAAACTATATTTTGAACAAAACAGAAACTATGTATTGAACAGAACAGAAACTATATATTGAATAAAACACAAACTACATATTGAAATAAGCACAAACTACAAATTGAACAAAACTCATAATACATATTGAATAAAACTGAAGTAGTGAAAAATGGTGTTTTCGTAAGAATTTCTTGCTATCAGACCCATCTACCAATGAAGGGTCCAGCGGGGGTAAATATAGTAATATTAAGTGGGTCCACAGAGGTACAAGCATTTTTCGTGTCCAGAGAGTGTAACTATAGGTTCGAGAGGGGAATATATAGGGTCCAGTGAGGTACAAGCATTGGTTGGGCCCAGACTCACCTATGAAGGGTCCAGTGGGGGTAAATATAGTACTATAAATAGAATCCATTGAGGTAAATATGGGTCCCAAAAGCCAACTCTAATTGTTGAGCAAAATAGGATGAAGATGGTGGTTCCTTCTTTATGATGCATGTTCAACGTGTGGATTTTGTTGATCTTCTATTTTCTGTCTTAGGTTTGAGTAAATGGTACTAATGTTTTCTCTCATTCCATACGTGCGAACACACCAACATACACACAATTAGGGTAAAAAATAAAAAGTGTGCATTTTATTTTCATTCAAACAAATATAGTATATGTGCTTTCATATAATATTAGACACAAAACAAGTAAAACATAGACAATATGAGTATTTTGGACTGATGAGAATTTACATGTATTGATAAATCTATGAGTATAATTTATGACAGTACTAGATGGATAAACGGGAGGTGGTTACATTATCCGAGTGGACCTGGCGCTTAATATAGAAAAAGAAAAGTGAGCTTCTGTGTTGTATGTGTATATTAACCCCTCGTGTTTTTTAAACCAATGTTTTTACCACCCCCGACTTGCAGTTTGGTGATGACCTTAGTGAATGTTTCTTTATATAACTTGTTGTGATGTTTATTAAGACCCTTCGTGCTACCTTTCACATGATCCATGAAGCAGTCCGAGGAAGACCCCCAACAATTTGTCAATAATATGATTAATTATCTAAACGCGATCTCAGGGAAGACTTTTAAAAGCCTAAAACAAGATTTTAAACAAGTGTATATTGATATAAGAGAGCTAATTTCCAATATTAGGAAGAAACAATCTTCATTTTTTGGGCATGTAATGAGAAGTGAAGAACTGGAATATATTGTAACAACTGAAAAAATTGAACGACGAAGAGACAGAGGGAAGCATTAAGAAAAATAACAGACAACTTAAGAGAATGGCCTGGCAGAAGGTCAACAACAGAAATGATACATAGCTGCTGTAATCGAAAGTTGTGGAGAGACATGATCACCAACGCCAGTAGGCCCGGTACATGATGATGATGATGATATTAATATAGCCGAGCACATAGAGAAACCTAAACTGAGTAGCTGTCTATTCGGTAACCTGATGTAGATCCCAGTCATAGACTTCAACTCGGCAAAATACAATTTAAATTTAATAAAGCCATATTTAGTTAACCGCTTCGCTGCCTTCGATCGTGTAACAGATGAGAATGGTGAACAATCTGATGAGTAGGATGACAGTGAGGAAAAGAACAGCGAGGAGGTGGGGGAAGATAATGAAAACAAGATCGGTGATATAAATTTTATAGTATAGCGAAACAATAACATTATAGGCCTGGCGATAGAGATGTTAAATTTCTTAGATATCGTAAATTATCTAGCGCCAGGTTACTGTTACACCAATACTTGGCTACTTACAAGATTGAGGAGACCAAGGGGGTTTTCTGCTACAAGTACATAACGGATTTAGACAGGTTGATCGAGCCGCGGTTACCTCCCCACTCTGCTTTCTTTTCGAAACTAAAAAATTGTAATATTTCAGAACAGGAGTACGCTCTGTGCGAAAAGGTCTGGAAGGAAAACACACCATGAACCTTAGGGACTTTTTTGTGTGGTACAACAGAAAAGACGTGGGTCCTTTTCCCCAAGCCCTGAGAATTCAGGTCGAGATTTACACCGATTTGGGCGTCGATATGCTTAAAGACGCGATTTCGGTCCTCGGTATAACTCTAAGGTAACTTTCTAAAACTCCACAGAGAAGTGAGGTTTTCTCTGTTCGCAAAAAAGGAAGCAGATTTACATCATACCGTAAGAAAGAATATCGTTACTGGACCGTCTATTATATTTCATAGGTACCATGAGAAGCAAAAGACTTTAATCAGAGACACTGAAAAAGTGGTGCGCAGCATTTAGGGCAATGACGCCAACGCCATTTATTTGTAGGCGCTTATGCAAAAAATGCCAACCGATTATACGCTCATACTCAAAGCTGATGATGAGTATAAACCACTTAAGATGAACTATTACATGCTTCAATGCAGAGAGTATCAGAGTTGAACTACCAACCAAAACCAGGTCCATTTGAGAACCCCGTTTAACGCTCGCGAAAAGGATTTGGGTAAACGCAAGATTAGAGTGGATGGATGGAATAAAGTCAATAGGACAGTGTATCAGTTCCACGGCTGTCTCTTTAACGGTCATCCAAACAGTGACATTACTCAATCCAGTGAATAATATTCATTTGGCGGAATTATACAAGAGAACCTGTGAAATAAAAGCTTATTTATAGGGCCTCAAAGGTGTTCGCGTAATCGTTGTGTGGGAGTGCGAGTGGTAACAAATGAAGAAGACAATGCCGGCGATTCGAATCTTCGTAGATGAGAACTTGCCTGGTTCTAAAGCATCCTTCACTAGACATAACCCTATCACCGATGAGTCCATTGTAAATTCGGTTTTAGACGACTCGATTTTTTTTTTAGTCTCGTCGAGTGCTACATTCACCTCCCCGAGCGATTAAGGGACCATTTTAGCGTAATGACCCCTATCTTTAAAAACGTAAACGTAGGCTTAGATGACATCGGTCCCTTTATTCGGGAGTATGCCATTAAAAATAAGATGATGGGTATCCCCAGACGTCCCTCGTAGTATATTGTTATAGAGTTGTAGTGGAACGAAGATCCTGTTGACCACACCCTTTTTAAAGTAGTATTTAGTACACGATTTGGAAGTTACCAAGATATATATCAGATCGTAGAGTACCTGCTCGTTAGTAGTTTTAAAGTGTTTGGTGACAAGGTCACAGAGGCGCATCCGGCGCGGGATCTCAGCGAGGAGCACTCTATAACCAGGGACACAATGAAATTGTTGGGTAACGCCGCTTACGGGAAGACCTTGATGATTAAGGCGAAATTTGGGAGAGGGAAGAAATACC
The DNA here is from genome assembly GCA_032433765.1 of Megaustenia siamemsis. Taxonomy (NCBI): domain Eukaryota; kingdom Metazoa; phylum Mollusca; class Gastropoda; order Stylommatophora; family Ariophantidae; genus Megaustenia; species Megaustenia siamemsis. The sequence continues at coordinate 188,093,104 of JAVIAB010000092.1, forward strand.
TAAAGACTGGAGAGAAGGTTATATGATCAAACTACTAAAGAAAGAAAGTTTACAGGAGTGCACAAATTATAGGGTGCTTATAGGATGCTACTATCAGTGCCAGGAAAATATTTGGCAGAATCATTACGGAGAGCCTAAAGGAGGCTATAGAGAAACACTTGAGAGATGAACAAGCAGGTTTTAGGAAGAACAGATCATGTGCTGATCAAACTACTACTCTACGTATAATAGTTGAACAAAGTTTAGAACTAAAATCCCCACTTTATATTGGATTCATAGATTACGAAAAGGCACTTGATAGTTTAGACAGAACAATGCTTTGGAAGTTGCTGAGTCATTACGGAATCCCCATAAAGTTTATTGACCTGATAAAAACAATGTATGAAGGAACAAAATGTAGTGTGGTGCATGAAGGACAGCTTACAGAAGCATTTGAAATAAGAACAGGAGTAAGGCAAGGATGCCTTCTGTCCCCATTTCTCTTTCTACTGGCCATAGATTGGATTATGAAAATAACTCAAAACAACATAAATGGGATCCAGTGGCCACTGACCAAACAACTTGATGATTTAGACTTTGCTGATGACATAGCTCTCCTATCACACAGCCATCAACAGATGCAGGATAAAATGAGTATATTAGATGAGAGATCACAACAGCTAGGACTAAAGATTAATAGAGATAAGACCAACATTATGAGAATTAATGCAGTTGGCAATAACCAAATAAAACTAGGAGAAATACCAATACTAGACGTACAATCTTACATATATCTGGGCAGTAATATAGATAAAGAGGGAGGAACAGAAAATGATACCAAAATAAGGATATCAAAAGCAAGAGGAGCTTTCATTGCACTGGGAAACATATGGAAATCCAAAGAAATTAGGTTAAACACAAAAATAAAAATTGTCAACTCAAATGTTAAGTCGGTCCTAGAATAAAGGGATGGAAATGGCAGGACAAAGTCACTAACGTAGAATTATGGAAATGTACCGGTCAAATATCAGTGGATAAAGAGATACAGCGAAGACGATGACGATGGATAGGACACACACTACGGAAGCCAACTGAGAGTATTACACAACAGACCCTTTTTTGGAATCCCCAGGGGAAAAGACAAAGAGGAAGACCAAAGAATTCTTGGAGAAGATAGATCGGAGCAGAGATGATGATGATGGGGAAGACATGGAATAATCTTAAAAGAATTGCAAAAAACAGAACGACTTGGAAAGTGTTTGTTGAAGCTCCACTTGGAGCTAAAAGGTGGAAGAGACGCCATTAAAAATAAAATGATGGGTTACCCCAGACGTCCCTCGTAGTATATTGTTATAGAGTTATAGTGGAACGAAGTTCATGTTGGCCACACCCTTTTCAAAGTGGTATTTAGAACACGGTTTGGAAGTTACTAATATATATCAGATCGTAGAGTACCTGCCCGTTAGTAGTTTTAAAGTGTTTGGTGACAAGGTCACAGAGGCGCGTCTGGCGAGGGATCTCAGCGAGGAGCACTCTATAACCAGGGACACAATGAAATTGTTGGGTAACGCCGCTTACGGGAAGACCCTGATGATTAAGGCGAAACATGTAGATGTGTCCTACGTTAATGCGCGAGCCAATACCACTAAGATAGTAAATAACCCGTGGTTTAAAAACATGACGAGTCTTGAGGACGCTCTGTTCGAGGTTGAGATGGCAAGACGGTTTATCTTGTGGGATCTTCCTTCGCAGACAGGTTTTTAGTCTACCAGTACGTAAAATTGAGAATGCTGCAGTTTTACTATGACTTTCTGGATAAGCTTGTAGATAGGTCAGACTTTCAACTTTACGAAATGGACATCGACAGTCTGTACTTGGCGCTGAGCGAGACAAAATTGGAAGCGGTCGTTAAACCCAATAAGCGAGATGAATTTTTCTCGCAATTCGACCACTGGTTCCCCTCGGAGACTTGTGAGGACCATTTCGCAGATTTCATTGAGCGTCGGGGCAGTGTTAAGTATGAGTGTTCTAAATGTAAGGCGAGACAATTATACGATAAACGGACTTGTGGTCTATTTACGTTTCAGTATTGGGGCGTTGGGATGATATCCTTGTACAGCAAGACCTATTACTGCTTTAGGGTTCATTTGAAAGGTAGCACGAAGGGTCTTAATAAACACCACAACAAGTTAGATAAAGAAACTTTCACTGATGTCCTCACCAAACACCAAGCCGGGGGTGGTAAAAACATTGGTTTCAAAACACACGAGGGGTTAATATGCACATACAACACAGAAGCTCACTTTCCTTTTTCTATTTTAAGCGTCAGGTCCACTCGGATAATGTAACAACCTAATGTAACAAAATCAACACGATGAACAGGCATCATAAAGAAGGAACCACCATCTTCATCCTATTTTTCTCAACAATCAGAGTTGGCTTTTGGGACCCATATTTACCTCAATGGATTCTATTTATATTACTATATTAACCCCCACTGGACCCATCATAGGTGAGTCTGGACCTAAGCAATATTTGCACCTCATTGGACTCTATATATTCCCCTCTGGAACCGTATATATACGCGCTCTGGACCCGAAAAATGCTTGCATCTCTGTGGACCCACTTAATATACTATATTTACACCCGCTGGACCCTTTATTGGTGGGTGAGTATGGTCCGAAGAACTTCTTACGAAAACACAATTTTTCACTACTAACACATACTATATATTGCACAAAACACAAACTTCTTATTGAACAAAAAACATACTATATATTGAATAAATCACATACTATATTTTGATCAAAGCACAAATTACATATTGAACTAAACACATACTATAAATTGATGGAAACTCATGCAACATTTTGAACAAACTAAATATTATAAACTGAACAAAACACATACTATAGAAAAGACAAATCACACACTACTTATTGAATAAAACACAAACTACATATTGAACAAAACCCATTATATATATCGAATGAAACACATACTATATGTTGAACAAAACGCATACTATATATTGAACAAAATCATGCTATATATTGAACAAAACACATACTATATATTGAACAAAACACATACTATATGTTGAACAAAACACATACTATATATTGAACAAAATCATGCTATATATTGATTGAAACATATACTATATATTGAACAAAATCATGCTATATATTGAATGAGACATATACTATATATTGAACAAAATCATGCTATATATTGAATGAAACGTATACTATATATTGAACAAAATCATGCTATATATTGATTGAAACATATACTATATATTGAACAAAATCATGCTATATATTGAATGAGACATATACTATATATTGAACAAAACAAATACTATATATTGAACAAAACACAATGTACATATTGAACAAAACACATACCACATACTGAACAAACACATGCTACAAATAATTCTCATTTCGATGCAATCATCATAATTAAGATTTCCCCTGAAGGAACTTGATTCCCATGAAAGTTACTCTTGGATCTGTCCAGCGTCTGCTGCAGTCAATTCCAGCTCGTCAACGATATCTTTCACCTATCGTCTTCTAGATCGTCCTCTCTCTTTCGTTCAATTGGAACTATGCATAAATTTTTTTATTTTTCTGGTTTTTATGATCTTCATCGGCCAGTTTTCTGTATTTAGGTTCTTGCACATTAGACATGATTGTTCTTTACTTCGTATATGTTATTCTGTGCATTAAAAAAATGATGGAACTTGCATTCAAATTCATTGATATATTGTTCAGTTAATCTGTCCATTGTCTATGCTTCACGGACATATATTGTCTTGGGATAAAATACAAATTAAAGGATTTGAAATATTTATTTACAAAATAGTATATCAGATCGTTCCTTGTGAAGAAGAAACTATTAATCAAAGTTAAAAAAAACAACTGACCTGGTATTGTGTTGTCCAGGAAACAAGCGAAAAAGCCACCGACGAAGGAAGGGTTGGACAGCAAAACTTGTAAGAAGTTATCGACGTGGATGTTACCTGTCAGTAGAGGAGGAAATGGCGTCAGGTATTGTGAATATAGGGTAGAAGTTACGTCAGGTAATGTCAATAGAGGAGAGAAGTGCTGTCAGGTATTGTCAATAGAGGGAGGAGTGACGTCAAGTATTGTCAATAGAACGGAGAGCAGTTACGTCAGATATTGTCAATAGAGGAGAGAAGCTACGTCAGGTATTGTCCATATAGGGGAGAAGTGACGTCAGGTAATGTCAATAGAGGAGAGAAGTGACGTCAGGTATTGTCAATAGAGGGAGGAGTGACGTCAGGCATCGTCAATAGATAGTTGAAATTGCGTCAGATATTGTAACTGGAGTGGAAATATAACGTCAAGTATTGTCAAAACTATTGGGGTTGTGTTGTCAGCTATTGTCAGTGGAAGGGAGAAGTGACGTTAGGTATAGTAAATAGAGGGTAGAAGTGACGTCAGGCATAGTAAATAGAGGGTAGAAGTGACGTCAGGAATAGTAAATAGAGGGTAGAGGTGACGTCAGGCATAGTAAATAGAGGGTAGAAGTGACGTCAGGCATAGTAAATAGAGGGTAGAAGTGACGTTAGGCATAGTAAATGGAGGGTAGAAGTGACGTTAGGTATAATAAATAGAGGGTAGACGAGACGTCATAAATTGTTAAAGAAGGGGAAGAGACGTCAGATATTGAAAAAGTGGAAGATAGAAGTGATGTCAGCTATTGTCAGTGGAAGATAGAAGTGATGTCAGATATTGTCAGTGGAAGATAGAAGTGATGTCAGCTATTGTCAGTGGAAGATAGAAGTAATGTCAGATATTGTCAGTGGAAGATAGAAGTGATGTCAGCTATTGTCAGTAGAAGATAGAAGTGATGTCAGCTATTGTCAGTAAAGATAGAAGTGATGTCAGATATTGTCAGTGGAAGATAGAAGTGATGTCAGCTATTGTCAGTGGAAGATAGAAGTGATGTCAGCTATTGTCAGTGGAAGATAGAAGTGATGTCAGCTATTGTCAGTGGAAGATAGAATGATGTCAGCTATTGTCAGTGGAAGATAGAAGTGATGTCAGCTATTGTCAGTGGAAGATAGAAGTGATGTCAGCTATTGTCAGTGGAAGATAGAAGTGATGTCAGCTATTGTCAGTGGAAGATAGAAATGATGTCAGATATTGTCAGTGGATGATAGAAGTGATGTCAGCTATTGCCAGTGGAAGATAGAAGTGATGTCAGATATTGTCAGTGGAAGATAGAAGTGATGTCAGATATTGTCAGTGGAAGATAGAAGTGATGTCAGCTATTGTCAGTGGAAGATAGAAGTGATGTCAGATATTGTCAATTAAGGGTAGAAGTGACGTTTGGTATTGTCAGTAGAGGGGTGAGTTGACGTTAGGCATTGTCAAAAAGAGAGGAAAGATTACGTCAGGTATTGTCAATACAGAGGACAAGTGGCGTCAATGGAATTATCAATAGAGTAGAGAGGTGAAGTCAGTTATTGTCAATAGACGATTGAAGTTACGTCAGGTATTGTAGTGACGTTCAGCCGTCAGGTTTTGTCAATAGAGGGGGAAAGTTACTTCAGGTATTGTCACAGGAATGAAGAAGTCGCGTTAGGTATAGGCACTAGAGAGTGAGAAATGTAGTCAGGTATTGTCAATGGAAGGGGGTAGTTACTTCAGATATTGTCAATGGAAGGGGGTAAATAATTCAGGTATTGTCAATGGAAGGTGGCAGTTACTTCAGATATTGTCAATGGAAGGGGGTAGTTACTTCAGGTATTGTCAATGGAAGGGGGTAGTTACTTCAGGTATTGTCAATGGAAGGGGGTAAATACTTCAGGTATTGTCAATGGAAGGTGGCAGTTACTTCAGATATTGTCAATGGAAGGTGGTAGTTACTTCAGGTATTGTCAATGGAAGGAGGCAGTTACTTCAGATATTGTCAATGGAAGGTGGTAGTTACTTCAGATATTGTCAATGGAAGGGGGCAGTTACTTCAGATATTGTCAATGGAAGGGGGCAGTTACTTCAGATATTGTCAATGGAAGGGGGCAGTTACTTCAGATATTGTCAATGGAAGGGGGCAGTTACTTCAGATATTGTCAATGGAAGGTGGTAGTTACTTAAGGTATTGTCAATGGAAGGGGGCAGTTACTTCAGATATTGTCAATGGAAGGTGGTAGTTACTTAAGGTATTGTCAATGGAAGGGGGCAGTTACTTCAGGTATTGTCAATGGAACGGGGTAGTTATTTCAGGTATTGTCAATGGAAGGGGGTAGCTACTTCAGGTATTGTCAATGGAAGGGGGTAGTTACTTCAGATATTGTCAATGGAAGGGGGTAGTTACTTCAGGTATTGTCAATGGAAGGGGGTAAATACTTCAGGTATTGTCAATGGAAGGGGGTAGTTATTTCAGGTATTGTCAATGGAAGGGGGTAGTTACTTCAGGTATTGTCAATGGAAGGGGTTAGTTACTTCAGGTATTGTCAATGGAAGGGGATAAATACTTAAGGTATTGTCAATGGAAGGGGTTAGTTACTTCAGTTATTGTCAATGGAAGGGGTTAGTTACTTCAGGTATTGTCAATGGAAGGGGGTAGTTACTTCAGATATTGTCAATGGAAGGGGGTAGTTACTTCAGGTATTGTCAATGGAAGGGGGTAAATACTTCAGGTATTGTCAATGGAAGGGGGTAGTTATTTCAGGTATTGTCAATTAAAGGGGGTAGTTACTTCAGGTATTATCAATGGAAGGGGGTAGTAACTTCAGGTATTGTCAATGGAAGGGGGTAAATACTTCAGGTATTGTCAATGGAAGGGGTTAGTTACTTCAGTTATTGTCAATGGAAGTTGTTAGTTACTTCAGGTATTGTCAATGGAAGGGGTTAGTTACTTCAGGTATTGTCAATGGAAGGGGGTAGTTACTTCAGGTATTGTCAATGGAAGGGGTAGTTACTTCAGGTATTGTCAATGGAAGGGGTTAGTTACTTCAAGTATTGTCAATGGAAGGGGTTAATTACTTCAGGTATTGTCAATGGAAGGGGGCAGTTACTTCAGGTATTGTCAATGGAAGGGGGTAGTTACTTCAGGTATTGTCAATGGAAGGGGTTAGTTACTTCAAGTATTGTCAATGGAAGGGGGCAGTTACTTCAGTTATTGTCAATGGAAGTTGTTAGTTACTTCAGGTATTGTCAATGGAAGGGGTTAGTTACTTCAGGTATTGTCAATGGAAGGGGGCAGTTACTTCAGGTATTGTCAATGGAAGGGGGTAGTTACTTCAGGTATTGTCAATGGAAAGGGGTAGTTACTTCAGGTATTGCCAATAGAAGGGGTTAGTTTCTTCAGGTATTGTCAATGGAAGGGGGTAGTTACTTCCGGTATTGTCAATGGAAGGGGGTAGTTACTTCAGGTATTGTCAATGGATGGAAGGGGTTAGTTACTTCAAGTATTGTCAATGGAAGGGGTTAATTACTTCAGGTATTGTCAATGGAAGGGGGCAGTTACTTCAGGTATTGTCAATGGAAGGGGGTAGTTACTTCAGGTATTGTCAATGGAAGGGGTTAGTTACTTCAAGTATTGTCAATGGAAGTTGGCAGTTACTTCAGTTATTGTCAATGGAAGTTGTTAGTTACTTCAAGTATTGTCAATGGAAGGGGTTAGTTACTTCAGGTATTGTCAATGGAAGGGGGTAGTTACTTACGGTATTGTCAATGGAAGGGGGTAGTTACTTCAGGTATTGTCAATGGAAGGGGGCAGTTACTTCAGGTATTGTCAATGGACGGGAGAATTGACGTTTTATAATGGCAATGGAAGGTGAAGAGACGTCAGTTTTGTCAATGGAATGGAGAATTGACGTTAGGCATAGCAAATAGGCGTTAGATGTGACGTCAGGAATTGTCATTGGTGGGTGATGTTACGTCAGGTATTGTCAGTGAAAAGGATAATTGACGTCAGGTATTGCACTGGAAAATAGAAGTGATGTCAGGTAGAGAGAGGGGTTACATCAGATATTATCAATAGAAGGGGAAACTGACATCAGTTTTTTGGAATAGAATGGGGAAGTGATGTGGGGTATTGTCAATAGGGTAAAGAAGTGATGTCAGGTATTGTCAATATAAGGGAGAAATGACGCTTCTTTATGTAAATAGAGAGTCAATTTGACGTCATGTAATATCACGGAAAAATGACATCACGTATTGTTAATAGAGCTATGCCAACATCATCAAGAGACATGTACAGTAATGCTTGCTTCTATCTAGACCCATCTGTTAATTTCTTACTGGTATTTCATTATTTCACTTCCTCTTTACTTCAATTAGATCGGTTATATCACTCAACTCACATGTAATTTCACTCAACCCAATCTCTATCACTCAACCAACCTGTATCACTCAACTCATGTGAAGCACTCAATGCACCTGTGTCACTCAACACACCTGTTTCTCACTTTTAATTAGTCGTCTCAATCAACTCACCTGCCCCACGCAACATACATGTATCAGGGACAGGCAAATAATTGCAGTGATGTGTTTAAAAAAAACCTGTAAGTAGGCAAATATTTGAACACAGTGTATGGTGACAGCTTTACAAAAGAAAACCAATACAGATTATTGACGTTTCGGGCTTTTTGTGACTTTCTTCAGAAAACAGGGACAACGAAAAAGAACGTATATCGCATAGGAAATTTTTAACAAAACTAAAGTGCCCCGTCACGCCAAGTGGCGTATATGGAATACGGTGTTAGTGACCATACATTTTACAGACCATCAGCACATGATTTTTGGGCTAATGTGGTCAGTATCACGCCCGTCCCGCTTTACTTTCCCAGAAAAAAAGTCCGTTACCCATTTAAGACTGGGTGAACCCGAAAGCCGTTGGTTGGGATCGAACCCTACCTTTTGTCCTTTATAGTCCAGTTCACTAAACACTGAGCTCATCTGAAATATACTACGTGTTTATTAGCAAATAAAACTGGTAAACAATGAAAGAGAACATATGATGAAAGGGGATTTATGTTATGGAAGTCTACATTTCTCACCAGCTGAAAACTTTACATTTAATTGGAAACCACTGGACAAGAAACGGTAAAATGAGGATTAAGCGGAAGTGGTAATCTGCCCACATTGTAAGTGTGAGATAAAGGCTGAAAGAGGTGCTATCCTACTATACGTGTATATTGAATATTGTATAAGTACATCCATAATATGGTGATACAGACGCATCACTTAACCCACCTGCATAACACAACTCACCTGTATCACCCAAACTCACCTGTATCATACATTTCACATGTATCACTCAACCCACCTGTATCACTCAACCCACCTGTATCACCCAACTCATCTGTACCGCTCAACCTACCTGCATCACTGAAACATCTGTATTAATCAACGCACTAGTATCACACAATTCGCCTATATCAGTCAATCAACTCATCTGTATTACTCAACCCACCTGTATCACTTAAAACATCTTTATCACTACATTCACCCGTATCACTCAACCCACATTTATCACTCACCTCACCTGTGCCACTCAACCCACCTGTATCTATCGCTGTAGGATTGTTCCCAACCCAGTACGGCATCATCATACCCATCAAGAGCGAGCTGCCAATAATGGCCAGATTTCTCGTAGAATTCAAATCTACAAACTGTCAATAGAAGCCAAATTCACTCATTACACTTCTATCTGTTTTTAATTGGTGAAAGTAAGAAATGACATCACAGTACATAACTGGGGTAAAATAAAGAAAGAAACAGCCTGCACGTGAACAAGTTCAAAGATGATCATCATCGTGTGCCATACCGGTTGGCGCAGGTGATCATGTCCCTCCACAATCTTCTATCTACAGTGCATCGTATCAGTTCTGTTGTTGACTGTTTTCCATGCCATGACACCTGAAGTAGTGGATAATTAGGAGGACAGAAGGGGAGGCTATTAGGGGTACAAAAGGTGAAGGTGAGAGATAGCCGTAAACATGTAGTAGCTCATGGTCCACGTGAAATGACATGATTAGGTGAGCGTCTCGAAAAACACGAGGTTTAAAAACGACACAAAGATTCAGTTAGAGAATTTTAGTTGGTTGAAACAGTCATTATTCGAGAAATGTGCGAGAAGCTGTGCGGACGGACTTGTCACGTTTGACAACCTGGTACCGAGGGCATTATGTTAGTAGGAAAAAGGAACAGAATGTTAGAAATTAGATTTCAATGTAGGAATGACAGTAAGTAAAAGAAACGTGTGATAGAGATAGAAGAATATTTCATGGACTTAGGAAACTGTGCTAGAAATAGTTGTGATTTAATTCAATAATGTGTGTGTAGAGTAGGGGAGTTAATTAGAATTTAGTAGCACAACGAGGACAGTAGTAGGAACTCGGTAGAGTTCATATTGTGCTCAGAGAACTAGGAAGAACGAGTGTGTTCTTACTAGTATTGGCTGAATGTAAGCCGTATAAGGAATTTATGAGGAACTGAGTATGTTCCATATTCTATGTAGAGACGGTAGAGAGCAGGATTGTTCTTACTGGTCTTAGGCTGAATGTAAGCCGCATAGGGAGATTATTTTGATGAATTTAGTAGATTCAATGTTGTGTGACAATATTGAATGTAGAGACGTAGAGAACAGGAATTGTTCTGACCATTAGCAGGCTGTATGCCAGCCATAAAGAGACAGTTGATGAATCCAATTAATGCAACCTTGTGTGTCAATGTGAAATATAGAGACTTTATAGAACAGGAATTGTTCTGATCATTAGCAGGCTGAATGTAAGCCACAGAGAATATTATTTTGATGAACGCAGTAGGTTCAAATAAGTTGTGCAAATAGTGTGGAGTATAGGGTGGCGCTGGGCCACTAATAAATTAACTAATTAGTCATAAGGCGTGTTTCCCAGAGGAGACACACAAGCCTGTGAGTAGATGTGAATTCTGTACTTGAATAAGTGTAGGACGCATGAGTGAATGGCAATAGTGTATTTGTCATTCCATGCCATCGTGGGAAGTGCAGTAAAATAAAGCAACGTATGTTTTGTTTACGAGTGTCACTTCAGTCATTCTTGTTGTCACGTCCATCGTTATAGAGTTGCTGTATTCTGTCCCCGTGATGAACGGATGGGGGTGTCGCAGGCCATAAATAACACAACGCGAGGTACAAACGGAAATGATTACGGGCCAACGTGATGGGAAAACAAAGGAATCCTGTCCATCCAGTCCAGTAGAACACCAGGCCGGGCTCAGATCTTTACGAGCCTTGCCACTATTGCAGAACAAACATCAGGTTGGGCTCAGATCTATACGAGCCTTACCTTTGTCAGACGCAATCGGTCTGAACACAGTCACAGAGCAGGGGAGCTTTGTTCGAGCTGAAGGGCGCAATCGGTCCTAACGTGTGGGCTCATATGTCTCAGAGTTCACAGAGTTCTTTCCCGATCAAGTAAACGTGAGGCGAACTTTCGGCGGCTGAGCAAGTGCCGTCGAGAGGTATCAGTGATCGAGGTTCAGTATCTCTATCAAGGTTCAGTATCTGATCAACGCCTCGCTCGCCTCAAAGAAGCATCCTGATGTCAAGGGTATCGTCGCATAATCTCATAATGGCAAATCAGTTACTCCTCCCCGTTACACACCAAGCTATCCAGTATTTTCTCTCTTTGTCGCCCACGATCTCTCTGTCCTTTTATTTTGCCAGTTGTAACCAAGTATTCCAACTTTCCTCTTCTCATGATGTGCCCGAAAAATGTTGACTGCTTCTTTCTGATGTTTTTTTAAGAGCTCCCGTTTTGTGTTGGCCTCTTTGAGAACTTCCTCATTGGTCTTTTTAGCTGTCCAGGGAACATTCAACATTCTTCTGAGAAATCCCATCTCTGTGGCCTCCAATCGTCTTTTCATTTGTTTGTCTACTGTCCATGATTCGCTTCCATAGGTCTCAAAGATGATAGAAACATAAAAAGAAATAATTACGCAACACATCTCCATAAACGATGTATGTAACAAGATAATTAATCAACTCTGAGCTGAGACAAGAAGATCGTCACAAACTATAAAATTAATTCAGACTTAGATAAATGTTACTTAACATTTACTTAAAGAAAACACGAAATCCAAATAAAGTTGTCATTACTGCGTGTTTGTTAAGTTATTGAGTTATTTACGGGTCATCATGATTGCACTCCGAACATGTCCATAGGTGCTCAGATCCCCTCCTCAGCAATTCCCTCAGTGTCCAACGACTGACGACTCCAGTTCTATGTTGGTTGATAAGTCTTCTTACACGGCCACCAAGTTTCTCATTTCTGGCTGTGCCCATCTTAACTCCCATTTCCATCATCCGAAGAAGTGACGTTGATCTGTGTTTGTTGAAGTCCTCTGCTCTTCCTACATCTCGGAGGGCATTGATGATGTCCGCCCGATCCATTGGTTGCCCGTCCTCAACGACAGCGCAGCTAGCCAACCTGTCCGCTCTTTCATTTCCCCGTATTCCCGCATGTCCAGGGACATAGACAAAGGTACCTTGCGTATTTTGGATTTCTGCAAGGACTCTACCAATTGCATGTGTACAGAGCCCGCCTCCACTTTTTTTATCATGCTCATCGAATGACTCAGTATACATGCGTGGGTGTAGTCTTGTGACTCTAACCATTTGAATGTCTTTGTCACTGCCATCGCCTCCATTGTCATGCTACTAGTGGTCATGACATATGCACCACTGTCTTCGTAGACTATTATGCCTGCCGAGCGTGCTGTAAATGCCCATGCACGTCTTTGGTGTCGTCTTACAGATCCGTCTGTATAGTTGACTGCATCTTTCTCAGCGGTTTTATCGCAGATGAGACCGTTGACCCCAGCATTAACCACGACCGGGTTATGTTCCTTACTTCTCATGTCGAGTGTGACAATACATGAGAAAGTCCCCTTGATCGACTTAGGCACAGGCATCCACTCCTCACCAACGCTGATATTGGTAAGACCACAGACCCGTTTGATGACATCTTCTACTCGACCCACTCATGATTTGCCTCTTTTTAGCCTGGCACCTTTCCCTGAATTAAGCACGTGGTGCATTGGATGCTCTTTTTCTGCATTAATCTTCAGGTATGCTCGTGCCCTCCAGATCTTGATTCAGTCATCCTTGGTTGGAAAGTCAAGAAGATACCTCATTGCTACACAGGGTGTTCCTCGTACACCCCAAGATAATGCGCATGGCTTCATTCTGTATTTTCTCCAGCCTATCAATTTGAGTCGTACTGACAGTAAGAATTGCCAGGACATATTCGATTGATGCGAGGACTAATCTCTGGAACAGAAGAGTAAGTAGCTTCTGCTCGATGTTGGCAACTGCCATGACCTTCAAGGCGGCTAATCCCTTGCGGGATTTTGTTATCACATGGTCGACGTGGTCCCGAAAACACAGGCTGCGATCAAACTTAACTCCGCGGTATGTCATCAACTTGTCCCTGGTCACCTCATCAGCTCCAATTCATACTACTGGTGTATCCGTATTAACGATATGATTGTTAAGGGAGAACCATGAAACTGATGCTTAATAGGATTAACCAAGGCACTTGAAGCCCCACACTAGGAAGAGATGCGACCGAGTTCGTCTTGCATTGTGAAGGCGATTTCGCTTCTGTCTCTTCCCTGTCGATATACCAGAATATCATCAGCAAAAGTCAAGTTCTTCCCCTCCCATCCAGCTGTTGTTCCGTGATCGTTATTGTGTACACGTTAAATAGAACTGGTGACAATGGTGAGCCTTGTGGCAGCCCTGGACAAATGGATGTTGGCTCGGAAGATCAACTTCCACATCTGAGTAAACTTCCCTCCTCTGAAACAATGCAGCAGCGATCCATCTAATGAGGAGCCAATTTGAGGAGCATGTGCATGAGGTATTCAAGTCACTTGTTTTTGGCGTCATTATCTGTGACAATGATGACAATAATGACAATTTTAAAAATAAGGAAGTCAGAAGTTGTATGGTCACAGCTTTACGTAGGCGAGCAACAAAACAAAAGTCGACGTTTCCGTCAAGTAGACCTTCAGCTGGAACAACAAACAACAATGCTGTTACTATACCAATTCTTTCTCCCTTTTAAAATAAAATGTGTCATTATTATCATCACCTTTACAGTAGTTTCGCAATTCTTTGCACCATGGTGCATCTTGATTCCTTTACTCTGTCATTATCGCCGGTAGCTTAAATCATAAAAAGCAAAGCCAACATTTAATATATGAAACTCAGATAGAAGATCTCACCAGAATGCAGTGTCGTTTTTAGAACCTGAGAGACTCCGTAGATTCAATGATGTGGACAAACATGATAACAGAAATGTTTAATAAATTGATTGAGCACTGATTGAAGGCTGAAGTGACAATCAATAAATCATAAATCAAAAATAGTGTTATTCATAAAACGTAAGTGTTTAATTTGTGCAGTCACCTATGAGCTTTACATCATCACTTTCATTATCATGAACTATAAAAACGATAACACGGAGTGCCCTACAGCAGGTGTAGGTGAGAATAGAAGGTGATGCTGACGTGACAATGATAGAGGGAGAAAGCTAATGAAAGACACACTAAAGGTAAATGGACTTGAGACAGGCAAATATTACGGCGCGAGAATGAATTTAAGAAAAGAGATTGTCGCCTTCATTATCAGGTCGCATGTCCTTTAAAAACAGAATGTTGCATTCACCACAGCCCGTCTGAATGAATCTTTGTCACTAGTCAGATCTGCCACATTTTTTTCTGTTGTCATGCTCAAAATCTCCTTGATGGATTGTCGCTAAACAGATCAATATCACTGCATGAGAATGAATATGAGACTATGACGAGCTCTGTAAATCAGTATTAAACATATACAACGAACAGCACAGACAATCTGACAGAGGATGTGAAGGAATTAAAGGAAAAATTAAAAAATACAAAACAATGGTATGTTAGAAGCTTTACGTGATAAGTGGACGACACAGACTAAACGACGTTTCGGCCCAATAGACCTTCAGTAGGAACAAACAAGAAAAGCACACACACAAAACTAATAACGAAACAGTCAAAACAAAAATATTCGAAATATGTTAAAGAAAATAAAATTAAAATGTCTATCCTGTGTGTATGAAATGGTAACAAATGTGAAGGAATTAGAATGTTCCCGGTGCATACGACAAAACTAACGACATGAACAAATGACGTGGTGCACACATAGATGCACATACACATACATGCGCACACCGAATACATGTACCTGGAGATATGACATCACTATTCCAATAAACATGCCGTTAATGGCGATGGACGATCCGCCCAGCACAGAGTATGGTATTGTGATGAAGAAGGCACCAACTTTACCAACTATAGCAAAGATGATGTAGATCAGACCACAAACTTGAAACACGCTTCGACTTGCAACCTATATCGGAAGATTGTAAAATGTTATCAAAGTATAACCTTTACTGGGGTGTTGCTGAGTGTTATTGAATTGAAACCATCACTAGTCTTGTAGAATGTTATCCATTCACTCATGTTCAATCAAGCTATATATAATCTTAGCACCGACAAATCTCATGGTTTCAGGATGTCGCATTTGCATTTCACAGTTTCAGATAATATCATTGTACTTCTTTGTTACATAATGTAGCATTGTACATCATAGTGATATAATGTAGCATTGTGTTTCTTTGCTACAGAATGTAGTGATATTAACCTGACGTGGTGATTGTCATCCATTCTGTCCATTACATTTCTTCTTACCAACCTCAAACGTATTTGTATGTTAAAGTAAACGATGTTGAAGTCGTTAAGCCTGTACTACAGTGCCATGAGTCCTACAATTGATATGAACAGAGAGAGATCAAATTACCCCTGTCAGTTTGATGGCTCCAATGTTCATACCGTACGAGAGAGTTGCGTGACAACATCCCATTGATCCGGACAACATGCTCATCAGGCCCTCTATAGCGATACCCCTGTTGAAGGCGTAGGTGGGCGGAGGCGGAACTCGGACAGCCCGGGCACAGGCGTTGTAGTCCCCAATGGAATCCATGACCGACATGACGGTGGCTATGAAGAAGCTGCTTAACCCGGCCACACTAAACGACAGTGACGCAATTTTTCCTAAAATGAGATTGATATTAATTTGTTTTTATTTTTTTTTAACGTTGTCCCTAGTGAGCATGTAGAAGAATGTATTTATTGTTTAAATAACATATTATGATATCAGAGAGGAAGATACGTGCAACATTATTTCATGATGAGGTAGAAATATAAACAAAGCATGGTGTGAAATTAGCGTAAGTTACGTTGCGTCGTAGATGCCAAGAAGCTGTGGTAATTGCTCCATTAACGCCCATACAGCCGACCTCAACGTAGTATATTTGAAGGGAGATGGGCAAAAAATAAAACTGGCACATGGGTCCTGCTCACTTTCTTTTCTCTTCCAGACCGGCTAATCCTATTATTCCTCATTTATTCTGGACCCCAACCACGATTACATTGAGTCATGTTGCAGTGCTGAGATAAGTATTACTATCTCCTGGTTGTTTTTCTATTATTTGTCTTAGTTGTCTTGTACATGATGAAGACCTTTGTCGAAACGTGGTATATCACCCCGTCTCTCTACAGGTTTAGCTGCTTAATACCATTTCATGATTATTTTCCTCCTATATCTGAGCCGTAGATTTGGCTATTCTCATCAACATTTACTCCTTTGTTATCTGGCTGGTCAGTACTAAGATTCAAGCTACATCCACTGGAGACTTCAAATTTATTCTTCAAACACAGCTAGGAAGGCTAGAATTAGCTGTTTGAAACTTCTATAACACCACTTCCCTTATATTCGTCTAGTACATCCCTTCACTATTAATCCACTTCTTCTCTATCAACCAGCTAAATTTAATTTTTATTTATTTTACAATTATTCCTCCATAATTCTATGTTTATTTCTCTACACTTCACCTATCCTCTAACACGTAACATATTTCTTTCTTATCTCATCATCCCATCTCTCATCCCTCTGTCCACTTCTCCCTAACTTAATCATCCTATATGTAGTAATCGGTATGTATGCCTCCCCGTTTATTGTCGTTGTCCTCGTTTTCTGAAGAAGAATACTTGTAGGCCGAAACATCAGTATTTTGTTGTGTTCCCTTCTTGTAAATCTGTCCCCATACCTTGTAGGAGTGTACGACACACCCCACTACTGGCTCCTTGCTCCAGCTTTACCGCAGCCTTATAATTACTTGCCTGTTCCCTCCTTAAGCAATGCACACATTCTAACTATATCATCTCTCATACTCCAAGCATGTAAGTCATAAGATTAGTGTCGTCATATATCTTGCTGTAAACTATGTGCGCCTAGCCTCCCATTTCTCTAGATATTAATCATCACCATTATTGAGTGTCGTCTCAGCATGGAAGGTTGGCTACCATGGAGCGCATTTTCGCTTTGTCTTGCTTCGATAGTGCAGGTTGTCATAAGCTGCCTTGTACATCTTTTGATGTTACTCGTTCATGTTTGTGTTGATCTGACTCTGCATCTTTTACCTTGCATTTTCCCTTCCAATATTACTTTTAGTAGGCTGTTGTGTCTGTTAAAATGACCCAAAAATCATATTTTTCTTGTTTGAATTGTGTTTTGTAGTTCTCTTTTCGATTCTATTTCTTTTAAACTTTCATCGCTTGTTTTCTTTTCTTTCAATTCAATTCTTATCATTCTTCTATAAATCCATATTTCAAATTTTTAAATTTCCTGCTCTGTTTGCTTATTTGTTGTCTATGTTTTACATTATACAGGAGTATAAATATAGCATTTTGCTTTTCGTAATCTTAATTCTGATGTTCTCTGCTTGAATGTCAGTATATTTTTCTTGTTGTTAAAAATGGCAGGGGTAGCCATGTGACTCAATTGGTGGGGATTACAATAGTCCCATCGAGATAATATGTGAGCTATGAACCTTCTATCACTTTTATTTTTGTTTCTAAATATTCCTATACAACACCCTTTACGACAAGGGCGATACCCCAACCTCAACATATCGGCTCTTTTCAGGCCCCCCTCATTGATGAATCAGTCAACTTTTGGTAACTTTCTATCTTAACCACCCCGCCTACAATTACTAAAAATCTAATAAAATCACCCACAATTAATTTTATTCCAGCCGAAATCAGTCAAAGCTCAACTCAAATTCAATTAAAATACACCAAATTGGTTATATTTCATTCCTACATCTATCAACCAGCTTTTATTATTATCTATCTTTACCACTCCTCACTTTCCAGCACTACAATCACTACAATTCCATTAAAAGAAATAATTAAAATACAATTTAGAAAAACTAATCAGTATGCTGTGGGTCGTCGGTTATCACCTTTTACAACCTCTACCACGTCATTCTCACAACCATACCACCCTTCTGATACCATTCCGTCCTCTAAAAACTCATCAGGCCATTAAAAGACACATTTTTTTTAATCAGTCGGTCACTTATTAGTCGCTCCTATTTTATTCTTCTTATCTTTTTATCGGTCACTTTGTACCACCCCCGCCCCACACATACCATTCCGCCACCTTAAGACCAATCAAGAAGCCATTAATATAAAGAAGGTCAATTGGCCAACTATGATTTGGCCATATTGCATTCTATTTATCATCGGTGACATACCACTCCGTCAACCTAAAAAGCCATTAGAATACACTTTTAAATAAAAATCATTCGGTAATCTATGAATCACCGTCTTTTTTGTATTATATACCTAAACATTTACCTCCCCTTTATTAAAAAAATGTTAATTTTAAGTGTCTCCACCTGTTGTGTCCATCATGACCAGCGTTGATGTCTTCCTGCACCGGCTCTTCTCTTCTGCCCCCCCCCCCCCCCCCACCCGTCTTCCCCACATCCATCACCGAGATTAAGCGTTGGAGACACCTATTTTAAGTAGTCGTTTGACTATCCTATACTACTCTAGTGTCACAAATTTAAACAACGTCCATAAAAAATCGACTTTAAGATTGAGTGGAGTGTACTAAGCTCAGGGTTGCCCATTAGTAAGTGCTGCAACATGTACAAGATTAGTAGTACAATGTCACTTTGAGATGACAATAAACAGCGTGTCAAACAAATAGTGTGTCATTCATCCCACACAACCTGGATAACTTCATGAAACAGTTTAAGCGCTGTACAGAATACAATGACGTCTATTCCGCTCTAACTTAAAACAAACCCAGTGAACATTTATTTATTTACGATTGAATTGTAAAGGTTTCTTACCAGGATATGGGAAAATGAACCAATCAGTTTCTGCTATCACGTGTGACCTGGCGTCAGTCCTGGCGAAGTATTCTTTGTTTGTGGGATCGTTGTTTAGAGCACCAGCCTCGGTCAGAATTGCACTCAGGATCCAGCCAAACATTATACTTAAGAGGACCTTCGATATACAAGCAGGTAGGTAAGTCAGAGTTCATTATTATCTGGATCAATGTGTGTACGTTATAGTGTATGGTGGCTCTAGAGCTATAACGCTGGTGGCGGAAATAATATTCATCATCATCATCGAGTGCTGTCCCCGCATTGAAGGTTGGCAAACAAGCGCCATCCCGCTCTGTCTCTTGCTTTTATGGTGCAGGTTCTCATAGGCTATCTTGCCCATCTTTTGATGTAACTCTTCCATGATTGTCGTGATCTGCCTCTGCCTCTATTACTCTGTATTTTCCATTCTAATATTACCTTTATTAGGCTGTTGTGTCTTTTAAAATGTCCCAAAAATTTCATTTGTCTTGTTCTAATTGAGCTTAGTAGTTTTTTGTACTTTTTAGTTGTTTTAAGACTTCATCGTTTGTTTTCTTTTCTTTCCATCCTCTACCTATTCTTCTATAAATCCACATTTCAAAGGCTTCAAATTTCTGTTCTGTTTTCTGATATAATTTCCATATTTCTGCACCAGACAGGAATATTGAAAAGATGTAACATTTTGCTACTCTTAGTTTTAGCCCTGGTGTTTTTTGTTTTGATGTTAATATATTTTTCATGCCATTAAAATTACTTGTTGCCATTCTTA
This sequence comes from Megaustenia siamemsis, assembly GCA_032433765.1. Taxonomy (NCBI): domain Eukaryota; kingdom Metazoa; phylum Mollusca; class Gastropoda; order Stylommatophora; family Ariophantidae; genus Megaustenia; species Megaustenia siamemsis. The sequence continues at coordinate 188,113,137 of JAVIAB010000092.1, forward strand.
TTCTATTATTTATTTCAGTTTTACATTTTCCATCACCGGTTATAGTATACCCAAGGTAGTGGTAGCTCTGAACTGTCTCCATGTGTATTCCTTCAACTTTGATATTTATTTGTACGTCTTGAGAATTTTATTTACATAATTTTTAGATCATAGTTTTAGTCTTTTTGGTATTCATTTCTAATTCATATTTTTGCCTATTATGTTTATTTCATTAACTAATTGTTGTCGATCTTTAGAATTTTCTACAGGTTATACACTATCATCAGCTTATCTTAAGTTATTGATTGTCTTTCCACTAATGTTTAGGACTGGCATCTCTGTGATGTATGTAAAGATTCTCTCAGTGTATAGATTGTACAAGCTTGATGTTAGGATGCATCCTTATCTTACTCCTCTTTTTATATCAAGGGTGTAGACTTCTCTCTGTTATATTTTATTATTGCTGTTTGCTCCCAGTATAAATTATATATTAGTGGTATGTCCGTGTCATCTAGGCGTATATCTTAAAATAATAAGCGGTAGAAATTAATAATAAAATACAAATTCGGACCCACAAGGGTTTGCCGATTGGTGGGGGGCCTCAGTAGCCTAGTTTGAAAAACCAACCGACTGGGCTATCGACATTCGGACAACTCGTGTTCGATTCCCCCTGGAAAAAGTGTGAATTGTACTCGTGGATGGAAAAAGATTGTACCAGGGTAGTACTCTGGGAAGGTGAGGAATGCCGCCTCGAATCGTTAGTTTCGATGCTTGAAGTGACACTTTCCAGAAGTCTCCGAACACTTCTGGATAGGCGACCGAGGACATATTGTTGAAAACTCACGTGCTAAGACGCCAGTTCAAGTCTCATACTTTACGTTTACCTTTGCTGATTGGTAAAGATTGGAGACTTGCGAATCTGGTTAGGATCCACGGAGACTGTAACGTTGAGTTTTAACTGCCAGCATACGGGTAACGTGTCACCAGATAGAGGGTCAATACAGGTGTGGGCTTTGTTCGCGATGCCCAGGTTATTACCTTTACCAGATATACAACCGACCGCAAAGTACCACATTTATTTCATGGTATCAATGGTTCCTTGACAACACGAAGAGCACGAGACCCGGAAATTATTGACATTGAACTGAACACTTTTATATTATCAAGCAGTTTTGCTTAGTTTGGGCCTTTTCATGACTTTACGTGGCCAAGCTAGGAAGACAGTACATCGTTTTCTGAAATCGGTTTCCTCTTCTGTTGGCAGTTTCTTTTAATGCAATATTTCGTCAATTTCATTTCAACACATTTACAAAATCTACATTTAGCATTATCAGCACTTCTTGGAATTTCTCAGATTCAATCTTTCGGCAGCACTTCACTCAGCCACTCTTTACGAAATGGCTACTGAGATTGCAGCTCCATCTTTTTTTAAAATAAAACAGTTCAATACACTTAACAATTTCACATAACACGAACTAGTCTATCACAGACTCATGAGACACGTCCAAATCACAATTTGAGCAACGAATGCCAATGTTGAGGAAAATGTGACGATAAAGAAACAAGAAAAAAATTGAAAATCGCTCGCGTCAGTAGGAAATTTTTATTGGAGACTGACATTAAAAGTGAGCAAGATTGCAAGACTATAACATCAATTGTTTAAAATTAAATTGAAACCCTGTCAACTCTGTCACTGGAATTTGTATTATAAGTTTTAGAAATTAAGTTGAAATAGTGAATAGTAGAGATGTCAAAGTATTTTCTTGCGTTATGTTTTTGTTCGCTTTGGGAAGCACCCGTAAACTTCGCTGGACAGTGATTTCAATCAATCGAGAATTCCCGCTTAGCGGGATAAAATAGTTTTAGCCGCCAAATGAGTTATTTAACCCTCTATATCTGGCGGGAAAACCACTAATGTTGCAAACAGCAAGGTTTATCTGTTTTCCAGGGCTGGAAATATCCGCGAAGTAAGTAAACCGCCAGCTCGAACTAACCAATGGTAGATTGCTGCCTTGGGTTCCAACCACTGCTATTGGTCGATCAATCAGATTGAAGGACTACACGTGGGAGAAAATCAGTAGCGGATTGGGCAAAATAATACCGAAGAGGACAAAATAGTACCTAACAGGGACAATACTTGGTAGTTGGGAGAAAGTTGGAACTTCCAGAAGAAAACTTACGTCAGATAGTTTGAGAAGATGAATCGCAACTCCTCATACGACAGAAGCACTTTTTTTCGACTGAGTATCGGTCAAAGAGTGACCACTCATAATGATCTCGCTGCAGTATTTTGTTTCCAGCTGATTGAGATTTTGGCAGGACCAGCTCTTAGCCTACTTTAGAAAATTGAAAAGTCTCTAAGAACAACTCTTGTCGAGGATTAGTACTAATATTTCAGTGCTCGGGGCTTTAGTTTTAGCTACAAAGAAAACCCGGAAGTGATCGTCCATCGGGCTGTTGTCCAGGCCACAAGTTGGAGATTGTATGTTAAGATTGCATTGCTACAGCTATGTATATAAATATGTCAAGAGGAAAAAAATATGTATATATATATATATATATATATATATATATATATATATATATATATAAATATATATTATTTATTTATATAGGGCCACGAAAGCTCAGTGGTTAGTGAACTGGACTACAAAGGACAAGAGGTAGGGATCGATCCCAACCGACGACTTCCGGCTCACCCAGCCTTTAATGGGTACCGGAATTTTTTCTGGGAAAGTAAAGCGGCATGGGCGTAATACCGACTACATTACCCGAAAAATCTTGTGCCGAAGGTCTGTAAAGTTTATGGTCACTAACACCATATTCCCTATACGCCACTTGTCCTGACGGGGGTACTTTACTTTTATATATATTTATATATGTGTGTGTGTGTGATCATCCAAACAAGTAATATTACTGTTCTTACAAGTGTCCATACCTCCGGTCTGCTGGACCTCGATGTTGTTCCTTGTTTGGTAAACGCCCACTAGTTGTTGCCTGTAGTGTACCTATATGTTCTGTCCTTGTCTGTTGACGTGATGCTGTGATGTCCCTGCATGCCTGTTTGATGTCCCAACATGTCTGTTTGATGACCATACATTGCTGTTGGATGTCCCTAATGCCTGTTTGGTGTCCCTATATGCCTTTTGATGTCCCTACATGCCTGTTATATGTCCCTACGTGCCTGTTTGATGTACCTACATGTCTGTTTGGTGTCCCTATATGCCTGTTTGATGTCCCTATATGCATGTTTGATGTCCCTACATGCCTGTTTGATGTCCCTACATGCCTTTTGATGTCCCTATATGCCTGTTTGATGTACCTACATGCCTGTTTGATGTCCCTACGTGCCTGTTTGATGTACCTACATGTTTGTTTGGTGTCCCTATATGCCTGTTTGATGTCCCTATATGGCTGTTTGGTGTCCCTATATGCCTGTTTGATATCCCTACATGCCTGTTTGGTGTCCCTACATACCTTTTGATGTCCCTATATGCCTGTTTGATGTACCTACATGCCTGTTTGATGTCCCTACATGCCTGTTTGGTGTCCCTATATGCCTTTTGATGTCCCTACATGCCTGTTAGATGTCCCTACGTGCCTGTTTGATGTCCCTACATGTCTGTTGAATGTCCCTACATGCCTGTTGAATGTCCCTACATGTCTGTTGAATGTCCCTACATGTCTGTTGAATGTCCCTACATGCCTGTTTGATGTCCCTTCATGTCTGCCTTTATGTCTGCTGGTGTTGTTCACTGGTCCGTGGTGTTGATTATGCCTCTTTGTTAAGTGAACGTATTGTGACCATTCTCAATCACTTTACTTCTTATTGAAGTCTTCCTGTGGGATAGTGCTAATAACATTGCTACATCTATTGCCACAGAAATGGTCTTGTAAAGAGAAGGTACTACTCTAGGTATGTGACCAACTCTAGCGCTGCAGCTAATTCTGTCACATGGACTATCGCAAACACTACTTCTATTACTAGTTACTCCCGTTTATCGGAGAAACGAGACATAGGATCTTACCAAGCATAGACCAGGAATGGATAATATCACGAAAACACCGCGTGTTCCAAGATGGGAACTTTTTATACAGTGGGCATTTCGTCCCATCAAAGATTTATTTTACAATTTTCCGACGATCTAAATGAAGAAAAAAAACTGGTACATGCCTTCTGGTCATAGAAGGAAATCGTTCTGAGAGGTTGAATTGAGCTGCTCCCCATCATAATTACCAATAGATTTCCAGGCATACACTCCATTTCTCAACGACAGCAGTGCTATAGGATATCTTTTATGTAGCTACAATTACTACTGTCACTATTGCAGCTATTACTACAACTTTTATTATGTACACTAGTGTCTCAAATCTACTACTATCTACACCACAGCTGTTACGACGACTACTGTTGTACTACCAATGCTACCATTTTTATTACTACTAATTTTACAACTGAAACTATCACAATATATGCAGCTAATAAATTCATTGTAATTACAACAGCTAGTTGATAATATAACTACTAAAGCTAATGCAACTACTTTAATTATCAATCCCATTACCGCTGTTGTAACAACATCTTTAAACAAAATTGTAACATCTGCTACATCGTATGTCTACCCTGCTCTTGCTAATGCTCAGTAATTATAATCAAAATCGGTTGAATATTGCATTTTTTAAAATGTATATATCGAAACAGAGATTTGATAATAAGTCATAATTAGCAGAAATAGACTCAAGATGCAACAAAGCTCGTCAAATCATCGGGCAACTGTCAACACTGCTGTCCAACAAGGAAATAACTAGAATGGAAAAACGGGCAGTCTACTACATAATATTCATCCTAATGTTGGATTAACGCCAGACCCGGACTCTAGACTCAACGGCAATAAAAAAAATAACCATTACCGAGATGAAATGTTTTAGAGGCATGACAGGAAACACCTGAGAGATAACAATATGAAACATTGAGAAAAAAGCTAACAGTAATTCCCGACAGAGAAGACATGAAAAAAACAAACGACGGACAAAATGGTTTAGACACTACACAACAGTAAGATCAAGACATAACATAGCGAGCCTTTAATAAAACTTGGGAGAACGCCAGATTCAAGGGTCGACCGCGACATAACATAGCGAACCTTTAATAAACTTTGGGAGAACACCAGACTCAAGGGGCGACCGCGACATAACATAGCGAGCCTTTAATAAACCTTGGGAGAACACCAGACTCAAGGGTCGACCGCGACATAACATAGCTGGCCTTTAATAAAACATGGGAGAACACCAGACTCAAGGGTCGACCGCGACATAACATAGCGAACCTTTAATAATAAAACATGGGAGAACACCAGACTCAAGGGTCGACCGCGACATAACATAGCTGGCCTTTAATAAAACATGGGAGAACACCAGACTCATGGGTCGACCGCGAAAAAGATGGTTTGATGGAATATTAGAAACACTAGGAAACATAACAGCAGCAGAAGCAAACAGAAGAGCAAAAGACCGCTAATTGTATCTCCTCTTGATGTTGAAATGCAATTGGGGAAGGAAAGAAAAATAAGACAGAGAACAAAACAAATTATAAGTTTGTATAATGTATTTTAAGAAAAAACTTCTCTGCTACCGTTTGTTGAAAGAAAGAATAAACAAAGTGTAAAATTATCAACATTTTATATACAATGTTTACAGTTCCAAATGTGATCGTTTAATCTTCCATGAAACTGGAAGCGTATAATTATTTTTAAAATACAAAGAAATGTGATAATTAAGTCAAAATGTGCCAGATACTAACAGAGAAAGCTTGATGGAAGGGGAACCTTATCATGTGGAAGCCTTTACGTGGACTCCAAAATGGTATCGGTGTTTGCTTGTTGGGCAGGTAGAAGGACAAAACAAATGTCACCACAGCTGTTCTGAAAGATCAAATGTACTGGAGGTTATCAGAAAAAAAATGGATAATCTAAATGTAGCTTTACATCAACGTATTTAGATGTACAACATGGCAAAAGAAATAAATACATCACATGTATTTTAAAAATGATGATCATTATCACTGTTATTATTATATTATTATTAATTCAACTGGTAATGTTTTAAGTTTCATACACAACTCTTCATTGGACAGCTACTGAAAAAAGACCTAGAGCAAAGCCAAACGTGATAAGGTGTAGCGAACAACACTCCTATAGCGTGATAAGGTGTAGCGAACAACACTCCTATAGCGTGATAAGGTGTAGCGAACAACACTCCTATAGCGTGATAAGGTGTAGCGAACAACACTCCTATTGCGTGATAAGGTGTAGCGAACAACACTCCTATAGCGTGATAAGGTGTAGCGAACAACACTCCTACACAAGGCAATGGCGTATTCTCTATGCTACCGCAGCTACCGCCGGTAGCCTGAACATTTTAACGAAATACAAAAGGAAATGATAATTTATTGTATGTTTTCCATAATCATATTACACAATTTCCAATATTCTGTTACACATTTCGTAGTCCAATATGATTTATTTGCTTTGATTTGCATTTATTAAAGCAACGTTTTCCTATGGCCACTATAACGTTTGTAAATGTGACCGAAACTAATTTAAAAAATAGTACATGAAACCGCTAATCAGCAGCGTAACATTTCTCTTCTCTCCGACTTTTAATTAATGACCTTGACATTCAAAAATTCCCGTCAAAATAATACGGCTAAGCTACCTCTACACTAATTCGGTTTCATGGGTTATTTTTAGCTCAAGCCTATCAGAATCGTCACAAAGTGAAAGTGAAACTATGTCTGGTTACTGAAACTTCCTAACCTATTTATAACTACGCTTCATGCGCATTAGCATCTGTAGAATGAACTTTTTCTGCTACAAGAGAATCAAATCTTATTGTCGCTCAACTCAGACACAAAAACGCTTATCTGGTTTGGCAATAATGTCCATTGAGAAATCATTCCTTCAGAAACTTAGAAACCAACCCAACAGTACTTTCAATGACTATGTCATCAAGACATTTTCGTTCAAAACAAAACGGATAGAGTTTACGTATATATAAGTAAGTAATTTAAAATGAAATGTAGTGATGTCATTAGCAAATATTACTTTATGTTAACCTACTGAATATAATGTATGTATTTATTTATTATGTCAACGGTAGCCGATACCCCAAAACCAGTATACGCAACAGATACAAGGGATAATAACAGTTTTACAAACAATAGGAAGCAAAACAAAATCATCACGTATCGGCCTACTTCCGGATTATTTTAGAAAAAAACGAACACAGAAACGAACAAAAAAATTAAGATGAACTAAACTATGTGATCTAGAGTAACCAAAACTGGTGGATCTGAAATAGAAATCGAAATGATAAGAGAAGACAAATAGAGGGAAATGTATTATATTACAGGACAATCATTTTTTTTAAAGTAAATAAATAAAATGTCAAATTACTTAGCTTGAAATCTAAGCTGAGGCTACGATCTACATACGACTGGGAATCAGATGTAAATGAAAGAGTAGGTAAGGGTTGGACTAAGCCACTTAATATGAGTTGGTGATGAACAAGGGAAAGGGAGGGAAGAGAAATATGTTGACCGAGGGTGTGGATGACAAAGCTGTGATAGGATGAGGGGAGGTGAGACTGGCTAGATAAGGAGCTGTATAATTGTAGTGTGTCAGTCCACTAGGAATGACAAATGAGTGAACAAACCGAGAACGATGGCTGCACCAAGGGCTAGCTAGTGCATAATAAAGATAATAGGAGATTAGATGGTCCCAAGGGGTACAAGAATGGTATGGCAGTGTGTCCGAAAGAGGTAGTTAAATAGCAGTTAAGAGGATAGGAGGAAATGGTAAAAAATAAAATAATAATGAAATATACGCTGCGAAAGAGGAGAAAATGGTAAAATAAGTACTGATATGGATTAACATATTAGTCGGTAGGGAGAGATCGTAACTCTTACAGATAGGTGTCAATATACACACAAATATATGTGGACCATGAGTGTACTAGGGAAATCATGTCAGTTTACTAGAGGCTAAAACAGCGGGAGCGGGAAGAGGAAGGGATTAATGAAATGGAAAAGTGGGGGGGGGATTAGAAGAGAGAGGGGAATATAAAGAGGATAAGGAAGAGGGTGAGAGAAGGGTAATTGGTTATCCGTGAGTAAGGGATACATGACTTCCCCGTGGTGTGAAGAAATCCATGAAGGCGAATTCTCTCAGATGAATCGACTATGGCTGTCAGAAGAACAAGACTCCAGACCAGTGACTTGGACATGCACTTTCCCTTATGGACCTGATAGTTGACGTGCGACGCTGCTGATGTGCCTGCATCTCATGTCATGTCACACAGATTTTCACAGTATCTATCCCATGCCGGCACCCTTATTCGTCAATGTAGGCCACGTTACATCACTTTACATATGATGGCATAGATAATGTTGTGCGATGTGCAGGTTCATCGTGCTCTAATCTCAAAAGGTACATTAGGGGCAGCCCTTGGTGCAGACACTTTCCTCGGTTTGTTCACACCTTTATCATTTCCTGATGGACTGGTGCGCTGTGTTATACAGCTCCTTATCTAGCCAGTATCAATTCCTGATGGACTGGTGTGCTGTGTTATACAGCTCCTTATCTAGCCAGTACCATTTCCTGATGGACTGGTGCGCTATGTTATACAGCTCCTTATCTAGCCAGTATCAATTCCTGATGGACTGGTGCGCTGTGTTATACAACTCCTTATCTAGCCAGTATCAATTCCTGATGGACTGGTGCGCTGTGTTATACAGCTCCTTATCTAGCCAGTACCATTTCCTGATGGACTGGTGCGCTATGTTATACAGCTCCTTATCTAGCCAGTATCATTTCCTGATGGACTGGTACGCTGTGTTATACAGCTCCTTATCTAGCCAGTATCATTTCCTGATGGACTGGTACGCTGTGTTATACAGCTCCTTATCTAGCCAGTATCATTTCCTGATGGACTGGTACGCTGTGTTATACAGCTCCTTATCTAGCCAGTACCATTTCCTGATGGACTGCTACGCTGTGTTATACAGCTCCTTATCTAGCCAGTATCATTTCCTGATGGACTGGTGCGCTATGTTATACAGCTCCTTATCTAACCAGTACCATTTCCTGATGGACTGGTGCGCTGTGTTATACAGCTCCTTATCTAGCCAGTATCATTTCCTGATGGACTGGTGCGCTGTGTTATACAGCTCCTTATCTAGCCAGTATCATTTCCTGATGGACTGGTACGCTGTGTTATACAGCTCCTTATCTAGCCAGTACCATTTCCTGATGGACTGCTACGCTGTGTTATACAGCTCCTTATCTAGCCAGTATCATTTCCTGATGGACTGGTGCGCTATGTTATACAGCTCCTTATCTAGCCAGTACCATTTCCTGATGGACTGCTACGCTGTGTTATACAGCTCCTTATCTAGCCAGTACCATTTCCTGATGGACTGGTGCGCTGTGTTATACAGCTCCTTATCTAGCCAGTACCATTTCCTGATGGACTGCTACGCTGTGTTATACAGCTCCTTATCTAGCCAGTACCATTTCCTGATGGACTGCTACGCTGTGTTATACAGCTCCTTATCTAGCCAGTACCATTTCCTGATGGACTGGTACGCTGTGTTATACAGCTCCTTATCTAGCCAGTACCATTTCCTGATGGACTGCTACGCTGTGTTATACAGCTCCTTATCTAGCCAGTACCATTTCCTGATGGACTGCTACGCTGTGTTATACAGCTCCTTATCTAGCCAGTACCATTTCCTGATGGACTGCTACGCTGTGTTATACAGCTCCTTATCTAGCCAGTACCATTTCCTGATGGACTGCTACGCTGTGTTATACAGCTCCTTATCTAGCCAGTATCATTTCCTGATGGACTGCTACGCTGTGTTATACAGCTCCTTATCTAGCCAGTACCATTTCCTGATGGACTGCTACGCTGTGTTATACAGCTCCTTATCTAGCCAGTACCATTTCCTGATGGACTGATACGCTGTGTTATACAGCTCCTTATCTAGCCAGTATCATTTCCTGATGGACTGCTACGCTGTGTTATACAGCTCCTTATCTCGCCAGTACCATTTCCTGATGGACTGCTACGCTGTGTTATACAGCTCCTTATCTAGCCAGTACCATTTCCCGATGGACTGCTACGCTGTGTTATACAGCTCCTTATCTAGCCAGTACCATTTCCTGATGGACTGGTGCGCTATGTTATACAGCTCCTTATCTAGCCAGTATCATTTCCTGATGGACTGCTACGCTGTGTTATACAACTCCTTATCTAGCCAGTACCATTTCCTGATGGACTGGTGCGCTATGTTATACAGCTCCTTATCTAGCCAGTACCATTTCCTGATGGACTGGTGCGCTGTGTTATACAGCTCCTTATCTAGCCAGTACCATTTCCTGATGGACTGGTGCGCTGTGTTATACAGCTCCTTATCTAGCCAGTACCATTTCCTGATGGACTGGTACGCTATGTTATACAGCTCCTTATCTAGCCAGTACAATTTCCTGATGGACTGGTGCGCTGTGTTATACAGCTCCTTATCTAGCCAGTACCATTTCCTGATGGACTGGTGCGCTGTGTTATACAGCTCCTTATCTAGCCAGTACCATTTCCTGATGGACTGGTGCGCTGTGTTATACAGCTCCTTATCTAGCCAGTACCATTTCCTGATGGACTGGTGCGCTATGTTATACAGCTCCTTATCTAGCCAGTACCATTTCCTCTCATCCGCATCACAATTTCGTCATTCACACTCACGGTCAACATATTTCCATTACCTCCTTTTTCTTCCTTCACCACCAACTCTTATCAAGTAACTTTGTTCTTCCCTTACCTTCTCTCTCATTTGTATCTCTGACTCCCAGCCGTAAATAGAACGTACTCTCAGATATGATTTCCAGCTAAGAATGTTTACATTTTATTTATTTACTGTTTTTTATTAATGATTTTCCTGTTATATAGTACCTTCATCTATCTATCTTTTCTTTCTTTTAATTTTACTTTCTATTTCATATCCACCAGTTTTGGTTTCTCTAAAACATGTAGTTTAATTTATCTTCATTTCTTTGTCCGTTTCTGTGTTCGTGTTTTCTCAAGAAGGCCGCATGGAGACCGAAACGTTATGATTTTGTTCTGTTCCTTGTTTGTAAAGCTGTCATTAATGTTTATAGGAGTGTACGTTACACATCCCCACTTCTTTCTTCCTACCATCCTTACCGCAGCTCTGCTATTATTTGCCTGTTCTCTTCTCAATATCAGAGACGGAGAATGAAGTACAAGAATTGACAGACATAATAATGAAATAAAGCAACACAAAATGACTCAGCTTAAACAGTAAGAAAACAGAAGTAATGGTCATATCGAAGAAAGAATCATCACCAACATGCAACGTTAAAAATAAATCTGAAACAAGAGCCGACCGTCAAATGTCTTGGCACAATAAGAACATCAGATGGGAGATGCACCACAGAAATAAAAAGTAGAATAGCTCAGGCCAAAGTAATGTTTCAGGAAGTGAAAAACATCTTATGCAACAAGTTTATGTCAATAGAAGTAACTATGAGAGTTCAGCGGTGCTTTATCAAGCCAATTGTGACCTATAGAAGCGAATTGTGAACAAGAGTCTAACAAATGAAAGACGATTTGAGGTCACAGAGGGGCGATTTTTCAGAAAAAATATTGAACGTTTCCTTGGACAGCGAAAAAGAGTTATGAGGATATTCTCCAAGAGGCCAAAACAAAAAGGAAACTCCTAAAGAAACATCACCAAAAAAAATATCAACATTTTTCGGTCACTTCATGAGAAGAGAAAAATTGGAATACGACTGGCAAAATAAAAGGAAAGAGAGATCGCGGACGACAAAGAGAGAAAATACAAAGAAAGAGAGATCACGGACAACAAAGAGAGAAAATACAAAGAAAGAGAGATCACTGACAACAAAGAGAGAAAATACAGGGAAAGAGAGATCACGGACGACAAAGAGAGAAAATACAGGGAAAGAGAGATCACGGACGACAAAGAGAGAAAATACCAGGAAAGAGAGATCACGGACGACAAAGAGAGAAAATACAGGGAAAGAGAGATCGCGGACGACAAAGAGAGAAAATACAGGGAAAGATAGAAAATACAGGGAAAGAGAGATCACGGACGACAAAGAGAGAAAATACAGGGAAAGAGAGATCACGGACGACAAAGAGAGAAAATACAGGGAAAGAGAGATCATGGACGACAAAGAGAGAAAATACAGGGAAAGAGAGAAAATACAGGGAAAGAGAGATCACGGACGACAAAGAGAGAAAATACAGGGAAAGAGAGATCACGGACGACAAAGAGAGAAAATACAGGGAAAGAGAGATCACGGACGACAAAGAGAGAAAATACAGGAAAAGAGAGATCACGGACGACAAAGAGAGAAAATACAGGGAAAGAGAGAAAATACAGGGAAAGAGAGATCACGGACGACAAAGAGAGAAAATACAGGGAAAGAGAGATCACGGACGACAAAGAGAGAAAATACAGGGAAAGAGAGATCGCGGACGACAAAGAGAGAAAATCTCCGGTGTAGAGGTAAGGTAAATATTGAACAACAGATTTGATACGATGCACTGTTGACAGAGAATTGTGGAGGGACATGATCGCCTACGCCAATACCTGTGGCACATAATGATGGTAGACAGACTATAGATATTATCTTCTTCGAGACCTTTAATGTTTGATCCATCAATGGTAGATAAACACTTAGGAAAATACACATCCCACATATAGAAACATTTGTCTCTTTAAGTTATAATCTATTCTATATTGAGCTACAAATGTTTACATTTAAGTTACAACCCATTCTGTTTAGTTTGGATCTACCACAGACACATAATACACGGGTTATCTCTCTGAATGGGGTCAGCTATAAAACAATTTAATGATCAGCGACAGACAACTGGGCACTGTTCAACTTACAAGACTGACACCAGCCAATTGGTCTCGCAGAATTTGACAATCACTTTGAAGATGAACAGCCCAACCAAAGTAATAGCAGGAACCACGGTTATTGGTCCCACAAACCTGTAGTCAAAGATATAGTACAATAACGTTAATTGTGTTTGTGTTTCTTGTAGCTGAGGATACTTTACAATGACGTTAATTGCGTTTGTGATTCCAGTAGTCAATGATATACAGGGTGTTTTTAAAGTTGCAGTGCAGTGAATTTCTACTCTCGGAAGAAAAAACGTCACCAGAAATGCGGTTAACTAATGCGTCACACAAATTGTAAAATATCAAATATACTTGACTGCTATCGGCGAGCTTATAATGGGTAATGTTGGTATTAACACAATAAAGTTGTGCCTAAAGCATATGTTGAAAATGTCCACCACGGGCCTCAAGACATGTCGTGATTCGTCTTTCCATATTTGCGAAAACCTTCAGAATAATGTCTGGTGATATTTGTTTAATCGTGTCTACTATTTCAGTTTTAGGTCATTAATTGTCTGCGGATTATTTTCATAAACTTTCCCCTTCAATGCCCCCCACAGATAATAATCTGGGGGTGTTTGATCTGGTGAACGAGCAGGCCAGATTCCACGTGAAATGCGATTTGCAAATATGCTTTCTAAATAATTGAGTGTTGTTGTGGCTGTGTGTGCTGTTGCCCCATCCTGCTGAAACCAGGATTCCATAATTTCTCGTTCTGTAAGGTGTGCTATGAACGGTTCCAGAATTAAAGTACGGTAACGTTCTGCATTTATTGTTTCATTAAAAAATATAGGTCATATTATCCGCATACGACTTATAACGCACCACACTCCGACTTTTTGATCGTAAAGCGGCACTTGATGAAATTCATGGGGGTTTTCACTGCTCCACAGCCGATTGTTCTGACTTGTCACATAACCGGATAAATGAAACCAGGCCTCATCAGTGAAAAAAGTGACGTCAAGGATGGCAGCGCCATGTTCATAAATAAAATTCTGAAACCACATGCAGTAGTTTAAACGGGATTCATAATCTCTTTCTTGGAGTTGAGACACTTCAGTTAATTTGTATGGACGATAGTGTAGTTCACTTCTTAAAACCTTGTGAACAGAACTCTTAGATATTTGCACCTGTTGAGACACGTGGTTTAAAGATGCATTTGGACTCATTGTAATTCTGTCTTGGAGTTCCATAATTTGGTCTTGTGAAATTGAAGGTCTTCCAGATCGGTGGGTGTTTCTTTAATGACTGTGCATTATTTGAAAATCTAGTTGTTCCAATTTATTTATGTAAATCACGCATCATGTACTGCTGTAGCTTGTTCCTTTTTCGGTAAAGTTAAACATATAACATCACTATTCACAAAAGGTATTCGAAATATCCACCACGTTTTAGTTGGCAAATGTTGATACGTTTTTTCATATTGTCAAAAACCTTACGCAGTATGGGCTGTGTAACATTATTAATGTTGTTGGCGATTGAAACCTGCAGCTCATCGAGTGTGTGGGGATTGTTTTCGTACACTTTTCCTTTCAGTTCACCCCAGAGATAGTAGTCCATGGAAGTAAGATCAGGAGACCGTGCAGGCCAAATTCCGCGAGAGATTATACGATTAGCAAAAATTTCATATAAAAATTCCAGTGATTTTACAGCAGTGTGAGCAGTTGCGCCATCTTGTTGAAACCAAGCTTTTTCAATTTCTGGCTCAGAAAGTTGGGTTACGAATCGCTCCAGTATGTTAATCCTGTATCTTTCTGAATTTATTGTGTCATAGAAGAAAATTGGGCCGATTATCCGCTGACGACTCATTGCACACCACACTCCTACTTTCTGATCGTGGAGAGGCACTGGGTGCAATGCATGTGGATTTTCATCACTCCAAAGACGATCATTCTGCCTATTCACGTACACAGACAAATGGAACCATGCTTCATCTGTGAAGAAAGTGAAATCAAGGATTTCCTCACCTTCTTGGGCTAGAAAATTCTCAAACCACATACAATAATTAATTCTGGATTGGTGATCTAATTCTTTTAATTGAGGAACGATGGAAAATTTGTACGGATGTAATTTTAATTTTTTTTTCAGAACTCTATGAACAGTACTGCTTGATTTGTGTACTTGTTGAGCCAGCTTTCTTATTGATTTGCCAGGACTCATTAGAATGCTCTCCTGGATGTTGAGAGATGTTACTTCAAGAACAGATGGTCTACCAGGACGGCTAACATCATGTACACTACCGGTGTTTTGAAATTTGATTATTATATTACTCACAGTATTTCGACGAGGCACTGGTGTATCAGGAAATCTATTCACAAATTGTTCAACAACCCCATTCGAATACTTGCCGCCGTTACGGAACACATGCTCCACTATAAATACTCTTTCTTCAATCGTTAACACCATTGTAAGTCAGATCTATCATGTAGCAGTGATGTTTAAATTAACACGTAAATGGTGCTTGAACTATTACGTCATACATAGATAAAATTTAGGTGCGTAATTATTTCAACAACAAAAAATGCACAGTCCTTAAAGAGACACCCTATAGTACAATGACGTTAATTGTGTTTGTGTTTCATGTAGCTGAGGATATCATACAATGGCGTTAATTGTGTTTGTGTTTCTCGTAGTTGAGGATACCTTACAATGACGTTAATTGTGTTATGTGATTCATGTAGTCAAAGGTTAGAAAGTCGTTAATTGCGTTTGTGTTTCTTGTAGTCAATGATATCGTACAATGACGTTAATTGCGTTTGTGTTTCTTGTAGTCAATGATATCGTACAATGACGTTAATTGCGTTTGTGTTTCTTGTAGTCAATGATATCGTACAATGACGTTAATTGTGTTTCTGATTCCTGACCAACTTTACATCGTGTGGTTTCAAGAGGTTGTGGCTCCCAGGTAATTACAATGCATGGTTTGTTGGTTTGTTAGTTTGTTAATTTCTTGGTTTGTTTGTTAGTTGGTTTCTTGGTATGTTGGTTTGGTGGTTTGTTAGTTTGTTGATTTGTTGGTTAGTTAGTTTGTTAGTTTTTTAGTTTGTTGGTTTGTTAATTTAATGGTTTGTTAGTTTGTTGGTTTGTTAATTTGTTGGTTTGTTAATTTGTTGGTTTGTTAGTTTATTGGTTTGTTAATTTGTTGGTATGTTAGTTTATTGGTTTGTTAATTTGTTGGTTTGTTAGTTTATTGGTATGTTAGTTTATTGGTTTGTTAATTTGTTGGTTTGTTAGTTTATTGGTTTGTTAGTTTGTTGGTTTGTTAATTTGTTGGTTTGTTAGTTTGTTGGTTTGTTAGTTTATTGGTTTGTTGGTTTATTAATTTGTTGGTTTACTGGTATATTAGTTTCTTGGTTTGTTAGTTTTTTGGTTTGTTAGTTTGTTTGAGAGTCTGCATCAGTTCGTGATACTTTATGTGATGACTAAATTTGAGGACAGAGATACGTGTCAGTCCAAATAGGCAGATTGTGACGAGTCCAATGGGTGAATTTGAACGTCAGATGATATAACAATAGTGTAGAGGTGATGGAATGTGAAAGTGATGTGTTAGAACAATAATGTAGATGTGATGGAATATGAAAGTGATGTGTTAGAACAATAATGTAGATGTGATGGAATGTGAAAGTGATGTGTTAGATGTGTTAGAACAATAATGTAGATGTGATGGAATGTGAAAGTGATGTGTTAGAACAATAGTGTAGAGATGATGGAATGTAAAAGTGATGTTTTAGAACAATAATGTAGAGATGACGGAATATGAAAGTGATGTTTTAAAACAATAGTGTATAGATGATGGAATGTGAAAGTTATGTTTTAGAACAATAATGTAGAGATGATGGAATGTGAAAGTGATGTGTTAGAACAATAGTGTAGAGATGATGGAATGTGAAAGTGATGTTTTAGAACAATAATGTAGAGATGACGGAATATGAAAGTGATGTCAATAATAATGTAGATGTGATGGAATGTGAAAGTGATGTTTTAGAACAATAATGTAGATGTGATGGAATGTGAAAGTGATGTGTTAGAACAATAATGTAGAAGTGATGGAATGTGAAAGTATTGTTTTAGAACAATAATGTAGATGTGATGTATTGTGAAAGTGATGTGTTAAAAATATAGTGTAGAGATGATGGAATGTGAAAGTGATGTGTTAGAACAATAATGTAGATGTGATGGAATGTGAAAGTGATGTGGTAGAACAAATGCTGCCGAGATTATGTAACACACAAGTAAAGTATTAGAGGAATAGCTGCATTCGTAGTGGAATATAAAGATTGGTATTTATGACTGTCTATTTATGGAAATTACCACTCAATGTTATTATTTATGTGTTATTATCTACATAGATGGTGAGAAATAGTCAAGGACGTACCTGAGAATGAAGCCAACAAGACCAGTAACTCCTATAAGGAAGTGCAAGCTACCAGCCAACATCAGACTCCCGCTTAACTGTGGACAACAGACGGAAGACACAACCATATAACTGTCTGACTGACATAGTATCAGCCGACGCCTAGTCACACTACATCATCATCTTATGCTATAAGTCCCATCCACGGGCTTAAACAAACACATTTAATAGCTTTCTCTGCAATTAGCTTATACCTTACATCGCTAGCACATTCCTTGCGCATTGCCTTCTCACATTACTTCTATCTTTCTAATTTTCCTTCTTTCTTATTCTTTGTATATATCATAATTTGTGATATCATATCACATAAGATGTTACAGTTTTGTCATTTAAACAGATGCGACTGTCGTCAGCTGATATCAGCAACCGACGACTCTCAATATGTGGGGTTGTCACGTGGTAAGCTGATTTACTTTTCGCTACAGTGTAGGTGAACACGTGGCTGAAGTAGAGAATTTAAGAGGAAACGAGAAGAGGAATGTAAGGTTATCAACACCAAGAATAGTACAACACTATGGCCGGGTATTGGCAGATACACTGGACTGGTTATAGAGAGTTGATTCGATGACAACTTTCATGGAGACAACTGTCTTGTCAGTTACATCCTGGACAGTTGACCAGCTTTCCCGTTCAAACGCAGCAGAAGGTCGACGCATGGGTGGCATGACCGAGGCGGGCCAGCCTTTAACCCTCAAAAGTATTAAAATGCTGAAGGGCTTAACATCGTGCTCGACGTGTCTTCATCTGGTGATCAAATTGCCTTCAAATAAAAAAAAAAACTCTACATAAAATGACTCCTGTTACATGGACATTTGAGTGCATGGACATATCAGCGGGGGAAAAATAGTATTGAAGCAAAATATAGAATTAACGAAAACTATACAGAAGTGAACCCACTAACCACGGAGACAACAATCAAGTTAATTAACTCCATCAATAGGTAATCAATGTGGAGACAACCCAGCTGATATAACAAACAACATTCTAGATCTAGTGATTACGTCCCCTGATATAACAGAGAACTTTCTCATCATCATCATCAAATCCCAAACCTGCTGGTGTAGGTGATCATGTCGTCTCTCCACAACTTTCGATCACATCAGTTATTTATCATTTCTGTTGTTGAACTTCTGCCAAGCCATTCTCTTAAGTCTCTGATATCTTTTCTCTTTGCTTCCCTCTATCTCTTCGTCCCTCACATTTTCCAGTTACAATATATTCCAGCTGTTCTCTTCTTATTACATGGCAAAAAAATGTTTCTTCCTAATATTGGAAATTAGCTCTCTATTTGCTTTAGCCTCTTTCAGAAAGTTTTCATTACTCTTCTTAGCTGTTCATGGTATTCTCAACATTCTTCTGTAAAACCACATTTCTACAGACTCCGGTGGTTTGAGAACCTTCTTTTACTAGTTAATACGTCCCCTGATAAACAAAGAACATTCTGGATCTAGATAAAACGTCCATTAAAATAACAGAGAACATTCTTTATCTAGTTAATACGTCCCCTAATATACCAGAAAACATTATAGATCTGGTTAAAACGTCCCCTGATATACCAGAGAACATTATGTATTTAGTTAATACCTCCCCTTATATAACAGAGAACATTTTAGATCTAGTTAAAACGTTCCCTGATGTAAAAGAGAACTTTCTAGATCTAGTTAATACGTCACCTGGTATAGCAGAGAATATTCTAGATCTAGTTAATACGTCCCAAAAGGTCAGTTAAATCTCAGACCTTATGTACAGACAGGTTTGAGACTGGCAAATACCGGAGGAGGCATGTCCATTATTTTTTGTAATGCTCCATAAAACAGTTTGTATGATTTCAAGACAATCAAGCAAGATTAAAACTGAGGTAGAGGTTCTGAAGAATAACTGATGGGATTATCTTGAAGGTGAACAAGAAAGAAGGAAAACAGCACTCTCCAAAGATGCTCAGCTCACAGCCAACTATTTAAAAGGCCTGCGGGCTGAAAGGAATCACCAAAGCTTGTGACGTTTTCAGCATTGCGAGCAGGGACAGTTGACGGCAGAATGACGTCATTCTACAGCAGAAAAGATGAAGACGTCACAAACTTTAGGTGATCTCTGGAAACCCGCTCAGCACGAGGGTCTTATAATGGTTAACTGTACTATGTCAATAGTTATAGCAATGACGCACAGAAATTGATGACTGTACTACACCAATAGTTATAGCAATGACGCACAGAAATTGTTGACTGTACTAATCCAATAGTTATAGCAATGACGCACATAAATTGTTGACTGTACTAATCCAATAGTTATAGCAATGACGCACATAAATTGTTGACTGTACTAATCCAATAGTTATAGCAATGACGCACAGAAATTGTTGACTGTACTACACCAATAGTTATAGCAATGACGCACAGAAATGGTTGATTGTACAAATCCAATAGTTATAGCAATGACGCACAGAAATTGTTGACTGTACTAATCCAATAGTTATAGCAATGACGCACAGAAATTGTTGACTGTACTAATCCAATAGTTATAGCAATGACGCACAGAAATTGTTGATTGTACTAATCCAATAGTTATAGCAATGACGCACAGAAATTGTTGACTGTACTAATCCAATAGTTATAGCCATGACGCACAGAAATTGTTGACTGTACTAATCCAATAGTTATAGCAATGACGCACAGAAATTGTTGATTGTACTAATCCAATAGTTATAGCAATGACGCACATAAATTGTTGACTGTACTAATCCAATAGTTATAGCAATGACGCACAGAAATTGTTGACTGTACTAATCCAATAGTTATAGCAATGACGCACAGAAATTGTTGACTGTACTAATCCAATAGTTATAGCAATGACGCACAGAAATGGTTGACTGTACTAATCCAATAGTTATAGCAATGACGCACAGAAATTGTTGACTGTACTAATCCAATAGTTATAGCAATGACGCACAGAAATTGTTGACTGTACTAATCCAATAGTTATAGCAATGACGCACAGAAATTGTTGACTGTACTACACCAATAGTTATAGCAATGACGCACAGAAATTGTTGACTGTACTACACCAATAGTTATAGCAATGACGCACAGAAATTGTTGACTGTACTACACCAATAGTTATAGCAATGACGCACAGAAATTGTTGACTGTACTAATCCAATAGTTATAGCAATGACGCACAGAAATTTTTGACTGTACTACACCAATAGTTATAGCAATGACGCAAATAAATTGTTGACTGTACTACACCAATAGTTATAGCAATGACGCACATAAATTGTTGACTGTACTAATCCAATAGTTATAGCAATGACGCACAGAAATTGTTGACTGTACTACACCAATAGTTATAGCAATGACGCACATAAATTTTTGACTGTACTAATCCAATAGTTATAGCAATGACGCACAGAAATTGTTGACTGTACTACACCAATAGTTATAGCAATGACGCACATAAATTATTGACTGTACTAATCCAATAGTTATAGCAATGACGCACATAAATTGTTGACTGTACTACACCAATAGTTAAAGCAATGACGCACAGAAATGGTTGATTGTACAAATCCAATAGTTATAGCAATGACGCACAGAAATTGTTGATTGTACTAATCCAATAGTTATAGCAATGACGCACAGACATGGTTGACTGTAATATGCCAATAGTTATAGCTATGACGCACAGAAATTGTTGATTGTACTAATCCAATAGTTATAGCAATGACGCACAGAAATTGTTGACTGTACTAATCCAATAGTTATAGCAATGACGCACAGAAATTGTTGACTGTACTAATCCAATAGTTATAGCAATGACGCACAGAAATTGTTGACTGTACTACACCAATAGTTATAGCAATGACGCACAGAAATTGTTGACTGTACTACACCAATAGTTATAGCAATGACGCACAGAAATTGTTGACTGTACTACACCAATAGTTATAGCAATGACGCACAGAAATTGTTGACTGTACTAATCCAATAGTTATAGCAATGACGCACATAAATTGTTGATTGCACTAATCCAATAGTTATAGCAATGACGCACAGAAATTGTTGACTGTACTAATCCAATAGTTATAGCAATGACGCACATAAATTGTTGACTGTACTACACCAATAGTTATAGCAATGACGCACAGAAATTGTTGATTGTACTAATCCAATAGTTATAGCTATGACGCACAGAAATTGTTGACTGTACTACACCAATAGTTATAGCAATGACGCACAGAAATGGTTGATTGTACTAATCCAATAGTTATAGCAATGACGCACAGAAATGGTTGACTGTAATATGCCAATAGTTATAGCTATGACGCACAGAAATTGTTGATTGTACTAATCCAATAGTTATAGCTATGACGCACAGAAATTGATGATTGTACTAATCCAATAGTTATAGCAATGACGCATAGAAATGGTTGTCTGTACTATGCTAACAGTGATAGCAATGACGCACAGAAATGGTTGACTGTACTATGCTAACAGTTATAGCAATGACGCATAGAAATGGTTGACTGTACTATGTCAATAGTTACAGCAATGACGCACATGTATTGTTGACTGTACTATTTCAATAGTTACAGCAATGACGCACATACATGGTTTGACTGTACTATGCCAATAATTACAGCAATGACGCACATGAATTGTTGACTGTACTATGTCAATAGTTACAGTAATGACGCGCAGACATGGTTGACTGTATTATGTCAATAGTTACAGCAGTGACGCACAGAAATGTTTGACTGTACTATGTTACAGTTATAGCAGTGACGCACAGAAATGTTTGACTGTACTATGTTACAGTTATAGCAGTGACGCACAGAAATGCGGATTTCAAATATTAAATAGAGATACTTTATAAGGCACACCAGTGATTATATAGAACTGTGGTCAATAGGTTTTTTCTTAATCATCTCACTACATTATTAATGGAAATGCTGAATCTGATATGTTTACAGGGAAAGAGGGTAAATGATCGCAGCCTAAGACAAGTGTATCATTTGTGGAGTCCAAGGGTTTGTCAGGAACAAATACACGAACAAGTGGTGTACAGAACAACTCTCCCCTTTTCCCCCAACCCTTAAAAATGATTTCTACTACCAGCTCAGAGGAAAAATAACAAAGTAACAATTTGTAGACTTCCAGTTGGCCACAACAGATTGAAGTACCATCATTTCAACATAACGAGGATATGAACCTCTGATGAATGTGGTTATGTCACAGACAAAATGTCTGCTGAACAACTTCTACAATCATGTCCAACATAAACAGAGAAGGCTCTTGTGGCCTTCGCCTTCACCATGCGTGAACTTGCTGTATAGAGATGTCACCAACCTTGACCTGACCGATACTCTCTACGAACGTTTTCAAATTGGCAATTGTAAAGTGACGTAACAGAAGATGTTACCAGGGTACAGTTATGATGTAAACAACCTATAAATAGCGCAACTCTACAACACAGATTTACACAAGATCACTGTTATTGTGACGACCATACAAGTAGACATGGACGATATTGAGTGGCCGCAGATAACTCGAATGGATCAAGAAAAAGAAGTCCAAAGTGTATGTTTCATTATACAAGTGCACACAAGACACAGGAAAATAAGTGATCTATCATTATCATGTGCCATACCGGTGGTGCAGGTGATCATGTCCTTCCACAATTCTATATATTTAATGCATCGTATAAACTATGTTTTTGGCTGTTTTCAGTGCCATGACACCAGGTTATCCAATATCTTCTCTCTTTGTCGTCCGTGATCTTTATTTCCCTGCAATTTGCCAGTTATAACCAAGAATTCCAATTTTTTTTTCTCATGATAAACCAGAAAAATATTGTTTGTTGATTGGACAATGACGATTATTGTTGTCTTTAATGAAGGGACACGACGATACTGGCGACAATGAGAAAATCGTTACTTTCAACAGAAAAAAGAGCACATAAAATACAAGTTGACATACACCAGCAATTTTACTGAAAATCAACTCTCTTGCAGGTATCGTTCCGTTGTCGATGGTTACCATGGCAACACTTGAATTGTCCACTGGGTCTACACCTGGAAGGAAAAATAATTTCGATAAAACGGTCAAGGAAACAAAAAATCGGTACTATTTGAAAAACGGTATGTTTTTCCTAAAACCTGCTTGTTCATCTCTCAAATGGTTCTCTATGACCTCTTTCAGTTTTTCCATAATGATTCTGCGTAGTATTTTTCCTGGCACTGATAGTAGCATAATTCCTCTATAATTTGTGCATTGCTGTAAACTTACTTTCATTGGTAGTTTCAACATATAAGGCTATTTCCAGTATTTTAGTAATCCTTCTCTCTCGCATATTTTATTTAGTAGATTATGTAACATCGTGGTAGAGATGTTAATATCTGTACCATTTGGTTATAGCTTGATGGATTTCATTATTTCTTCCATACTTGGCTTTAAATATTTAACAGATCACGCTTATTAACAGTATTATAACGAGGGAATTAAAATACCAAACATGGCAGCGACAAAATAACGTTAATATAGGGTATAGGTTGTGATGCCTATATGCTGTTGATACCTATTGCGTTTGGACAAGTTCGAATTTAAATTTGCTTATGTGTCATTTTTTTTTAAAACAAAAAATTGAAAAATAACGTGATTCGATCACAAATTAGGCACATAAAACAGTGATGATGTCTTATTTCACATATGCAACATCGCTTACCATGAAACCACAAAATGACGACTAGCATGACATGTTACTAGTTATACAGTTTGTTCTCTAAATAGCAATACTACATAGGAAGAATCAGCATATCATGCATATAATTTGTTAGCAGTCGGCTAGTGTTTCTTTAATGCAAACATTTAGGAAGAAAACCATACATTTTTAACAAAAACCTTTCATCGCTGTCATATTTTTGTCATGGTCACAGTCACCATCTCACTTCAGGAAGAGATAAATTCCCGACAAGGAAAAGCAGCTTCAACATTTGGTAAACTTAAACATAGAGCATGGGTCAGCAACAAGCTGACACTCCGGACTAAGACTCTACTTAACCTGAGTTGTGTACTTAGTACACTTTTCTATGAATCAGAGACTTGTACTATCTATGTGGGACTGCATTGTCTTTGCTAGCTAACGAATTTCATATGACCGGACAAAGCAACCAACTGTAACGTCTTGCAACGAGTCAAACTCCACCCATCATGGCAATATTTAGGAGATGGAGACTAAGGTGACTGGGTCATGTAAAAAGAATGGAAAACAATTGTATTCCCAAATAAATATTGTATTCCGAACCTAGAGATGGGCCAAACGGGCTGACCAGTGCTGAGATATAAGAATGTTTGTAGTGCTTCCTTGAGGGAATTCTCAGTCAGGTATAGAAAATGGGGAAATCTGGCTGTAGATCGCAGCACATGGAGAATACAAAATATAAAACAGCACCGCAACAATTAAGGAAGCGATGATGTCACAGCCAGAAGTCAAAAGGCGCAGAAGAAAGGAGATGAGACCAGGAACAAAAAAATACATCTTCATTCTGCGGTCTGATGTATCTATCCATAATTGGTACATTTGACCACGAGAGAAACTGTTCAATAAAATAGCATACAGTATAGAACATTAGGTGTATCTTGGTCTACGCTCTACGGGCCGGTTACGGCTCGAAAGGTCAATAGATAGGACATTACTATTTTACCATCATTTTTAATGCTTGCTATCAACCGTCTGTCAGTACGTTATATAGGTTTTTCTTTTTTTCATAAAGTCAACAACGATTAAAAAGACATCCAGTAAGACATGAGATCACATCGGTAGCCGATATAGACTCATAATGCAACACAATTTGTCACAGCGTCGGACACCTATCACCACTAGTGTCCACTGGGCACTCTACAATACATTCTTCATTCGTGCGTTGAGTTGCCACAGACAGACCTATATAGACTCTAGCGTCAAGAAGAATAAGAAAACTAATAACCAACGAACCATGCGTTAGACGCATTGTATCTATATGGACCAACGTGATATATACGGTCTGATGTGGTGATCGGAAGGGATAAAAAACAATTAAAACATCTCCTAGTACTTCTTACCTTCATTGACATCATATGGACTCAACAGATAAATAGTGTAGTCACGTGATAAGTTAGACAGATCAGATCTCACCCGTTAACTACACTACTTCAAATGAGCTTTGGTTACGGTGTGCACAAATCTACAACCATTTTATTGTGATGTAACTAACGTGTAGGGAGACATTGCGTGGTGGTGACTCGGATGAGTTTCTGTGTTATTGCTTTCTTGCACTGGAAGTAAAGAGAAGGGAAGAGACAAGGGCAACGAAAATGTAATAGATAGATGGAAAGCAGTATTAGTGTTACGCGAGGGAAAGGAAGAAGAAAGGAAGATATTGTCAAACGAAAGTGAGCCATGTAGATAGAACCAGTGGAAGACGAACCAAAGAGAGTGTGGGAGATAGATCCAGAGGAGGGAAAGGCAGGGATGGGATTCAGAAGAGAGGAGGTGTATATGTAAAAAAAAATAATAATAAACCCGAGGGCCGAAATAGAGAACAAATAAAACAAAACAAAAAAACTCGTAAAGGAAGTAAAAGGCACTGGTCTGTTTGGATGATGTTTGGCCAGTGGCTAACTTGGGTCACCTGAGGTCAATGGTTAGTTTATGTGAGTGGTCACTTTGGGTTACTTGAGGATAGTAGTCAGCTTGTGTCATCGGTGGTCAGTTTAAGTGAGTAGTCACTTTGGGTTACTTGAGGTCAGTAGACAGCTTGTGTCATCGGTGGTCAGTTTAAGTGAGTAGTCACTTTGGGTTACTTGAGGTCAGTAGTCAGCTTGGGTCATCGGTGGTCAATTTAGGTCAGTGGTCAGTTTTCTGTCACTTGTGATCAGTTTGGGTCACCTGCGATCTGTGGTTAATTTGGGTTAGCGGTCATTTTGGGTCACTTGTGGTTAATGTCAATATGAGTTAGTTTGCGTCAGTAGTTAATTTGTGTGAGTATTATCCTTCTTATTATTATCCTATATAATAGGATAATTTAGGTGCGTTGTCTTTTCTAGCTAATGAACAGCATATGACCGGACAAACCAACCAACTCTAACGTCTTGCATATGTAAGCTATCAAGTTCATATATTGTATATCCACTTCCTCTGTTACCCTCCTAGATCTTATCGTTTCTTTGGGTACTTTTGGCCTCAATACCTCGGTTTTCTATAAACCCACAGACGCCCATTGGTATCTTTTCTACACTTCATCCCATTCACCTTCTTGTCGTGATTCTATTCCGTTCTCCCAGTTATTGCGTCTCCTTCGCATCTGCCAGGATGACCAAGATTTCCTCCCACAGGCTCACCTCATGTTAGATGTCTTCAGCCGCCGGCTTTATCCAGACTCGATCCTCTAGTCTGCCCTCAAGCGGGTCCTCCTTATCTCCCGTCCCGAGGCACTCACCCCTTCCAACCGCCCCCCTTCTGAGAGAACTATACTCACCCTCACATATCATCCTCACAACTTAGCTGCCGTGAGGATACTCAACCGCTACCGTTCTATTCTCCTCTCTGATCCCACTACCCGTCTACATTTTAGTGATCCCTCGATGATCGCTTTCAAGCGCGACAGGAATCTGAGAGATATTCTGGTTAGGAGCCATCTCCCTCCCTCCCACCCTCAACACTTCGGTACGGCCCCTTGTGGTCGTAACTGTATCACCTGTGCCTATGTGCTCCCTACTAACTCGGTCTTATTCCCTAATGGACGGTTCGAGATCAAGCATAGCTTCACATGTGTGTCCCGCAACATCATTTATGCCATCATATGCCAACCATGCCACATGACCTATATTGGTGAGTCTGGGAGAAGATTAGCGGAAAGATTTTGTGAACATCTACGAGATGTCCAACAGAATACTGGTACTCCGGTGTCTTCCCACTTCAACTCCCCTGATCACAAGGGCAAAGACGACATCCGTGTCACTGGTATTGTCCTTTGTCACTCTGGCGACCGCAGCCGGTATACTTTGGAAAATCGCCTCATAGCCCAGTATGGTTCGCTGACCCCACGAGGTATGAATGTATCACACTCATACACATAGTTTCCTTTTGGTTGCTCCTTCCCTTTTGCATAGCCTTCTCTACTGCACATATTTAGGTTCTTTGGTCTACTTACTATGCCATGCTATTTATAGTTCTCCTCCTCTAGTCCCTCATGAGACTCTTCGGTGTTCACCTCTTTACCTTTTTTCTGTGCTCCTTATCCCTCATTTGTTTTTATTGTACCCCACTCTCAGACATCTCACTCTTACCGCCTTTTGAGCACCTGTTAGTCTACTGTTCTATTCTTTCTCCTTTGTGTTTGCACACTGACCCCTGTGTGAACTCCTCTGGTTCTGTGTGCATTTGCGCACATTTCTGCACGTTTCTGTACGTTCACGACAGCCGCACTTGGTTACTATTTTCTTTTAGCTTTGACCTCTGTTTACACACAGGATAGATAATTTTGTTTTCTTTAACACATTTCGATTGTTTTTGTTTTGGTTGTTTCGTTATTATTTTTGTGTGTGTGTGTGTTTGTTCTTCCTGATGAAGGCCTATTGGGCCGAAACATCGTTTTGTCTGTGTCGTTCACTTATCACGTAAAGCTTCTCACATACCATTTTTTTCTTTTTTTTTTTAATTTTTCCTCACATTCAGCTTTACTGCAGCTTCGCATTTTTATGCCTTAACCCCTTAATTTGTGTGACCTGTGGTTAATTTGTGTGACCTGTGTTTCATTTGTATCACCAGTGGTCATTGGTCTGTTTGGGTCGCCTGTGGTCAGGGTTAAATTTGGGTCAGTGTGAGTCAGTGGTCATTTTGGGTTATCTGTGGTCTGTTTGATTTACTGGTCATTTTGGGTTATTTGTGGTCTGTTTGATTTACTGATCATTTTGTGTCATTTGTGGTCTGTTTGATTTACTGGTCATTTTGTGTCATTTGTGGTCTGTTTGATTTACTGGTCATTTTGGGTTATTTGTGGTCTGTTTGATTTACTGGTCAGTTTGGGTTATATGTGGTCTGTTTGATTTACTGGTCATTTTGGGTCATTTGTGGTCTGTTTGATTTACTGGTCAGTTTGGGTTATATGTGGTCTGTTTGATTTACTGGTCAGTTTGGGTCATTTGTGGTCTGTTTGATTTACTGGTCAGTTTGGGTTATATGTGGTCTGTTTGATTTACTGGTCAGTTTGGGCTATATGTGGTCTGTTTGATTTACTGGTCATTTTGGGTCATTTGTGGTCTGTTTGATTTACTGGTCAGTTTGGGTTATATGTGGTCTGTTTGATTTACTGGCCAGTTTGGGTTATCTGTGGTCTGTTTGATTTACTGGTTAGTTTGGATTATCTGTGGTCTGTTTGATTTACTGGTCAATTTGTGTTATCTGTGGTCTGTTTGATTTACTGGTCAGTTTGGGCCATCTGTGGTCTGTTTGATTTACTGGTCAGTTTGGGTCATCTATGGTTTGTTTGATTTACTGGTCAGTTTGGGTCATCTATGGTCTGTTTGATTTACTGGTCAGTTTGGGTCATCTATGGTTTGTTTGATTTACTGGTCAGTTTTGGTCATCTATGGTCTGTTTGGGTTAGCTTGGGTCATCTGTAGTTTGCTTGGGTCAATTTGAGTCAGTGATCAATCTGGGTCATACGTAGTCAGTTTCTGGTCACTTAAGGTTATTGTTCAGCGGTCATTATGTATCACAGCCACATAAGAACAAACCCCTTGCTAGTTTATCATATATCAGTACTCCTATGCATACTAAAATCTATATTTACATAACAACACCCATATAACTCAGTCAATCCAACATTTTTTATAATAAAATAATTGCATTATTCCTACCCCACTAATAAGATACGATCCTTGTCCTAATGCTAAACTCTATCTATGACGTCAATGTTCCTCAATAAAAACACTTGCGGAGTGGACTATATACCACTTCTACCGCATCTCCACATTGTATTATATAACACCACTAGCGTCGCTCAAAAATGCTAATCGAAAGGAACCTATATTTCTAATTATGTGATTTCATTTATTTACAATTCAGCACTATGTAATTTCATTTATTTATAATTCAACGCTATGTAATTTCATTTATATACATTTCAGCCGATGTGATTTAATTAATTTATAAACAATAAGCCGCTATGTGATTTCATTTATTTGCAATCACATAGGATATTTACTAACATAACATAATTCACAAACAGTGTAAATAGACTCTAGTTGCAACAGGAGCTTGTCAAATCATAGGATAGATGACATCACTGCTGTCTCACAAGGAAATAAAGATATAGACAACACAAGCAATCTACAGCACAATCTTCATTCCACTTTACTCATACCAAACAGTTGCTGTTAATGATTTAGTATTCTGTATACATTTTCTCTGCCCCGAAATATCACTTGATTATAATTTTCCTATCGGACGTTGACCATATAGGGCGCTATAACTGACATATTTACAATAATAGTGGCTAATATGTGATTATTCTAAACCAGAAACGATCACATTTATCAAGTTTTTCAATATTTCTTCTCATAAACATAAGAAACTCAATATATAACAAACTAACGAAGGGAGATTATTCATGTTTGTGTCCAGTGTCACAAGTTTGAATTGCTTCTATACCATATCAATGTCAACAAAGAATGGAATCTAGTTCCCTCAGGACATCTACATTCATAAATATAGCAACATGTTTATGCTTATAACTAAAATGTAACTTTGAGATTAAAGCAATCAGCCGTGGCCAATGAGATACCTGGCGCAACATTAACATTGACTGAATTCAATAGGCTTTATACGTGGTTTCACACGTGGCTTTACACGTGGCTTTACACCTGGCTTTACACGTGGCTTTACACCTGGCTTTACACGTGGCTTTACACCTGGCTTTACACGTGGCATTACACCTGGCTTTACACCTGACGAATAAATGACACGACACTTTTTCCTACTCTAATCAGTTGCTCTGCACACACACAAATATTCAGCAAATATCAAACATGGGAGCAGCGACAGCTCAGTGGTTAGTGAACTGGACTACTAGGGACAAGAGATCGGGTTCGATCCTGATCGATGGCTTCCTGGTTCACCCAGCCTTAAATGGGTATCGAATTTTTTTCTAGAAAAGTAAAGCTTTACGGGCGTAATACCGATCACATTTCCTCAAAAATCATGTGCAGATGGTCTTTTTAAATGATGGTCACTAACACCATATTTCCTGTACGCTACGTGACGTTACGGGGCACTTTAATTGTACTACTTTATATTTCAAACATTGTTAGATTATTCTCACATCTATAAAATGGACTGATCTGGAAATTTATTCTCGACCTTTGTGATCTAATGTAAAAAATGTTGTACTTTTCAGTCATTGACTCACTCCCAGGCTCTCTAATAATTCGTTGTATACGTCTTGACTTGCAAACCTCCTCGTGACTTTCAACTTTCAGTCACTATCTCATTTCACTATTCTCGCATTCATCGCCTTTAAGGTCTCAGAGCTGACTAACTGAGGCTTGACTATGAGCCATAACACACATCAGTTAAACCAATATTGGCACACGTATAAAAGGTGAAGATGCTTGGACAAATAACATTATTTCAGCAACATCATAAGATAGAAAGATCTAAAATATTACATGAGCTTCAACAAACCTTACAAGAACATCAGATTCAAAGACCGACAAAAACAGATGGATTAGTGGTATATTAGGAACACCAGGAAACAAACAAGAACTGTGGACAATATAGGAGGAAAGTGCGTAGACGATATCTCCTGTGTTTGATTGAAGACAAAAGGGAAGAAAATATTAAACAGAAGAAGTAGAAGAGGGCTTCCTTTAATTCACATTGCTGAAAATGTCAGCTACAAGATTGTTTCATCGCTGCGTCATTCACACGCACACCACATAAACACATACGCATTCTCTCTCTCTTACTCACACACACATACACATCTGCTGCTGTTGTTATATTTCCATGAAGTGAGCAAACATTTCCATAAAGTGAGCAAACATTTCCATATAGTAAGATAACATTTCCATAAAGTGAACAAACATTTCCATAAAATGAGCAAACATTTTAATAAAGTGAGCAAACATTTCCATAAAGTGAGCAAACATTTCCATAAAGTGAGCAAACATTTCCATAAAGTGTGCAAACATTTCCATAAAGTTAGCAAACATTTCCATAAAGTGAGCAAACATTTCCATAAAGTGAGCAAACATTTCCATAAAGAGAGACAATATTTCCATAAAATGAACAAACATTTCCATAAAGTGAGCAAACATTTCCATACAGTGAGCAAACATTTCTATAAAGTGAGCAAACATTTCCATAAAGTGAGCAAACATTTCGATAAAGTGTGCAAACATTTCCATAAAGTTAGCAAACATTTCCATAAAGTGAGCAAACATTTCCATAAAGTGAGCCAATATTTCCATAAAATGAACAAACATTTCCATAAAGTGAGCAAACATTTGCAAGCACAAATCACTATAGTTCGTTTCAAATCATTTGCCCAACTTTAAAACGCTATTACTCAGTAAACATTTGTTAAAAACTGTTGAAATTTTCCAAATGTTATTAGAATGCAAAAAACCCTTTAAATGTATATTTAACAAATATCTTGCACCTGCAGTTTTCTTAAAAAAAATTGTTTGTCAAAATTGTAAATTGTGAAGCCCTAAAGAATAGAAATTACCGTAGTTGCTGGTCTATGATTAATTTTCACTAGGTAAAGGCGTGGCCGTAATGGGGAAATAACTGGATAAGACAAAACACCATGAGAATTATTGTCTGCTCAGTTCGAGGACGGACGATAATATCAAGGTATACCTGTATGTCCAATTTTCATAGTTGTGTGGTCCTGAAAAGGACCGTTTGTTGAACTAATTTAAGGTAATATAGGGGCCAACATTGTGGGGGCTATATACTTTCATTCTGAATCAGACGAGTATAAAAGATTAATAACTGTTTGGGGTTGAACATTCCACAAACCATCATTTTTCCAATATTCCTCTTCCTGTTTTTAGACGTGGTCTTCACATTTAGCCGAATAATTTTTGTCTATATTTAATAAAGCGAGATTAGCAAGAGTCTTTACATCGCATATTTTGAATGTTGTATTTTCATCTGCCACTTGTCCTTTTAATTTTGCCCAGATTAGTTCTATTGGATTTAAATGAGCATGGTAAGGTGGCAGCCTCAAACTTATATGACCGTGCTCTTGGATAATCTTATCTATTTGAAAAATATTTGTCCTTTGTTTTTGCTTTACTAGAGATAGTAATTCAGGTTTTAAGTACATGTTATTAAATTGTATGTGTTCCTTTGTGAGCCATATCTTAATAGCATCTTTTGTACAGGAGGACTTTATCTTCAAGTGCAACAATGTTGTGGTACGCTGCATTGTCCATTATTAGGCAAGATGGTCGATCTAGTGATGGGAGAACATAATTTTCAATCCAATGTCTAAATATGTGACCATTCATCTCAGAGTGATAATCCCGATTGTCTATGGATTTTGAAAGAAAAATGAGTTCTGCATTCTGTATTAGTCCATGTTGTCGACTACCTGCATGAGCAATTATCAAGCACTGTCCTTTGCTGCTAGGTATTAATCTCTTAATCTTTCCATCTGATGACTGCCATTCCCTTTGGTTAGTGTGGTGAGCATTGATCCATGTTTCATCCAAGTACACAATATCATAACCTTGCTTGCGCACCTCTTTTACTTCACGTAAGTACTTGCTTCTCATGACTACTATATGTGGCTTCTCACAGATGATGTTTCGTCCATTGGAATACTTTCTGAATGTAAAGCCTGCAGCTCTCACATTCCTCCATAATGTAGACTTTGATATTTCAATACTGTTGTTCTTTTTCAGCGATACTTTTAATTTTCTTATTGTAACAGTTTCATTCATACCCAACATTTTGCGAATTTCACTTCTAATAAGTTCACTGTCGAAATTATTCAACATTTTTGCTCTTCCTTGTGATTTTGTATATTTTGAACATTGACGGTCATGTGCTTGAATCCAGCGATTAAATGACCGTTTAGATAAATCCAAAATGTGTCTTGTCCTATTCTCAGGGTTTTCTAAAGAATGAAATAATCTTCCTCGTTTAGCCTCTTTGCAAAAATAGTCATACATTTTTATTGCGATGTTTTGTAAACTGCAGAATTTCATTTTAAGACTCATGATAAATGTTATCGTTCCACGTCTGCGCCGCTGAATGAACGGAAATGAAACACACAATGTCTCGTGTTTTTTACAAGTGTCTAATTGTGTCAGAATACCTCGGTTAAAGCGTGCAAACACGTCAATTGTAACGTGTATGGATTTTTAATCGCTATTTTTAACTTAAAATACTGTAAACATTAAGTTTTGACTACATCATTGGGTCGTTATAAATTTATATAAATCAAATAAGCAACAATAATAACCAAATGTTTTTTTAAAATGAAATTACTTCCCTGTTGGGTTCTAATCATTATAACTTTACATACAAATTTTGAAAAACTTACAAAAAGCGGTTAAAAAGCTATCGATTTTAAAAGTTGGGCACGAGTTATGAAACGGACTATAGTAAACAATTGCAGTAGTTGGTCAATGACTGACTTGTAAACGTAGCTGGACACGTCCATTCTGGCAAAGTGGACATGGCTATCAGTGGGTTGAGGTATGTGAAAGCAGGGCCTTGGAATATTGGCAGTCTGAAACAGAGAAAGTACGTCACACAAGACTTAGCTAAATGCTCTATAACCAGTCCCTGGCTACCCCAGATATCCAAGATGACTTAGTCAAGTAATGGTTCCAACATTTCTTAATTCTTAATGAGATTTTATATTCAATATTAATGCTTGTTTAGTATAAATTGAAATAAAATCTTTGCCTCGATAACTTATAGATTGACACCTTCGTTAAGCTCCTAGGGCTACACGAAAAAATAAACTGAAAAATTCGAAAGACATCAATTTTTTACTGCTAAGCGTTCAAACTTTACATATTTCATTGTTTGAAACACAATTACCCAGTTGTCTGAACATAATAATAATACCCAGTTATCTAAAATAAAATAAAAAAAACAATATTGCATATGAATCTCAAATTTACAATGTTAATCAGTTATCTCAAAATATCAATATTATACAGTTATCTCAACGTAACTATGTCACCCTGTTATCTCAACGCAACTAGGTCACACAGTTATCTCAATAAAACAATATTATCGTTATCTTAACATTATAGTGTTAGCCAGTCATCTTAACATAACAATGTTAGCCAGTCATCTTAACATAACAATGTTAGCCAGTCATCTTAACATAACAATGTTAGCCAGTAATCTCAAAATATTAATATTACATAATTATCTCAACATAATCTATCACCAAGTTATCTCAATATAACTATGTCACCCAGTTATCTCGGGAGCCGCGATAGCTCAGTGGTTAGTGAACTGGACTACAAAGAACAAGAGGTAGGGTTCGATCCCAACCAACGGCTTCCGGGTTCACTCAGCCTTTAATGGGTATCGGATTTTTTCTGGGAAAGTAAAGCGGCATGGGCGTAATACCGACCACATTACCCCAAAAATCACGTGCCGAATGTCTGTAAAATATATGGTCACTAACACCATATTATTCCTATACGCCACTTGGCGTGACGGGGACACTTTACACTTTTTTTTTACCCAGTTATCTCATAAGATTTGAGGTCTCCCCAGTGAGATCAACTTTTGTGTTGAGATCTCTCGATGTGGTTAAGAAGAAACTTAAATACTAATTGACACTGTTCAAGTACAACGATGGAAATAGGATAAAACATGTTAAAATAAGACATTACAAAGCCCTAATTTTATTGCCATTAGAATGTTGATATTGAAAGTTGATACAACGACTGATGGGAAAAAACATTGTTCATATGTTGTATATAAAATATTGTTTATTTGTTGCACTTAAAGTATTGTTTATATATTGTATACAAAATATTGTTTATTTGTTGCAATTGTATACAAAATATTGTTTATTTGTTGTATGTCATCATCATCATCATCATCATCGAGTGCCTTCTCCGCAACGAAGGTTGGCTACCATGGATCGCCATTCTACTCTGTTTCTTGCTTTGATGGTGCAGGCTGTCATAGATTGACTTGTCCATCTTTTGATGTTGCTCGTCCATGTTAGTCTTGGTCTGCCTCTGCCTCTTTTACCTTGTATTTTTCCTTCCAATATTACTTTTAGTAGGTTGTTGTGTCTTTTAACATGCCCCCAAAATTTAATTTGTCTTGTCTTAATTGTATTTAGTAGTTCTCTTTTTATTTTCAGTTGTTTTAAAACTTCATCGTTTGTTATCTTTTCTTTCTATCCAATTCTACCTATTCTTCTATATATCCACATCTCAAAGGCTTCAATTTTCTGTTCTGTTTTCTTGTCTAATGTCCATGTTTCTGCACCATACAGGAATATTGACAAGATGTAACATTTTGCCATTCTTAGTTTCAGCCCTGCTGATATTTGTTTTGTTGTTAGTATATTTTTCATGGCATTAAAATTACTTTTTGCCATACCTATTCTTTTGTTTATTTCAGTTTTGCATTTTACATCATTGGTTATAGTATGTCCCAGGTAGTTGTAGCTCTGGACTGTCTCCAGATGTATTCCCTCAACTGTGATATTTAATTGTAGGTTTTGAGAATGTTCTTTGTTTATGATCATAGTTTTAGTCTTTTTGATATTCATTTCTAGTCCATATTTTTTGGTTGTTATGTTTATCACATTAAGCAATTGTTGTAGGTCTTTAGGATTTTATGCTAGTAGAACAGTATCATCAGCATATCTCAGGTTATTAATTATCTTTCCATTAATGTTTAGGCCTGGCATCTCTGAGATGTTTTTAAAGATTTTCTCAGTGTATAGATTGAACAAGCTTGGTGATAGGATGCATCCTTGCCTTACTCCTCTTTTTATGTCCATGGGTGTAGAGTTCTCCTTGTTATATCTTATTATTGCTGTTTGCTCCCAGTACAAATTACATATTAGTCGTATGTCTGCGTCGTTTAGGTTTATATCCTTTAGGTAGTCTATAAGTTGGTTATGGTGTATTCTATCGAAAGCTTTGGTGTAGTCTATAAAGCAGGCATATATTGGTTTGTTTACTTCTGTGTACTTTTCAATCAATGTTCTCATGCTGAATATGGCTTCTTTTGTGCCACTGTTTTTCCTGAATCCAAATTGTTGCTCATCTAATTCAGTATTGATTTTATTTTGAATCCTTCTCTGTATAACTTTTAGCAAAAATGTGTGTTACCTGGCTCATTAGGCTTATTGTTCTGAAGTCACTGCATTCAACTGCACCATTCTTTTTAGGCAATGCAATGAAAGTTGATGTTTTTAGATTGTTTGGTATGTATCCTGTATGGTATATGTCATTGCATATGTCTGTGATCACTTCGACGCCAAACTCTTCTAGAGCCTGTATTATCTCTATCTGTATATTGTCAGGCCCATCTGCTTTTCCCTTTTTCATTGTTTTTATAGCTTTTTCTACTTCAGATTTCAGGATTTTATAGTTGTATGTACATTTTATGTCTGGCTTTTTGTCCCTTTCGTCATGAAATAATTCTGTTATATATTCTTGCCATCTATCTATTATATCTTTGTTGTCTGTTAGCATTCTACCCTCTTTGTTTGCAATACATTCGTTTTCTGTACCTTTTTTGTCTTTATTCGTCATCCTCTTTATTTCTGTGTGCATCTCTCTTAAGTTTTGTTTACTTTCCATAGTTTCGACTTCTAGACATCCTATATATATGGACAAAATAAATCAGGAAACAACCAACAATTAGGAGAAGTCAAATAATAACATAGAGGTAGAAAACTCCAACAATCAACAAGTTACTCTTCGCAGATGACCAATGCCTAATATATGAGGATGAAAAACTGCTACAACAGCATATAACATCTCTAGATAAAAGTTGCACAAACTACAGTGTGAAAATTAACACAGCAAAATCAGAGGCTATGAGAATAAGCAAATTAAGACACCCATTAAACATTAAGATCAAAGATAAAGAAATAAAACAAGTAGAGGAATTCAAGTATTTAGGCACAATGTTCACAGAAGATGGAAAACTAGACAGATAAATTGACATGAGAATACCAAATGGAAATGATGTCACATACCAGCTTTCACCATTGCTAAGACATCTATGCCAGCTAAACAACAAATGATAAAAAGCATTTTCATACCAACTTTGTGCTATGACACATTTAAGAAAGATCAATACATGTGAGATGCGATGCTTGAGAAAAGTAACAAATAACACAAGAAGGGATAGAATACCAAATGAAACCATAAGAAAAATAGTAGGAACAAAACCCTGCCAAGAATATGTAGAACAACAACAACTTAAATGGTTTGGCCACTTTGTGAGAATGAATCCTCACCAATCACCATCAACAGCGTTCTTGTCGAGAATGCATGGAAAAAGACCAAGAGGAAGACCCAGAAGAAGATGGGTAGATGCAGTGACAGAGACATGTAACAACAAAGGAAAATCACTAATTCAGACAATTTGAGCAGCTCAAGAACGACAAATGGTGTAAACCACGACACCTTTTAGGTATCAGTGAAAAGAGAAAAGAAGAAAGAAGAGATATATTGTATATAAAATAGTGTTTATATGTTGTATATAAAATGTTGTTTATACGTTGTATATAAAATGTTGTTTATATGTTGTATATAAAATGTTGTTTATACGTTGTATATAAAATGTTGTTTATATGTTGTATATAAAATGTTGTTTATATGTTGTATATAAAATGTTGTTTATACGTTGTATATAAAATGTTGTTTATACGTTGTATATAAAATGTTGTTTATACGTTGTATATAAAATGTTGTTTATACGTTGTATATAAAATAGTGTTTATATATTGTATATAAAATGTTTTATATGTTGTATATAAAATGTTGTTTATATGTTGTATATAAAATGTTGTTATATGTTGTATATAAAATGTTGTTTATATGTTGTATATAAAATGTTGTTTATATGTTGTATATAAAATGTTGTTTATACGTTGTATATAAAATGTTATTTATATGTTGTATATAAAATGTTGTTTATATGTTGTATATAAAATGTTGTTTATATGTTGTATATAAAATGTTGTTTATATGTTGTATATAAAATGTTGTTTATATGTTGTATATAAAATGTTGTTTATATGTTGTATATAAAATGTTTTTATATGTTGTATATAAAATGTTGTTTATATGTTGTATATAAAATGTTGTTTATATGTTGTATATAAAATGTTGTTTATACGTTGTATATAAATACCTAAAATCGTGATATTGATTGACAGTAATTGTACAAACATGTCAAGTTCTATAAACGTATATTTACTGATGAAGTTAGGAGACGGAAAATGAGATCTTACAAAATCGTTCAACCATTGTTGATATATTATTTTGTTTTATTGACATCAGTTGACTTGAACGGAACCTTAAACACTTGACAATAATAAGAAGAAGCCACAATTAGAGTATTTGTGTAACAAAGCGTTGTCACATTCATCATTATCAAATAGATCTCTTAAAGTGACAACTGTCGCAGGCTGCATGGTTTGTAGAGCGTCATTTAGCCAAAATTTTGTTCTTCTTTCTACACGAGATCTTGGCATCTAATGCAGCATTCCTCGTCTATATTCGATAGGACATCACGTGTAAGCTTCTGAACATCGCCTATTTTAAACGGAATTTTTTAAGAGGCTACCTACC
This sequence comes from Megaustenia siamemsis, assembly GCA_032433765.1. Taxonomy (NCBI): domain Eukaryota; kingdom Metazoa; phylum Mollusca; class Gastropoda; order Stylommatophora; family Ariophantidae; genus Megaustenia; species Megaustenia siamemsis. The sequence goes on from JAVIAB010000092.1 coordinate 188,152,399, forward strand.
CTTTCACCTCAGCTGTTAGTTATCAGATGTATTCTACTGTGTGTTATCTATAATTGTCTTTATCGTGACTCTACTGTTATCTATATCTGTCTTTGGCAGGACTCTACTGTTATATATAGTTGTCTTTAGCGGGACTCTACTGTTATCTATATCTGTCTTCAGCGTGACTCTACTGTTGTCTTTAGCGTAACTTTACTGTTATCTATATCTGTCTTTCGCGTGACTTTACTGTTATCTATAGTTGTCTTTAGCGTAACTTTACTGTTATCTATATCTGTCTTTGGCGGAACTTTACTTTTATCTATAGTTGTCTTTAGCGGGACTCTACTGTTATCTATAGTTGTCTTTGGTGGGACTCTACTGTTATCTATAGTTGTCTTTGGTGGGACTCTACTGTTATCTATAGTTGTCTTTGGAGGTACTCTACTGTTATCTATAGTTGTCTTTGGCGGGACTCAACTGTTATCTATAGTTGTCTTTGGTGGGACTCTACTGTTATCTATAGTTGTCTTTGGAGGTACTCTACTGTTATCTATAGTTGTCTTTGGCGGGACTCAACTGTTAGTTATCTATAGTTGTCTTTGGCGGGACTCACTGTTATCTATAGTTGTCTTTGGCGGGACTCACTGTTATCTATAGTTGTCTTTGGCGGGACTCTACTGTTATCTATAGTTGTCTTTAGCGTGACTCTACTGTTATCTATAGTTGTCTTTAGCGTGACTCAACTGTTATCTATAGTTGTCTTTAGTGTGACTCTACTGTTATCTATAGTTGTCTTCAGCGTGACTCTACTGTTATCTATAGTTGTCTTCAGCGTGACTCTACTGTTATCTATAGTTGTCTTTAGCGTGACTCTACTGTTATCTATAGTTGTCTTCAGCGTGACTCTACTGTTATCTATAGTTGTCTTTAGCGTGACTCTACTGTTATCTATAGTTGTCTTTAGCGTGACTCTACTGTTATCTATAGTTGTCTTTAGCGTGACTCTACTGTTATCTATAGTTGTCTTCAGCGTGACTCTACTGTTATCTATAGTTGTCTTTAGCGTGACTCTACTGTTATCTATAGTTGTCTTTAGCGTGACTCTACTGTTATCTATAGTTGTCTTTAGCGTGACTCTACTGTTATCTATAGTTGTCTTTAGCGTGACTCTACTGTTATCTATAGTTGTCTTTAGCGTGACTCTACTGTTATCTATAGTTGTCTTCAGCGTGACTCTACTGTTATCTATAGTTGTCTTTAGCGTGACTCTACTGTTATCTATAGTTGTCTTTAGCATGACTCTACTGTTATCTATAGTTGTCTTTAGCGTGACTCTACTGTTATCTATAGTTGTCTTTAGCGTGACTCTACTGTTATCTATAGTTGTCTTTAGCGTGACTCTACTGTTATCTATAGTTGTCTTTAGCGTGACTCTACTGTTATCTATAGTTGTCTTCAGCGTGACTCTACTGTTATCTATAGTTGTCTTTAGCGTGACTCTACTGTTATCTATAGTTATCTATAGTTGTCTTTAGCGTGACTCTACTGTTATCTATAGTTGTCTTTAGCGTGACTCTACTGTTATCTATAGTTGTATTTGGCGGGACTCTACTGTTTATTGTATATAGTTGACTTTGACGATGCAACAATACCAATTCCAGGAACGGCAGTTTACGTTTTAACTACACATTTGACAGAACATTACCTGACCCCAAACGTGCTCATGGCAACAGTGGAGAGACCAACCATGAAGAAGGAAGCACTCAGGATCTGTATTTTGATCTCCTCATCACGACGTGCACAGGTAACCTCAGCAATAATTAGCGCGGCTGTCAGAGGCGCAGATATGTCCAGTAGACTTTGCTGTGGGAAAACAAAATAACGTTTATTGTAGTCATCGAACATTCTAGAATTCGTGTTCTGTGCCATTCAATATTACATGTTCATACTACATTTTGCTATTTTGAAAGTTTATAGAAAGAAAATTTTGTAATTAATTGTAGGATAATGCCGATAATGAAACTCTGACAGAAGATTCATGAATGTATTTAAAACACAACACTCGGACAGAAGATTCATGAATGTATGTAAAACACACCACTCTAACAGAAGATTCATGAATGTATGTAAATTACACCACTCGGACAGAAGATTTATGAATGTATGTAAAACACACTACTCGGACAGAAGATTCATGAATGTATGTGAAACACACCACTCTAACAGAAGATTCATGAATGTATGTAAAACACACCACTCTAACAGAAGATTCATGAATGTATGTAAAACACACCACTCTAACAGAAGATTCATGAATGTATGTAAAACACACCACTCTAACAGAAGATTCATGAATGTATGTAAAACACACCACTCGCAAGCGCTGGGCTGACTAAATGTAAGACGTCGGCTTCAGGAAATCAAGGAAGGAAGGACTCTGGAGATTTCCTCTGAATTGATTCGCTGATTATCGCTTCGGAAGTTTCCCTATATACTAATATTCATTTATTATTATTTGTCCCTAGGTGGATGTAAAGGTGGGGGGTAGGTTTGCTGCTGATAATATCACCATCCCTGAATATGCGGTCTACGAATCCTTTCAAAATGAGAGAGGAGTCAGCACTGGCAGCCCTCGATCTTCATGACTCATCGGGTGGACTATGGCGCACTCGTACATTTACTTTACTGAGACGTGCTTTGTCCCAGGCTGGTGCGATTGGTGCTGATGAGGTAGCGGTACCTGACTATCTGAGCTGTGATACATCGCACCGGGGTTGCCACAAGGATCACCTGCTTTGTTCAATATATACACTGCCATTGAAGCGAAAATTAATCGTACCGGACCGGGTCGCACTCTTGCCTTTTGTAATGTGGTGTTCGCTAAACGACAGAATAATTAAAGACACCCTCCCAGTCATAAACTACAATGGAGCAACCATCTTGAGGAGTCAGACTATTTAATATTTAGGAATAACGTTCCTTTAGTGGACGCAGAGAACTATCAAGACTATACAGATGAACAAATAAAGGCATAATGTGAAGATCTTAATAAAGTTATAAAGCAAGTGAAATCTTTGGACATCTTTATTGTAATGGGTGGTATAAATGCTAAAGTAGGAAAATGTATAAATAAGACCATTACAGAAAATTGTGGTTTAGAAAAAAAAATGAAAGAGGAGAAAGATTATAGAAGACTATGGTGCTTCAACAAAGGTGTTGCAAGTCATGCAGCTATTTCATTAAATAACACACCCGTGGAATCTGTGAGAAAGTTCACCTATCTTGGTTCTATGATCACAACCACTGTCTCACTTGAAAAAGAAATAAATAAATTACTTGATCGGAGAGGCAGCTTTCACATTTGGTGGTCGATATTACGCCCGTACCGCTCTACTTTCCCAGAAAAAAATCCGATACCCAGTAAAGGCTGGGTGAACTGGAAGCCGAAGGTAGGGATCGAACCCTACCTCTTGTACAGTACATAATGATAAAAGATAAATACCGTAACAGCGTCAAAAAAAAGCAAAACCTATCCAGGAACAGATAATAACGTAGATCATAATCCTGTAATGATTAAATTTAAAGTCATTCTCAAGAGAAACAAACAAAAGACTAAATCATCAACAAAACCACTAGACTTTTCAGTTAAAATGAAAATAATGTTAAAGATAATTATATAATACAAGTAATGAACACATATAAGAGGCTGCTAGTAGAAAAAAATTGAGCAGTACAGAAGTGAAAATCCTGATGAAAACTTTGCAACCAACAGGAAATGCATAAAGAAAAGCTTACAAGAAACTTGCGACATCTTACCCAAAAAGCAAAAGAACAAAAAACAAAAATGGATAACTGACGCCTTAATGGAAAAATTTGAAGAGAAACAAGTGAAGAACACTACACTATGCAACAAAATATATAATGAAATACTCAAAATATGCACAATGGTAAAAGAAGACTAACTCGGCCAAAGATGTCTAGAAATCGAAACTATGAAAAATAAACTCATATTTTTTTAGGGACGCACACACAAAACAAGAGAATTACTAGTAAAAATGCGATTAAAGTCACAGACGAAAGTGGATGCATTGCAAACAAAACAGTAAAAATGGTCACAGACAACAAAGATATTATCAAAAGAGGGCAGGAATATTTAACAGAATTATTATATGTGGAGGGAAAAGAAACCAATTATAACATGTACGTCAGGCTATAAAATCTTAAAATCTGAAGCGGAAAAAGCTGTAAAAACATTTAAAAGGTGAACAGTTACAGGACCTGACAAAATACAGATAAAGATGATAGCGGCACTAGAAGATTTTTGGCATTGACGTGATCACAGACATATGTAAACGACGATTTCTTTATATTCCTATTTAATATTAATACGTCATTCGATGCATGATGTCGTCGATGTAACTTTCATATGAATATACTTTAAAGCGTTCTAATTTTCTGCCTTTATCGTGATCGCCATAATCTCCCGGCCGTAACGACTCTGCTCTCTTCCTCATCCACTTTATACGTGCTCCGCTGCAGTGGTTGAGGATGCGTCGTCAAGACGCGATCTTGCGTATCCTGGTGAGAAACCTTGGATGATAATTCCCCACTGTGTCTAACATGTGCCCATCGTACACTTGACGTACTCCGCGTTGATTTTGGAATTAGTCTAGACTGCAGAGTCTGATAACATTGACTCTCTTTCGCCGCGACACTCACACTTCGTTCTTCACCACAGCGTCAGACTACGACAAAGTGATAGCTGGTGATTTACTGCACACTGAATTCTGTCGTGGAAGTAACAGTAAGTTTATTTACACGTGACATGTCCAATGAAATAAAATATATACAAGCCAGCGGTCTTCGCTCGACTGTTCACACATTAATGTCCAGAGTGCACATCTTTCTACTGCAGTCGTGCATCATTTCGTCTCTCGCACACAATCTGTCAAACACTGAATCACTCTCGTGTGGATCCTAATATTTACTCCCTGTACTAACACAATGATCTGTCTCGTCAATAAATTCGAGGCCCACTTCTGCAACTGGTCTAACTCTCTATTACGACATGGGCTCCTTGAACCATTGGCTTAAGCCTATTTATTGGGTGTCTACAGCACCCTGTCTGTCACTTACATTTCCATAGTAATGCAGTCTCCATATGTGAAACCTCTCTTCCAGTCTCGTAATTGGTATTATATACTTCGTCTCTGAACCAATCAAATTACTCTACGTCATCTCATGCTTTGTCCCTTAACCAATCACAACTCCCCTACGTCAACTCCTTCTCTCCAAGTTCACACTCTCAATCAGTCACGAGATTACCGCTATCCTACCTGAACATTAATCTATTCACATTTCTCGTGATCTCTCCTCGTGCTATAATCACTCACCTCAACCATACACTATTCTCCGTTAAATTCTCACATTCCCTGTTACATATATACAACGACATATACCATACATGATACATACCAAATGAACTAAAACATCAATTTTCATTGCATTGCCTAAAAAGAATGGTACAATTGAATTCGGTGATTTTAGAACAGACTAATAATGAACCATGTAACAAAAATCTGGCTGAAAGTTATACAAGGAAGGATTCAGAATAACAATATAGAAAAAGAAAAACAACAATTTGGATTTAGGAAAAACGGTTGGACAAAAAAACCATATTCTGCATGAGGACATTAATCGAAAAGTACACAAAAGTAATAAACAAAGATATGCCTGTTTCATAGACTACACCAAAGCTTTTCATGGAATACACCATAAACAACTTATCACCATCAAGTACCATGCCTGCTGGTGTAGGTGATCATTCCACAACTTTCGATCTCGACAGTTATTTATCATTTCCGTTGTTGACCTTCTGCCAAGCCACTCTCTTAAGCTGCCTGGTATCTTTTTTCTCTATCTCTTCGTCCCTCAATTTTTGCAGTTGTCACAATATATTCGAGCTGTACCCTTCTTATTACATGGCCAAGAAATGATGAATATTTCTTCCTAATGTTGAATATATATATGTGGCCTTTGGCGTCTTGACAGACTGTTGGTAGGAAGCAATCATGATAAGTCAATAGTTTAGTAGAGCATTAGTGTCTCATACTGAGTGCTGCTTTACTGAACATCATTTATCGTTGCTGAATTTGCCAATCCTGGACAGACAGATCCATACACAGAACGAAAAAGGTGTACCCTCGGTACCCGGCCTTGTCTCCTTTCTCTTGCGCCTTTTGTTTTCTGAATTTAACATCAGCACTGTCTCAAAAGTTGCTGTGCCAATTATTATGTTTACTCTCCATGTGCTACGATTCGCAGCCACATTTCCCCAATTCCTTTCAATAATAGAACATTCCTTCAAGGAATCTATATATATATATATATATATAAATATATAAAGATAGTTTTAGTAGATCTTTGGGTAGGTATCCAGTGTTATATATGTCATTGAGTAGTTTTGTTATGGCTTGAACTCCGAGCTCTCCTAATGCATTTTTCTCTTCGATTGTTATATTGTCGGGACCTGGAGCTTTGCCTCTTTTCATGTGTTGAATTGCCTCCTCCACTTCACTCTGCATTATTGGTGGTCCGGTGTTTTTGTTTGAATTGTATAAATCTGGTCTTTCATCATTATATTGTTGACTGATATATTCTGCCCATCTTTCCATTATCTTCTCCAGTCCCATTATTATATTTCTTTTCATTGATTTCAAACATCATGAAACTTTGTTTCTTCCTGTTAATTCAATCAACCAACTGCTTGCTCATACATTTTGAGTCTTTATTTGTTTTTCCAAATTTCTTCACGTTTCCGCTTCAGCCATCCTTCCTTGCTTCGCTGCATTTGTTTTGGATCTCTTTGTTGAATATTTTGTATGTCCGTCCTATGTTTTTGTCTTTCGTTCATTGATTCTAGTATTTCTTCTGTCACCCAATAGTTTTTGTTCATTCTTTTAGTCACTGGTATTCCTTCTTTTGGTGTTTGCTGACTCAATTGCTGGCCATTTCCTACTGCTCCTCGATGTTCTGTATTTTCGCAATACCATTATATCTATTTATGGTTTAGATATAAACATTAGAAAGACTAAAACTATGATATTAACAAAGATAATAATAAAAGCCTACAAATGATATTATCCAAATTGATGGAATTGACCTGCAGACAGTTAACAGCTACAACTACCTTGAAGAAACTACAACCAGTGATGGAAAATATAAAACTGAAATAAAGAAACGAATATGAAGGGCAAAAATGTAACGTTAATTCTATGAAAAAAATGTACTAACATTAAAACAATTAACACCAGGACTAAAACAAAGAATAGCAAAATGTAATATCTTTTCAACATTCCTGTATGGTGCATAAACAGGGACATTAGACAAGAAAACAAAACAGCAAATTGAAGCCATTGAAATGTGGATTTATAGAAGAAATGGATAGAAAGAAAAGAAAAAAAAACTATGAGGTCTTAAAACAAATGAAAATGAAAAGGGAACTACTAATAACAATTCAAAGAAGATAACGAGATTTTTGTGGCATGTTAAAAGACACAACCTATTGCAAATAATAAAATTGGAAGAGAAAATACAATGTAAAAGAGGCAGAGGCAGAACAAGACTAACATGGGCGAGTAACATCAAAACATAAACATGTCAGCCTTTGACAATCTGCACCATCAAATAAAAAAAACATAGCGGAATGTCGCTCCATGGTAGGCACACTTCAATGCGGAGACGGCACACAATGACGGAAGTGGGTGCAGGCTCGCCACGCCTTCCAAAAAGTCCGAGCCGTAAATCGTTAGGGCAAGTAGCTTCTGCATTTTTTTCCATTTAAAAATAGTGTGCCTATTTGAATCTACCTTTTAAAGGGTTACTTTTGTCAGGTGACCAGTTTAGCTTCGTTACAGCGTCTTTTCGCAATTTTGAATATATTTTATTTTATTTAAAATTCATCATCAGCACGATACTATTATACTAGTAGAAAATCCTAAATACCTACAACAATTGCTTAATGTGATAAACATAACAAGCAAAAAATATGGACTCTATATGAATATCAAAAAGACCAAAACTATGATCATAAACAAAGAACATTCTCAAGACCTACAAATAAATATCACAGTTGAAGGAATACATATGGAGACAGTTCAGAGCTACAACTACCTGGGACATACTATAACCAATGATGGAAAATGTAAAATTGAAATAAACAAAAGAAAAGGTATGGCAAAAAGTAATTTTAATGCCATGAAAAATATACTAACAACAAAACAAATATCAGCAGGGCTGAAACTAAGAATGGCAAAATGTTACATCTTCTCAATATTCCTGTATGGTGCAGAAGCATGGATATTAGAGAAGAAAACAGAACAGATAAATTGAAGCCTTCGAAATGTGGATTTATAGAAGAATAGGTAGAATTGGATGGAAAGAAAAGAATACAAACGATGAATTTTTAAAACAACTAGAAATAAAAAGAGAACTACTAAACACAATTAGAACAAGACAAATGAAATTGTTGGGGCATGTTAAAAGACACAACAGCCTACTAAAAGTAACATTGAAAGAGAAATTACAAGGTAAAAGAGGCAGAGGCAGACGAAGACTAACATGAACGAGTAACATCATAAGATAGACATGTCAATCTATGGCAAACTGCACCATCAAAGCAAGAAACAGTGGAGTGGCGATCCATGGTAACCAACCTTCGTTGCAGAGACGGCACCCGATGATGATTATTTAAAATTCGCCGATAACTGATATTTTTCTGATGACTTTTATGATGTACGCCAAGTTCAGTGACAGTTGAATTGTGACTTGTTTTAAATATATTATTTGTATTTCAAATGGAATTAAATGATTAGATCACTTATGTAAACATGGATAGATATGATTCAGAGAATAGAAAGTTAGAAAGCCTAAGAGAAGCAGTAAATAAAGTGGATTCATGTCAATTTGTGTAACATCTATTCTGTTTATTTCAATATAGTAATGAGTAATAAGTTCTTTCTATTATTGTTTACACATTCATTTTTGGTAATAAATATATTATTTATCTTTCAAAATGAATTAAAATCATACACGATATGTAGATATGGATCTAAAATGAATTGAAATAGAGTTTTATGTGAATTTTGAGTTGGAATTACTTTACTACAGTTTAAAGTTAAAATTGTATTTAAATATTGGTGGTTTTTGTTTGTTTACTGACTAGAAAGTACCGTTTCGTATGTGAATCTTCTTACACAAATATATTCTACTGATGTAAATAAAAAGAGAAACCATTCAAGAACAGATACATATATAATTAATGTTAATACGATGACAAATACCAGATCAATCAATCAACAAATTTTCGTAAAAATGGGTGTGACCAAATATGGTTTTTTTAACCACGCCCACTAAGTGTTAACAGACCACTTTATTTCGTTCAAAGTCATTCAAAGAGAAGAGGTGTCAGCATGATCAAAGTCCAACAGGAACCTCCAGCGATCGTTACTATTCTCGCTCATGCAGACTTTGGTGCTTTCAGTACTGGATTATGGTTTGTGTATAGTAAAGTAAAGTACCCCCCGTCACGCCAAGTGGCGTATAGGGAAATATGGTGTTAGTGACCCTATATTTTACAGACCTTCAGCACATGATTTTTGGGGTAATGTGGTCGGTATTACGCCCGTGCTGCTTTTACTTTCCCAGAAAAAATCCGGTACCCATTTAAGGCTGGGTGAACCCGGAGCCGTCGGTTGGGATCGAACCCTACCCCTTGTCCGTAGTAGTCCAGTTCACTAACCACTGAGCTATCGCGGCTCCTACTAATTTTTAGGGAATTAGTAAAACCCAGGTGTCCTCGCCAGGATTACGAACCCCGGCTGTTGCCGTGGTAAGCCAACCGCCTATCGATTGCGCTAACCGGACACCCTATGGTTTGTGTATGCTCACTCAAAAATAAAGGTTTCAGCCACAATAGTAAACAAGACAGAATAATGGTAGCAACAAAGAAAAAGACTTTATCGGAATGCACAATAAAATACAAGTAAAACAATATTAAAACAGGCAAATTAATTAAAATTTCTAGGAACATTGCTAACCGTAGTTCGTAGGTGAACATTGCTAACCGTAGATGGTAGGTGAACATTGCTAACCGTAGATGGTAGGTGAGCATTGCTAACCGTAGATGGTAGGTGAACATTGCTAACCGTAGATGGTAGGTGAACATTGCTAACCGTAGATGGTAGGTGAGCATTGCTAACCGTAGATGGTAGGTGAACATTGCTAACCGTAGATGGTAGGTGAACATTGCTAACCGTAGATGGTAGGTGAACATTGTTAACCGTAGATGGTAGGTGAGCATTGCTAACCGTAGATGGTAGATGAACATTGCTAACCGTAGATAGTAGGTGTACAACAGACGTGAGATGCAGAATGGTTCAGGCAAAGGCAGCTTTCTAAAAAATGAGGAAGATACTGTGCAATCCATTTTTGACAATAGAAACAAGGGAAATAGTTCTTAAATGTTATGTCGAAATTGTAGAGCCAGTCTTAACATATGGATGTGAATCATGAACAATAGGACAATTATACAAGAAAATCACTGGAGGCTGTAGAAATGTGGTTTTACAGAAGAATGTTGAGAATAACACATAGAGCTAAGAAGAGCAATGAAAACGTTCTGAAACAGGCCAAAGAAAAAAGAGAGCTAATATCCAATATTTGGAAGAAACAATCATCATTTTTTTGGCAATGTGATGAGAATGGAACAGCTGAAATATATTGTAACAACTGGGAAAATTTAGGAACGAAGAGATAGAAGGAAGCAAAGAGAAAATATACCAGACAGCTTAAGAGAATGGCTTGACAGAAGGCCAACATAAGAAACGATAAATAACTGTCAAGATCAAAAGTTGTGGAGAGACATAATCGCCCACGCCAGCAGACCTGGTACTTGATAATAATATGATGCTCACTCTCGCGTCGTCTCATTTTTCCTGTTAAGACAAGTATCCCTCTATAATAATATTCATTTATTATTATTTGTCTCCAGCCTAAACCACTGGAAACTACTTTTCGTGCTGTTTCGTTCTAAATGTTTGTCTGCAACGCAAGTATTCAGCCCTACCCTATCCAGGAGATACTTGTCTTAACAGGAAAAATATTTCCGAGCTGTGATCGCAGCCTTATGCTATAGTCATGTGAAAGCCTTCGCGAAAAGACTTTGCCTACGAAGCTAATTTTTTTAGTTAGCTGAATGGCAGTGTTCCCTAGGCTTTTCGTGGCAAGGCGCTGTGCCACTGAGTACGGGTTCGATCCTGCCTCGGTCCATATTTGTTTCTGTTGTTGATTATTTGTCATTTTTTCCGAGTGCTGCAAACATACCTCTTCCTCTGAATTGATTCACCGTCGTAAGTTTGGACCAGTTTCATAATGAGGACATGCGAACAGTTCTTGGATGCACCAGAAATACAACTGCTCGTTCAGTGAAATTTACTTGAAATTACGAGCATCAGAGTGCGACATAGATCTACTCAGGTTCGGGCTTATTTGAACCTGATAAGGAACATAAGTTATCCTTTGCATTCAGAATTGGGTGCGATCAAGGGCAGGAAAATCATGGATGACCGAGGTAGTAGAGTCCATAAAGGAGAAAATGTGATCTGAATGGAAGAATTGAATAGATGTAACAACGAAAAAAAACAGATGCTAACCAAAGCAATCATTCAGCTCGACAGGGAGTATTGCAAAAGGACTTATGGAGCTATAGAGGTCGTAATAAGGGAATCTGGAAAAAAGTATCGTCACCTCAGGATCAGATCACCTTCACGGATGGTTTTGTATCTCGCGGCATGCCAACGTGGCAGAGTGGCTAGGGAATCTGTGCGTTGTAGCAATACGGTGTCCTGCATGAGAATGGAGATAGAAGCAGTAACGACGGTGATAACGTGGTTTGTTACACAGAACGTGGATCATGCAGTCTTGGTGACTGACTCGCAAAGTATTCTACAGAAGATTGACAGACAGTGTCTGCTAAAGGAGTGGACGCAGCTCTACAATGGCTCTACAGTGTCATTAACCTGGATGTACTGTCAAGGACATGCCAGTATACACGGTAATGAAATAGCCGATAAGATCGTTTTGAGTACTGACATTGAGTGCAGCATGACCCTGGACAAACATGACATCGTCAAGTTTGTTCTACATTCCTAAAGAGAAGATGAGAGAATGGATGGGACAATGAGAGACTGGTGAGTCTAAAAGTGGAAACGTGCTCTGGCCGAAATGATGCGTTTAGGTGCAAAGGCAAATGTATCTACAATCACAACCTAACATGAACAACTGTCTGCAGACGTTTCTAGAAATGCTGGAACGGGCGGCCCGACTGCAAGTACATTATTCCATGAATAGAATAGAATAGAATAGAATAGAATAGAATAGAATAGAATATATACAAAAGTAAGCACGGTAACAGTGTTCCTGAAAAGTTACAAGACATATAAGTTAGAATATTTTATGTTAAATTAGGATCATAATGACAGCACTTCGGACACATGCATGGGTGTTCCGACCTTCACACAAAATGCCCATCAGCACACAGCGACTTATTGTGTGCCAGTTTGGTTTTAGTTGACAAGTGTCAAGTCCCGGAACCTTAAGAGTAATAGTAATACAATTAAAAGTCTAAATAAAAGTGAAAATCTATTCTTCAAATGAAACATGATGATGATAATAATTAAGGTAATGGACGTCTTAATGACAATAATTTTAGAAATACCATAAAAAGGAACCAATGATACAGACATGCCACATTGATGGACTCTACGACTCTACAGCGCTAGGAGAGTCCACGAAGTGAATGTGAGCACGTAGACAAGAAGTTACAACAGACAGAGCTAATCTTAACTATATTTTTGTTGGTATACATGGCTACGTTCATCCTGGAGATACGCAAATATTTATGTTTATCGTTTATCTCAATTTGCATTCGTTTAACATTAACCCCTCAGTGCCCAAACCAAACATGGTAGTCGCTTGCATTTTCCAGTGTCTGGTTTAGACATTTCCTTCTGCTTTTGGCCTTTCTTGTGTACTATAACCTCATCGGTTTCTTTATTAGTCTAACGATGAAATGTTGTTTAGATTGTGCTGGTTAGTCTAACGATGAAATGTTGCTTAGATTCTGTTGATTAGTCTAGCGATCAAATGTTGCTTAGATTGTGTTGATTAGTCTAGTGATCAAATGTTGCTTAGATTCTGTTGATTAGTCTAGTGATGAAATGTTCCTTAGATTCTGTTGATTAGTTTAACGATCAAATGTTGCTTAGATTGTGTTGATTAGTCTAGCGATCAAATGTTGCTTAGATTGTGTTGATTAGTCTAGTGATCAAATGTTGCTTAGATTGTGTTGATTAGTCTAGCGATCAAATGTTGCTTAGATTGTGTTGATTAGACTAACGATCAAAAGTTTCTTAGATTGTGTTGATTAGTTTAACGATCAAAAGTTTCTTAGATTGTGTTGATTAGTCTAATGATCAAATGTTGCTTAGATTGTGTTGATTAGACTAACGATCAAAAGTTTCTTAGATTGTGTTGATTAGTCTAACGATCAAATGTTGCTTAGATTGTGTTGATTAGTCTAACGATCAAATGTTGCTTAGCTTGTGTTGATTAGACTAACGATCAAATGTTGCTTAGATTGTGTTGATTAGTTTAACGATCAAATGTTGCTTAGATTGTGTTGATTAGTTTAACGATCAAATGTTGCTTAGATTGTGTTGATTAGACTAACGATCAAATGTTGCTTAGATTGTGTTGATTAGTTTAACGATCAAATGTTGCTTAGATTGTGTTGATTAGTTTAACGATCAAATGTTGCTTAGATTGTGTTGATTAGACTAACGATCAAATGTTGCTTAGATTGTGTTGTTTAGTCTAACGATCAAATGTTGCTTAGATTGTGTTGATTAGACTAACGATCAAATGTTGCTTAGATTGTGTTGATTAGACTAACGATCAAATGTTGCTTAGATTGTGTTGATTAGTTTAACAATTAAGTGTTGTCGAACGTTGAAACCACCTCCATTGAATACTGTGGTTCTGAACAAGGGAGACAAACTGAGACCACTGAATGGCTGACTACAGCGCGATGACTGAATCACTACCAGGAGACATCATAAATTCGGCACTAGCAGTAATGATGACTGAACGGATATATAAGAAACGTGTTTCAACTATGAATCTTTACTGTCCTTGCTATGTAAACTCATTGATATTTTACTTTAAGAGAACTGAGCCCCTTTGTGGCTGCCTCAAGTACAGTAACCAACGAATAGCTAGTCTTACCTGAAGAGCAAACAATAAAAGCAGATGTGGAGGTGGGCTGTTCGATATCCTGTACATAAGGGGCTTGACTCTCTCTTCCTCAATGACGTCATCTGTCTCCTCGTGCTTGGTCTCACCTTCTTGGTTGTCGATGTGAACCCTAACTCCAGGGATGGATTCATTGGACAAGAGGCTGGTAGATACGTTCCCGCTGGAGTCATCGGGGTGATCCTTCAGGTGCGCTGTGTCGTCAGCAGGAGTCGCTTCCTTCAAAGTGATGTCATCCAGTGACTTGTCTGTATTCCTCATTGTGAATTAAAATTAAAAGTCTCAAACATTTATTTCATCATTTTGATAAACAACCCCTTTCTTGTGAAACGTATAACTCTAGAACCTCCAGACAGACATTTATCGTTGTTACTATAATTTGTGTCTACCCAAATGTCCTCAACGACACATCACCAGGGCTGAGAGCTGCTAAATTTACAAGTTATTTATTTGGAGTTTTCCCAGACCAAAAATATAATGCCTCTTTATATATGTGCCAGGTAATAGGTATTGGTAAGAACGTAACCTTCAGTCAGTTGCAGTGGACCAGGCACAACTGGAATAAAGTAACGATAATTATTAGTTTATGTTTCTAGTGTCTTGCACATCACGTCAATGTTCTGATAGTTTGTTCAAGCAGCAAACATGGCGACACAAGCTAATTTCTGTTTTTTCTGGTCCTCAGTTTTTTTTTAATTCATTGTGTTCTTGATGTTGTTTTCACCTGGACAGGCCAAGTTTTAGTCTGTAGTTGATGTTGATGATGTTGGTCTATGTCATTCCGAGCAGACAATGAGTTTGGCGCCGCGGTCGTGAGTAGGGTTGCCAGATACACCGTTTTTTACGGATTTCTCCGTTTTTTTCACGTAATTCGATGACTCCGTTGTATCTTTGCCCGGAGTCGCTAAAACTCCGTATTTTAACGCTCACGTAAATATTTTTTTTTAATATCGATTAAATAATATATAAATTCGTAGTAAATAATATTAATTAAACCATCCGGCGGTTTGTTTTGTATAATTGTTTCTGGATCATACTTTTAAGTGCGCAAATTGTAGTTCCGCGCTAAAATATTGAAACGATTTAATTTCCGTCATAACAAATTATCGATAATAGATCAACATTCCATGAATAGAAGAAGTGGTGGATATGCTTTCCTAATTTTTAAAAATGTGTTAGTCACAAGCGATGGTTCTGAAGTATTGAACATTTAATAAGAGAAAGTTAATGGCTCGTGGTCAGAGGACAATGTTGTAGGTGGTAAAGAAACGTAAACGAGACGCAATTGTTGATTGTTGGAGTGTACAGTAGGACAACTATAGCTCGTTGCTTGATGTTTAGAAGATACTTGTCATCTTTATTTAGTTCGTTACCTTAGAAGGTAGCAATAATAATAATAGTAATAATACTAGTAACTGAAGACAAAGTAAAACATTAAACATAGCTAAATGAAACCAAATTGTAAAACAAATAACCAAATTTAAATATCGAGAACAACTTTCTCTGAAGATGATAATATGGGTAAAGAAATACACATCCGATGCAACAAGAAAACCAAATGATGGGACAGCTATTCGCTATACTTCAACACAAAACAATACTTATTACCACTAAGAAACATCTTATACAAAATATATTCGTTCCCACACATTGCGCTAAGAAATCCGAACTTAGCCACTTACGTCTCAGCATGAAAGAAAGCTTGCAGCCACAACGATACGATGTCTGAGAAAAGAGCTTGGCGTGACCAGAAAAGACCAAATGAAAAATTGTATTGTAAGAGAAAGAGTAGATTTAACCAATCCTAAGCTACATACAGAAACAACAAATACATTATACATGTTTCATAATTATTATTCCTCCTAATTTATACACACATTAATTAATTGGATAAATGTTAGGCTGTGCAAAACAAGCATTGCATTAACAAGCTGCAAAATAACAGAACTCTCTATGGACTGCGAAATTGTGGTAGACACGATCCCTGCGTCAATCGTTTTGGCACAAGATGATGATAACATTACCTCATTGGTTTCCGTCTCCACAGAAACAGTCAACCACAGAAGGTTGGCTACCATTGAGTGCCATTTTACTCTGTTTCTTGTCTTTATAGTGCGCTTTGTCATAGGTTCACCTGTCCACCTTTTGATGTTATCAGTCCACTTTAGCCTTGGTCTGCTTCTACCTCATCTACCTTGTACCTTCCCTTCCAAGATTACTTTTAAAAGGGTATTGTGTCTCTTCACATGTCCAACAAATTTTAGTTGTCCTTTTTGCTCTCTGTCAAGCAGTCCTTTTTATTTTTGTTAGCTAATTCAGAACTTCCTTTTCTTGTCTTCTTTTCTTTCACCCAATTCTCCCCATTTTCCAAAAGATCCACAATTCAAAAGGCTTACATTTTCTGTTATGTTTACATATTCAATGTCCATGTTTCTGCACCATACAAGAATGTTGAGTAAATATAGCACTTTGCTATTCGTAGTTTTAGTTCTGATGTTATTTGCTTTGATGTCAATATATTTTTCATGTTGTTAAGATTACATTTTGTCACACCTATTCTTATGTTTATTTCTGCTTTAAACTTTCCATCATTTATAATATTTCCAAGATAGATATATTCTTGAACTATTTCAAGGTTATTTCCATCTACGTCAATATATTCTTATATTGTTATCTTTTCTCTGCTAATAATCATAGTTTTCTCTGTTTAATATTTATTTCCAATCCATTTTCTTTGCATCTCTTGTTTATTTTGTTGACTCGTACCTCTTTCGGTATTTTCTGCCCATTGATACAATATCATCAGCATTTCTTAGATTATTGATTATATGCCCATTAATGTTTAGTCCTGACATCCCCACCATGTCTTTGAAGATCTTCTCAGTGTATAAGTTAAATAGGCATGGTGGTAGAATGCAGCCCGGTCTTACTCCTCTTTTTATATCAATAGGTGCCGAGTTCTCATTGTTGTATTTTATCATAGCTGTATGTTTCCAGTATAAATTACATATCAGTCTTGTTTCATCATCATCCAGATGTATATCCTTCAACCATCAGTTGTTTATGGTGTATTCTGTGAAAAGCTTTGTTGTAGTCTATGAAGAAGGCATACATTGGTTTGTTTACTTCTATGTTTTGTTCTATTAACATTCTCCTGCAGAAGATGGCTTCTCTTGTCCAAATCTTTTTTTCTAAATCGTTCTTTTGCTAATTCTATGTTAATTTTAATTTAAATTCTTCCCTGTAAAACTTTAAACAAGACTTTTGTGATATGGCTCATCAAATTTATTGTTCTAAAGTCACGGCCCTCCACAGCTCCAGTTTTCTTGGGCAAGGCAATATATATTAATGCTTTAAGGTCATATTGTATGTATCCTGCGTTGTATTTGTCATTGTACTAGACCGTGATAATGCCTATGCCAAAAATTCCTAGACCTTTTATCATCTCAATCTGTGTGGCCCTACAACCTTTCCGTTGTTCATTGTATTTGTAGCTGTCTACTTCAGATTTTAAGATTTTGTATCCTGCCATAACCTTATGTTTGGTTTCTTATCTCTGTTATTTTCAAACAGTTCTGCTGTGTATTGTGTTGTATTCCTGATATATTTTGATTATAACTTTACTGTCCGTTATCATCTCTGATTTTTTATTTATAAGACATCCTCCATATGTGACTCGAGTTGGTCTTTCTTTTTTATTTATGACTGCATTCATTTTATATCTTGTTCCTTTTCCATTGTTTCTATTTCCAAACACCTTTGATTGAGCCAGTCATATTTGGCCTGTCTGCACATATTGTGGGTTTCATAATCTATTTTGGTAAATTGGCTAGTGTTCTTTGCCTGCCTTATTTTATCCATTTTTTTCTAATATGGGTTCAGTCATCCATTCTTGTTTCTTGGTGCTTTCCTCTTTGGTAAGATGTTAGCTTCTTGTTTGTTTTGCTTTATGCATTGCCATTGGGCTGTAACTTTTATATCCGGATATTTCCTTCTGTATTGTTCCATTCCTTCTTCTAAAAATTGTTGATATGTATTTTTACTTGTATTGTGCATGTATGTTGAATTTCTGTTTGACTTAGAGCTGTCCAGTGGTATTATTTGTGTGTTATTCTTCTGTCTGTTATTCTTCTGTCTGTTTCTCTTTAGTTTTATTTTCATTTTGATCTTACCTGAGATGTGATCTGAGTTAGCAAACAGAGTTAGTGTCAGGGCCTGGGTATTTCTAAATAATCTTTCATGTATGTTCTAATTCTATCCTTGATCGTTATGTAGTCTACCTGGTTCCTCGTTTTATCGTCAGGGTTTTTGCATGTATTTTCTTTTCTGTTTGCTCAAAATAGGTGTTACATATTACCATTTTTTTTTCTTCACAAAAATTGTTTTAATCTTTCTCCTCTTTTATTTCGTTTTCCTAGACCTTGCTGTCCTATTATTTTCTTATATTTTTTTCCGACTTTGGTATTCTTGTCACCCATTACAATTAATGTGTCAGATAATTTCATGTTTCATAACTTTCTTTAAATCTTCATTTTATAATTGTATTTGTTCATTTGTGTAGTCCTGGGTGGGTGCATATGTCTACATTATTGCTATGTTAACAGGTTTTACTTACATTTTTAGTAGCACAATTCTGTCGTTGTATGTCCAGTGAGTACTAATGTATTATTCCAATTCTTTTTTTTATCAATATTCCTACACCTCATTGTTGTTCTGTATTTCCTTAGTATATAAACGTATATTTTTCGTCTCGTATATAACCGCATTCTTTCCATCTGGTCTCTGGTTTGGTATGCCTAAGATTTCTGTGTTCATTTTCTGATTCTAAAATAAGATTATCCAGTTTTCCATTTTGGTATGAAGTTATAATATTACATGTACATATTATTAGTTCTTTATTTGCTGTTTTAAGTTTTTTTTTTTTTTTTTTTTGAAATTGCGCTCAATGGCTTGTTTTGGGATTAATTCTGATACACCTCTTTTGTACCACACACGTCTCTGATTTAGTATTTTGATCCGTTGATCATTTCTGATTCTCCCGCCTCATCCACCGTCACAGATTTCGTCAAATTGGGGACGGACATTCCCGGTAGTGGAGCCAATGTCGAAAATAGGTGTTTTATCTACGTAGCAGTGGGGGAACATAAACGTCTGCGGTCGTAACAGGGTCGGCGCACTATCAGCTGACCAAGACCTAGCAGTTCTACTTTCTCGTGGTCTCCCCTGGAAACAGTCTGCGTCAAACCAGACTGGAATTCATTCGCTTATTATCGCCTCGGAAGTTTCCCTCTATAATAATATTCATTTATTATTATTTGTCTCCAGTCTAAACCACTGGAAACTACTATTCGTGCTGTTTCGTCCTAAATGTTTGTCTGCAACGCAAGTATTCAGCACTACCCTGTCCGGGAGATACTTATCTTAATAGGAAAAATACAGATACACAATGTATTTCCGAGCTGTGATTGCAGCCGTATGCTATAGTCATGAGAACACCTGCGCGAAAGACATTGTCTACAAAGCTAATTTTTTAGTTAGCTGAGTGGCAGTGTTCCCTAGCGTTTGGCTTTTCGTGGCAAGGCGCTGTGCCACTGAGTACGGGTTCGATCCTGCTTTGGTCCATATATTGTTCTTTGTTTTTTTTTCTGATGTTGATTATTTGTTTTTTTTCCGAGTGCTATAAACATACCTCTTCCTCTGAATTGATTGCCTAACAGAAGCTAGGATTGCCGTGTTCCCTATAGTGGTGGCTGTTACTGATATAAAGGACCCAGTATTGGTGTACCTCTGAGCTGGACTAATAGTTTCCCAGCATAGCTTGGTACAGACGAACTCCAACCTATCTAGTAAGAGCCGGGAATGTCAATAAATTCGTTACGAAGGGCTTCATGCTCGTATCAAATCGTGGCAACCCGTCAACAACAACATATATGAAGCAGTAGACACGTTTCGTTAACCTATATAGATTGGTCATGCACAATGAAAAAGAATAATAAATATAATTTAACTCAAGCATAAAAAACCACATTGTCCACATCTCTGTCTGAAGTTTAGAAAAAACTACGAGTTTGTAAAAAAAAAACACTATATCAACACAGTATGTCTCTTGAAAACCACTTTATCACTAACAAAATATGTAGAATTGTAAAGCATGGTTTCCACGTCGACTCAACGACACCAATACCATGATGATAACATAAGCACTGCATTTGTATTTATTACTATCACGTGTTACAGCGGTACTTAGTTGGTCGTCCCCGCATCTAGTTACCGTTAATCACTTTAAAGTTAACGCCGCGTCTTTATTCATATTCTTGGTTTCATAAAAACATCTTTTCAAAGTGAATGTTTCAACAAAAAACACTGAGAAGGAGAAATACAAACATCAATCGTTTTTTTCTTTACAAAAGATGGAAAGATGGATGAAAGGATGGATGGATGGATAGATGGATGGATGGATGGATGGATGGATGATGGATGGATGGATGGATGGATGGATGGATGGATGAATGGATGGATGGATGGGTGGATGGATGGATGGATGGGTGGATGGATGGATGGATGAATGGATGGATGGGTGGATGGATGGATGGATGGGTGGATGAATGGATGGATGGATGGGTGAATGGATGGATGGATGGATGGGTGGTTGGATGGATAGATGGATGGATGAATGGATGGATAGATGGATGGATGGATGGATGGATGGATGGATGGATGGATGGATGGATGGATGGGTGGATGGATGGATGGATGGGTTGGTTGGAGGAAGGAAAGAGATGGATTGATGGAGGTATAATATATCTCTTTCACTCGTACAATTATTGTTTCTCACAGAAAATATTAAAACCACTTATTGTTTTATTCTCACAACCTTTATTACACAATCAGAAAACTATTCAGCTATCTGAATGTCTTATTAAAGAACATTATTGTATTCAAATTGGTTTACAATCTTTTCTTTGCATGTTGTCAAGGACAATGATCTTTATACTGGAGTTCGATTTATGAATTGATCGCTTCTAGATGAGATCATTTATTTACAATGTAAATACATCTACAAATGTGCACATTTTAACATTAGTCTGGTGTTGTTTTTAACAATTTTAACTTGTAACTTTACAGCCCTACACATCCTTCTTCTGCAAGACATTCCTGGGTACTGTGTTGTGTTCACTATTTTATCTTTACTTTTACTCGCTTGACCTGGCTAGCTAGTCCGTTTCCATTTGTAACACTGGGAGGTGGAGTAATGTAACATTGTTGTCGTCTATGATGATGAAGATGATGATGTCATGCTTGAAGACGACATTACAAACTGAGCACTCAGGTTTTTGTAACAAGGCCCGTGTTTAATTATGGAAAAGTACCAGTCCCAATACAATTTTTCAACTCCAATGTTAAGTCAGTCCTATTATATGGCTGTGAAACATGGAGAACAACAAAATTGACAATCATGAAGATACAGACTTTCATTAATGAATGCTTACGCAGAATAAAATGATGGAAATGGCAGGACAAAATCGAGTCAAACTGTGTCCTGGGACACTAAAATAATTCTTAATTTCTGGTACGCCAATCAAATTCTGTTTTCAGTTTTACCGCTAATGTAGATAGTAGGAAAGCAGTGTTGGCAGCTACAATAATGAGTATGGATGTCATCCAAAAGCTGCAAAATAATTTAGCCATGTATTTATACGCAAGCAACACTAATGAGAGCTGTAATTATCCACTAGCTTCAGTAATGAGGGATGTATATACCCACAGGTTATAGTAATGACAGCTTTAGATACCCACAATTTACAGTAACGAGAGATGTCTTCTTCATCTTTTCAACTCCCTGTAGAGCATATGTCTTCAACAAACCCTTTCCAACCCGTTCTGTATCTTACTGTTCTTTTAAGATCATTCCAAGACCTCGCGTCATCTCTGCTTCTATCTGTCTTCTCCATGAATATTTTGGTCTATCTTCTTTGTCTTTTCTTGAGCATCCCAAAAGAGGGCATGTCGTTTAGTACTTACAGTTGGATTTCTATGCATCCTACCCAGCGCTATCCTCTTCGTTGTATCTCTTTATCAACTGTTACTTGACTGGTACTTTTAAAAAAAATGCCATTTCCTTCCTTTTATTTTGCACAAGCATCCATTAATGAATGCAGTGAGAGTTGTAGGTATACACAAGTTGCTGTAGTGAGAGCTGTAGGTATACACAAGTTGCTGTAGTGAGAGCTGTAGGTATACACAAGTTACTGTAGTGAGAGCTGTAGGTTTACACAAGTTACTGTAGTGAGAGCTGTAGGTATACACAAGTTACTGTAGTGAGAGCTGTAGGTATACACAAGTTACTGTAGTGAGAGCTGTAGGTATACACAAGTTACTGCAGTGAGAGCTGTAGGTATACAGAAGTTACTGTAGTGAGAGCTGTAGGTATACACAAGTTACTGCAGTGAGAGCTGTAGGTATACAAAAGTTACTGTAGTGAGAGCTGTAGGTATACAAAAGTTACTGTAGTGAGAGCTGTAGGTATACACAAGTTACTGCAGTGAGAGCTGTAGGTATACACAAGTTACTGCAGTGAGAGCTGTAGGTATACACAAGTTACTGCAGTGAGAGCTGTAGGTATACACAAGTTACTGCAGTGAGAGCTGTAGGTATACACAAGTTACTGCAGTGAGAGCTGTAGGTATACACAAGTTACTGCAGTGAGAGCTGTAGGTATACAAAAGTTACTGTAGTGAGAGCTGTAGATATAAACAAGTTGCTGTAGTGAGAGATGTAGGTATACACAAGTTGCTGCAGTGAGAGCTGTAGGTATACACAAGTTACTGCAGTGAGAGCTGTAGGTATACAGAAGTTACTGTAGTGAGAGCTGTAGGTATAAACAAGTTACTGTAGTGAGAGCTGTAGGTATACAGAAATTACTGTAGTGAGAGCTGTAGGTATACACAAGTTACTGTAGTGAGAGCTGTAGGTATACACAAGTTACTGTAGTGAGAGCTGTAGGTATACAGAAGTTACTGTAGTGAGAGCTGTAGGTATAAACAAGTTGCTGTAGTGAGAGCTGTAGGTATAAACAAGTTGCTGTAGAGAGAGCTGTAGGTATACAGAAGTTACTGTAGTGAGAGCTGTAGGTATACACAAGTTACTGTAGTGAGAGCTGTAGGTATACAGAAGTTACTGTAGTGAGAGCTGTAGGTATACACAAGTTGCTGTAGTGAGAGCTGTAGGTATAAACAAGTTGCTGTAGTGAGAGCTGTAGGTATACAAAAGTTACTGTAGTGAGAGCTGTAGGTATACACAAGTTACTGTAGTGAGAGCTGTAGGTATACAGAAGTTACTGTAGTGAGAGCTGTAGGTATAAACAAGTTGCTGTAGTGAGAGCTGTAGGTATAAACAAGTTGCTGTAGAGAGAGCTGTAGGTATACATAATTTACTGCAGTGAGAGCTGTAGGTATACAGAAGTTACTGAAGTGAGAGCTGTAGGTATACACAATTTGCTGTAGTGAGAGCTGTAGGTATACACAAGTTACTGCAGTGAGAGCTGTAGGTATACACAAGTTGCTGTAGTGAGAGCTGTAGGTATACACAAGTTGCTGTAGTGAGAGATGTAGGTATACACAAGTTGCTGTAGTGAGAGCTGCAGGTATACACAAGTTTCTATAGCGAGAGCTGTAGGTATACACAAGTTGCTGTAGTGAGAGCTGTAGGTATACATAGGTTACTGTATTAAGAGCTGTAGGTATACACAAGTTACTGTAGTGAGAGCTGTAGGTATACACAAGTTACTGTAGTGAGAGCTGTAGGTATACACAAGTTGCTGTAGTGAGAGCTGTAGGTATACACAAGTTGCTGCAGTGCGAGCTGTAGGTATACACAAGTTGCTGCAGTGAGAGCTGTAGGTATACATACGTTGCTGTAGTGAGAGCTGTAGGTATACACAAGTTGCTGTAGTGAGAGCTGTAGATATACACAAGTTACTGCAGTGAGAGGTGTAATTACACATGTTGCTGCAGTGAGAGCTGTAGATATACACAGGTTACTGCAGTGAGAGCTGTAGATATACACAAGTTACTGCAGTGAGAGCTGTAGATATACACAAGTTACAGCAGTGAGAGCTGTAGGTATACACAAGTTACTGCAGTGAGAGCTGTAGGTATACACAAGTTACTGTAGTGAGAGCTGTAGATATACACAAGTTACTGCAGTGAGAGCTGTAGATATACTCAAGTTACTGTAGTGAGAGCTGTAGATATACACAAGTTACTGCAGTGAGAGCTGTAGGTATACACAAGTCACTGCAGTGAGAGCTGTAGGTATACACATGTTACTGTAGTGAGAGCTGTAGGTATACACAAGTTGCTGCAGTGAGAGCTGTAGGTATACACAAGTTACTGTAGTGAGAGCTGTATGTATACACAAGTTGCTGTAGTGAGAGCTGTAGGTATACACAAGTTGCTGTAGTGAGAGCTGTAGGTATACAGAAGTTGCTGTAGTGAGAGCTGTAGGTATACACAAGTTACTGTAGTGAGAGCTGTATGTATACACAAGTTACTGTAGTGAGAGCTGTAGGTATACGCAAGTTGCTGTAGTGAGAGCTGTAGGTATACACAAGTTACTGTAGTGAGAGCTGTATGTATACACAAGTTGCTGTAGTGAGAGCTGTAGGTATACACAAGTTGCTGCAGTGAGAGCTGTAGGTATACACAAGTTGCTGTAGAGAGAGCTGTAGGTATACACAATTTGCTGTAGTGGGAGCTGTAGGTATAAACAAGTTGCTGTAGAGAGAGCTGTAGGTATACACAATTTGCTGTAGTGGGAGCTGTAGGTATAAACAAGTTGCTGTAGAGAGAGCTGTAGGTATACAAAAGTTACTGTAGTGGGAGCTGTAGGTATACACAAGTTACTGCAGTGAGAGCTGTAGGTATAAACAAGTTACTGTAGAGAGAGCTGTAGGTATACAAAAGTTACTGTAGTGGGAGCTGTAGGTATACACAAGTTACTGCAGTGAGAGCTGTAGGTATACACAAGTTACTGCAGTGAGAGCTGTAGGTATACACAAGTTACTGCAGTGAGAGCTGTAGGTATACACAAGTTACTGCAGTGAGAGCTGTAGGTATACACAAGTTACTGTAGTGAGAGCTGTAGATATACACAAGTTACTGCAGTGAGAGCTGTAGATATACTCAAGTTACTGTAGTGAGAGCTGTAGATATACACAAGTTACTGCAGTGAGAGCTGTAGGTATACACAAGTCACTGCAGTGAGAGCTGTAGGTATACACAAGTTACTGTAGTGAGAGCTGTAGGTATACACAAGTTGCTGCAGTGAGAGCTGTAGGTATACACAAGTTACTGTAGTGAGAGCTGTATGTATACACAAGTTGCTGTAGTGAGAGCTGTAGGTATACACAAGTTGCTGTAGTGAGAGCTGTAGGTATACAGAAGTTGCTGTAGTGAGAGCTGTAGGTATACACAAGTTACTGTAGTGAGAGCTGTGTGTATACACAAGTTACTGTAGTGAGAGCTGTAGGTATACGCAAGTTGCTGTAGTGAGAGCTGTAGGTATACACAAGTTACTGTAGTGAGAGCTGTATGTATACACAAGTTGCTGTAGTGAGAGCTGTAGGTATACACAAGTTGCTGCAGTGAGAGCTGTAGGTATACACAAGTTGCTGTAGAGAGAGCTGTAGGTATACACAATTTGCTGTAGTGGGAGCTGTAGGTATAAACAAGTTGCTGTAGAGAGAGCTGTAGGTATACACAATTTGCTGTAGTGGGAGCTGTAGGTATAAACAAGTTGCTGTAGAGAGAGCTGTAGGTATACAAAAGTTACTGTAGTGGGAGCTGTAGGTATACACAAGTTACTGCAGTGAGAGCTGTAGGTATAAACAAGTTACTGTAGAGAGAGCTGTAGGTATACAAAAGTTACTGTAGTGGGAGCTGTAGGTATACACAAGTTACTGCAGTGAGAGCTGTAGGTATACACAAGTTACTGCAGTGAGAGCTGTAGGTATACACAAGTTACTGCAGTGAGAGCTGTAGGTATAAACAAGTTACTGTAGAGAGAGCTGTAGGTATAAACAAGTTGCTGTAGAGAGAGCTGTAGGTATACAAAAGTTACTGTAGTGGGAGCTGTAGGTATACACAAGTTACTGCAGTGAGAGCTGTAGGTATAAACAAGTTGCTGTAGAGAGAGCTGTAGGTATACAAAAGTTACTGTAGTGGGAGCTGTAGGTATACACAAGTTACTGCAGTGAGAGCTGTAGGTATACACAAGTTACTGCAGTGAGAGCTGTAGGTATATATAAGTTACTGCAGTGGGAGCTGTAGGTATACACAAGTTACTGCAGTGAGAGCTGTAGTTATACACAAGTTACTGTAGTGAGAGCTGTAGGTATACAAAAGTTACTGTAGTGAGAGCTGTAGGTATACACAAGTTACTGCAGTGAGAGCTGTAGGTATACACATATTACTCCAGTGAGAGCTGTAGGTATACTCAAGTTACTGTAGTGAGAGCTGTAGGTATACACAAGTTACTGTAGTGAGAGCTGTAGGTATTCACAAGTTATTGCAGTGAGAGCTGTAGGTATACACAAGTTACTGCAGTGAGAGCTGTAGATACCCACAGTTTACAGTAGTGATAGTTGTAGATATGCAGAAGTTACTGTAGTGTCTTGTGAAACAAAATATGTTATTTGAAGTGGGGAAGAAAGTTTTTCGGTGCTATAGAGCCAATTCTGACCTATGGAAGCGAGTCATGGACAGTGAAAATGAAATGAAAAGTCAATTAGAGGCCACAGAGGTACTATTTCTCAGAAGAATATTGAAAGTTCACTGGACAGCTAAAAAGACCAACAAGGAAATTCTCAAAGAGGCCAACACAAAAAGGAAGCTCAAAAGAAACATCAGAAAGAAATAATCAATATTTTATTTTTTTGGCACATCATGAGAAAAGGAAAGTTGGAATAATTGGTTACAACTGAAAAATTATAGGGAAAGAGAGATCGCAGACGACAGAGCAAATACTATTATAGATAGATTTATGTCACGGCATGGAAAACTGTCAACAATAGAACTGATACGATGAACAGTGGATAGAAGATTGTGGAAGGACATGATTGCCTATTCCAACAGGTATGGCACATGATGGCGATGATGATGATGATGATGATGATGATGATGATGATGATGATGATGATGATACGCCCACTAAGTTTCTCGTTTGTGGCTGATTTCAGCTGATTTATTGAAATTCTGTTTCTTTCATTAAACACCTTCCCTCACAAATACTTTTTAATTTTCTTCATCTCAAATCCATTTGACATAGCAATAAAACAGACATGCGCACCTACTCATGATTATACAGATGAACAAATAGAAGCATACTATGTGTGGCCCTTTTCGTCTTGTCAGACGGTCTAGTGGAGGCTATTGTGTATTTTTTGAGGTATTGTTTTTGCCGAACAGCTTCTCTCGTGGCTAATTCTACCAATGTTTGACAAACACACGCGGTCACATAATGAAAAAGTCAGGCTCGCTGGTCCACAGGGTTTACAATCCTTTTTCATGAGTCTTTTCTGTTCTAAGTTTTGTCTTAGCACAGTCTCAAACGTTGTTATACCGTTCCTTATACATGCTCTCCATGATGTGCGATCACTTGCCAGATGTTGCCAGTCGTTTTCCAGATGGAGAAGTCTTTCAGAGATGATTTGCAGATATCTCTATATCGTAGTTTAGGTCTGCCGATTTGTCTTTTTCCGTGTATTAGTTCACCATATAGTATTTGCCTAGGAATGCGCTTTTCTTCCATTCGTTGGACATGCCCCAGCCATCTTAGTCTTCAACTTCTGAGCATCGACATGATTGTTGGGGTCTTAGCACGTTGCAGGACAGTTAAGTTGGTTATTTTGTCCTGCCATTTGATGTGCATTATTTTGCGGAGACATCGCATGTGGAAGACATTTAGTCTTTTTTCCTGGTTTGAGTATGTTGTCCAGGTTTCGGATCCGTATAGTAGTGTGCTAAGCACACACGTTTGATATATTAAGAGTTTAGTCTTTCGAGTTAGTTTCGTGTTGTTCAAGGCCTTTTCTGTGAGTTTGCCGAAGGTCGTAGCTGCCTTACCAATTCGACAGTTTATTTCTTCATCAAGAGAGATGGTTTGCGTAACTGTGGATCCAAGATATGTAAATTTCTGTACTGATTCTAGTGGGCAGTCTTTTAGAGTAATAAATAGAGGTTTGATGTTACCTTGATTTAGTATTACTGTCTTCTGAATATTGATTGACAGTGAAAAAAGGTCGCATGTTTTGACTAGGTTGTTGATCAGCGACTGTAGGGTGGCTTCACTATGAGCGACTAGGGCAGCATCGTCAGCAAATAAAAATTCTTTAAGTAGGGCAACATTTGTTTTGTTTTTGCTCTTAGTCGTGCTAGGTTGAACAGTGAGCCATCTGGTCTTGTGCGAATGTAAATATCTCTTGAGCTGTTTTCGAAGGCGTAATTTAGGAGGGCAGCAAAAAATATACCAAAAAGGGTGGGGGCGAGGACACATCCCTGTTTCACTCTTTTGTTGACTTTGAAATTCTCTGATGAACTCCCATCAAAATGGATTTTGCCATTCATGTCTTCATGGAAGGAAATTATCAGCCTAAGTAATTTAGGAGGGCAGCCTATGCCTTCTAACACCTTGTAGAGCCTATCTCTGTTTACTGTGTCGAAGACCTTTGTGAGATCCACAAAGACAATATAGAGCGGCATATTTTGTTCTCGACATTTTTCTTGCAGTTGTCTAAGTGTGAAAATCATGTCTATGGTTGATCTCCCGGCTCTGAAGCCGCATTGGGACTCGGGAAGCACACGTTCTGCAAGTCTATGCAGGCGTTTTAGTATAACTCTAGCAAAAGTCTGTGCTCAGGAGAGAAATGCCTCTGTAATTATTGCAGTCGCCCCTGTCTCCTTTATTCTTGTACAGCGTTATAATCTTGGCATTTCTCATATCATGAGGTATTACCCCGTGTCTCCAGCATTTAATTAGCAGTTTGTATAGATGTAGAAGTAGTACGCTTAAGTTGTCCTTTAGTACATCTGTGGGAATGTTGTCATTTCTTGCATCTTTTCCTCTTGAGAGGGCATTTATAGCGTCAGCAAGTTCGTTCATAGTAGGCTCAACATCCAGTTCAAACATTGTAGGATATTTGGGTATTGATTGTGCTAGAGCTGTGTTTGCTGGTCTGTCGTCACTGTATAGATTAGAGTAGTGTTCAACCCATCTTTGCATTTGTTGTCCCTTGTCAGTAATAGGTTCTCCAAACTTGGATTTTAGGGGGGCTAATTTGGTTATTTTTGGTCCAAGGGCCTTATTTATATTGTCATGCATGGTTTTTTAGTCACCCTGCCTGAGGCTTTCTGTATTTCAGAGCATAGATTGTTCCAGTATTCATTTGCGCATCTTCTTGCTTCGCGTTGTAGAGTGGCTTGTGCAAGTTTAAGCTGATCCTTGGTGATTTGATTTGGGTTATTTTTGAAGTTTAGTAGAGTCTTTTTCTTATTAGCTATTAGTGGGTCTAGTTTTGCTACATTTTCTTCGACCCAGTCGTTCTTTGAGAACCGTTTTTGGCCGTAGGAGGATAAAGCGCAATTATAGATGTGTGTTCTCAGAGAGTACCAGTTGTCATCCTCACTTGATGCATCTTCTACTTCTTCTACCAGTTCTTCAAACTTAGATCTAAAAATGTCTTTGGTTGATGTGATTTTAGTCGCTGTGATGATGATCTTGGCTGCTGGAGGCTCTCTTGATTTGTAAATACGACTACTTCTGGCTTTGATCTTACTGATGATGAGAGCTTGGTCTGTATTGCAGTCTGCACTGTGATATGTTCGTGTTATTCTGATGTTATTTAAAGACTGCCTACGTGTAAGAACTAGGTCTAGTTGGTGCCAGTGACCACTTCTAGCATGACGCCATGTTACTTTATGTTTATGTTTTACATTAAAGTAGGTATTAGTTACACATAGATGATTATCTGAGCAGAATTCTAGGAGTCTCTGGCCATTTTCGTTGATTTTTCCAATGCCGTGATGACCTAGGCATGTTGGCCAATATTGCTGATCAGATCCTGTGCGTGCATTGAAATCACCGAGTATATATAATAGCTCCTCTTTTGGAAGTGAGTCAATGGTCATTTGCAGTTGTTGGTAGAAGTTGTCTTTCTCTTCGCCTGATGCAGCCAACGTTGGTGCATAGGCACTAATAATATTTATTAATCGACTCTTCGTATGCAGCTGAAGTATCATTGAGCGTTCAGACACTCCTTTTGGTGTGGTTATGGAGTTTATATGTTTGTTATGTACAGCGAAGCCTACTCCATGTAGACGTGGCTTTTCGGGGCTTAGGCCTTGCCAGAAAAAAGTATAATTTTCTTCCTTTACAGAACCACAGTCTGAGAGTCTTGTTTCTTGTAGGGCAGCAATATCGACATGTAGCCTATTTAGTTCTTTATCAATGAGGGTTGTTGTTCTAATCTGTCCTTCTTTCAGTGTGTTTGCCTTAGCAAGTGCTGGGCACAAGGTCCTTACGTTCCATGTCCCAAGTTTAAACATTGGTGATTTCTTCCTCATTTCACTTTGCCTACTCTGCCTGGGCACGGAATATGGAGATAGAAGCATACTATGAAAACCTAAATACAGTTATGAAGCAAGTGAAATCATCAGACATCTTGATTGTAATGGGTAACATGGACGCTAAAGTAGGAAAAGGTAAATATAAGACCATTATAGGAAATCATGGTTTAGGAAAAAGGAATAACAGAGGAGAAAGATTAAAAGAATTTTGTGGAGAAAACAGGCTGATAATATGTAACACCTTTTTTGAGCAATAGAAAAGGAAATTATACAGTTGAAAATAGTGATTTTAGAACAATAAGCATAATGAGCCAGGTAACAAAAATTTTACTAAAAGTTATACAGGGAAGGATTCAGAATAAAATCAATACTGAATTAGATGAGCAACAATTTGGATTCAAGATAAACAGTGGCACAAAAGAACCCATATTCAGCATGAGAACATTGATTGAAAAGTACACAGAAGTTAACAAACCAATATATGCCTGCTTTATAGACTACACCAAAGCTTTCGATAGAATTCATCATAATCAACTTATAGAATGCCTAAAAGAGATACATCTAGACAACACAGACATACGACTAATATGTAATTTGGACTGGGAGCAAACAGCAATAATAAGATATAACAAGGAGAACTCTACACCCATGGACATAAAAAGAGGAGTAAGACAAGGATGCATCCTATCACCAAGCTTGTTCAATCTATACACTGAGCAAATCTTTAAAAACATCTCAGATACCAGACCTAAACATTAATGGAAAGATAATCAATAACATTAGATATGCTGATGATACCGTTCCACTAGTAGAAAATCCTAAAGACCTACAACAATTGCTTAATGTGATAAACATAATAAACACAAAATATGGACTAGATATGAATATCAAAAAGACTAAAACTATAATCATAAACAAAGAAAATTCTCAAGACCTACAAATAAATATCACAGTTGAAGGAATACATCTAGAGACAGTTCAGAGCTACAACTACCTTGGACATACTATAACCAATAATGGAAAATGTAAAATTTAAATAAACAAAAGAATAGGTATGGCAAAAAGTAATTTTAATGCCATGATAAATATACTAACAACAAAACAAATAACAGCAGGGTTGAAACTAATAATAGCAAAATGTTGCTTCTTCTCAATATTCCTGTATGGTGCAGAGACATGGACATTAGACAAGAAAACAGAACAGAAAATTGAAGCCTTTGAAATGTGGGTGTATAGAAGAATAGGTAGAATTGGATGGAAATAAAAGAAAACAAACGATGGAGTTTTAAAACAACTAAAAATAAAAAGAGAACTACTAAACACAATTAGAACAAGACAAATGAAATTGTTGGGGCATGTTAAAAGAAACCTACTAAAAGTAATATTGGTAGGGAAAATACAAGGTAAAAGAGGCAGAGGCAGACCAAGACTAACATGGACTAGTAACATCAAAAGATAGACAAGCCAATCTGTGACAACTTGCACCATCGAAGCAAGAAACAAAGTGGAATGGCGATCCATGGTAGTCAACCAACGCTGCGGAGACGGCACCCGATGATGTTGACATCTTAAAACATTTTTTTCTCTCGTGCATCCATTTTTTCCATAAATTTTGCTCTTTCATTTTTTACACTCCTGTAGTCACTCTACTAAATTAATTGTTTCACATCTTTCTAAAGTGCAGATCAATTTTTGTTGACATGTTAACAACAGAAAAATAGTTCTCATTTTTTTCCATTCTTCATAAATGCATCTTTTAGCATCACCTTTAACACGATAGAGTACATCTTAACATGTCATTTCCGCATACACTAGAAAACAGAAGGAAGCCAGTAGACTGGAAGACAGAAGCACACTTGTATCACTTCCCATTATACTGGAAAACAGGAATATATTTTACTAGTTTTGATTTTCTGAAAACTTCGGGTATAAATGGAAGTCTGTAGACTTCCTCTCCGTCCTCATAAGAGCGGGCTAGCAGTTTGGCTTCTTCATCATCCAGCTCCTTCAGTTGGTTCACAAGGCCCCGTTCCTTGAGAGTTCCTGGCAAGTGAGAAGCATTGTATCCTATCAGTGCATGTTACACAATAAGGCTAAATAAAAGAGATATCATTTGTTACAGTTGAAACTAAATCACGTGGTGTACCATTATCTCATGAGCATCATTCTTTTACCTTTACTTTTACTCTGTCATAAATGACAAGATACTCTGTAGAAATCTTAACATCTGAAGTGGAAAATCTATACAAACAATGAAAAAGGGGAAAGCTGCAGAATCCGACAGCGTACAGATAGAGATGATACAAGCGCTAGAAGATTTTGGCATTGAAGTGACCAAAGAAATGTGTATCCACATATACCATACAGGATGAATTCCAAATGAACTAAAAACATCAACTTTCAATGCATTGCCTAAAAGGAGTGCTACAGTTGAATGAAGTGATTTTAAAACAATAAGCCTAATGAACCATGCTCAAAAATCGTGCTATAGCTCGTTTCAAATCATGTGCCCAACTTTTAAAATTGATATCTTTTTAATCTCTTTTTGTAATTTTTTCAAAATTTGCATGTAAAGTTATAATGATTAGAACCCAACAGGGAATTAATTTCATTTTAAAAAAACATTTGGTTATTATTGTTGCTTATTTGATTTATATAAATTTATAACGACCCATTGATTTAGTCAAAACTTAGTGTTTACAGTATTTTAATTTAAAAATAGCGATTAAACATCCATACACGTTACAATTGACGTTTTTGCACGTTTTAATCGTGAGTTGTCTGACACAATTAGACACTTGTAGTAAACACGAGGCATTGTGTGTTCCATTTCCGTTCATTCATAGGTGTAGACGTGGAACGCTAACATTTATCATGAGTCTTAAAATGAAATTCTGCAGTTTATAAAACATCGCAATAAAAATGTATGACTAGTTTTGCAAAGAGGCTAAACGAGGAAGATTATTTCATTCTTTAGAAAACCCTGAGAATAGGACAAGACACATTTTGGATTTATCTAAACGGTCATTTAATCGCTGGATTCAAGCACGTGACCGTCAATGTTCCAAATATACAAAATCACAAGGAAGAGCAAAAATGTTGGATAATTTCGACAGTGAACTTATTAGAAGTGAAATTCGCAAAATGTTGGGTATGAATGAAACTGTTACAATAAGAAAATTAAAAGTATCGCTGAAAAAGAACAACAGTATTGAAATATCAAAGTCTACATTATGGAGGAATGTGAGAGCTGCAGGCTTTACATTCAGAAAGTATTCCAATGGACGAAACATCATCTGTGAGAAGCCACATATAGTAGTCATGAGAAGCAAGTACTTACGTGAAGTAAAAGAGGTGCGCAAGCAAGGTTATGATATTGTGTACTTGGATGAAACATGGATCAATGCTCACCACACTAACCAAAGGGAATGGCAGTCATCAGGTGGAAAGATTAAGAGATTAATACCTAGCAGCAAAGGACAGCGCTTGATAATTGCTCATGCAGGTAGTCGACAACATGGACTAATACAGAATGCAGAGCTCATTTTTCTTTCAAAATCCATAGACAATCGGGATTATCACTCTGAGATGAATGGTCACATATTTAGACATTGGATTGAAAATTATGTTCTCCCATCACTAGATCGACCATCTTGCCTAATAATGGACAATGCAGCGTACCACAACATTGTTGCACTTGAAGATAAAGTCCCGACGTCATCCAGTACAAAAGATGCTATTAAGATATGGCTCATAAAGGAGCACATACAATTTAATAACATGTACTTAAAACCTGAATTATTATCTCTAGTAAAGCAAAAACAGAGGACACAGATTTTTCAAATAGATAAGATTATCCAAGAGCACGGTCATATAAGTTTGAGGCTGCCACCTTACCATGCTCATTTAAATCCAATAGAACTAATCTGGGCAAAATTAAAAGGACAAGTGGCAGATGAAAATACAACATTCAAAATATGCGATGTAAAGACTCTTGCTAATCTCGCTTTATTAAATATAGACAAAGATTATTGGGCTAATTGTGAAGACCACGTCTTAAAACAGGAAGAGGAATATTGGAAAAATGATGGTTTGTGGAATGTTCAACCCCAAACATTTATTAATCTTTTAGACTCGTCTGATTCAGAATGAAAGTATATAGCCCCCCCCCCCCCCCACAATGTTGGCCCCTATATTGCCTTAAATTAGTTCAACAAACGGTCCTTTTCAGGACCACACAACTATGAAAATTGGACATACAGGTATACCTTAAACATCAAAGAAATATCGCCGCTTTAAGAAAACTGCAGCTGCAAGATATTTGTTAAATATACATTTAAAGGGTCTTTTGCATTGTAATAACATTTGGAAAATTTCAAAAGTATTTAACAGACGGTTAGAGAGTAATAGCGTTTTGAAGTTGAGTATATGATTTGAAACGAGCTATAGAAGTTATACAAGGAAGGATTAAGAATAAATATCAATACTGAATTAGATGCGCAGCAATTTGGATTTTGGAAAAATAGTGCGACAAAAGAAGCCATATCCAGCATGAGAACATTAATCGAAAAGTACACAGAAGTAAATAAACCAATATATGCCTGCTTCATAGGCTACACCAAAGCTTTTGATAGAGTACACCACAAACAACTTATTAATGTCTAAAAGAGATACTCTAGATAACAGGGACATTGGACTAATATGTAATCTATACTGGGTACAAACAGCAATAATAAAATATAACAAAGAGAACTCACCATCAATTGATATAAAAAGAGGAGTAAGACAGTGATGCATCCTATCACCAAGCTTGTTCAATCTATACACTGAAAAAATCTTTAAAAACATCACAGAGATGTCAGGCCTAAACATTAATGGAAAGATAATCAATAACCTTAGATATGCTGATGATACCGTTCCACTAGTAGAAAATCCTAAAGATCTACATCAATTACTTCATGAAAAAAAAAAAATGACAAGATTAGATATGAATATCAAAAAGATAAAAACTATGATCACCATCATCACCATCATCATTATGTGCCATACCGGTTGGCGTAGGTGATCATGTCCCTCCACAATCTTCTATCTACAGTGCATCGTATCAGTTCTGTTGTTGACTGTTTTCCATGCCATGACACCAAGCTATCCAGTATTTTCTCTCTTTGTCGCCCACGATCTCTCTTTTCTTTTATTTTGCTAGTTGTAACCAAGTATTCAAACTGTCCTCTTCTCATGATATGCCCGAAAATGTTGATTGCTTCTTTCTGATGTTTTTTTAAGAGCTCCCTTTTTGTGTTTGCCTCTTTGAGAACTTCCTCATTGGTCTTTTTATCTGTCCAGGGAACTTTCAACATTCTTCTGAGAAATCACATCTCTGTAGCCTCTAATTGTCTTTTCATTTGTTTGTCTACTTTCCATGATTCGCTTCCATAGGTCAGAATTGGTTCTATATAGCACCGATAAACTCTCTTTCTCATTTCTATTGACATAGATTTGTTGCATAAGATATTTTTCATTTTCTGAAAGGCTATTTTGGCCTGAGCTATTCTGCTTTTTATTTCTGCGGTGCATCTCCCATCTGATGTTATTATTGTGCCCAAGTATTTGAAACGTTGCACTTGTTTTAGATTTGTCTCGTTTATTTTTATGCTGCATGATGGTGATGATTGTTTCTTCGATATAACCATTACTTCTGTTTTCTTACTATTCAGACTGAGACCTTTCTTGTTGCTTTCTTTTACTATTATGTCTATCATTTCTTGTAGTTCATTCTCTGTCTCTGCTATTAGGAATGTGTCATCCGCATATCGCAAATTATTTATGTTGTGACCGTTGACTTCAATTCCTTTTTTGTCTACTATTGATATCATAATATTTTCGCTGTAAAGTGAAAACAAATCCGGCGACAGAACACATCCTTGTCTGACTCCTTGTTCTATATATTGGAATTGTCCTGTTTGGTTGTTAATTCGTATAGCTGCTGTTTGTTGCCAATCTATGATCATATACAAAGAAAATACTCAAAACCTACAAGTGGAGATCAAAATTGAACGAATAGACCTAGAGACAGTTCAGAGCTACACCTACCTTCGACATACTATAACCAGTAATGGAAAATGTACAACTGAAATAAACAAAAGAATAAGAATGGCAAAAAATATTTTAATGGCTTTAAAAATATACTAACATAAAAACAAGTAACACCAGGGCTGAAACTAACAATAGCAAAATGTTATGTCTTCTCAACATTCCTGTATGATGCAGAAACATGAACATTAGACAAGAAAACAGAAAATTGAAGCCTTTGAAATGTGAATATATAGAAGAAAAATGTCGAATTGGATGGAAAGAAAAGAAAACAAAAGATGACATCTTATAACAAATAAAAATAAAAAGAGAACTACTACATACAATTCAAACAAGATAAATGCGATTTTTTGGCGCATGTTAAAAGACACAACAACTTACTAAAAGTAATCTTAGAAGGGAAAATAAAAGGTAAAAAAAGAAGAGGCAGACCAAGACTAACATGAACGAGTAACATGCACCATCAAAGGAAGATACAGAGCGGAGTGGCGCTCCTTGGAGGCCAACCTTCGATGCGGAGACAGCACTCAATAATGATGATGATAATGGCTCTGTATGAGAGAAGTGGAACATACAGAGGTCTCATACTTTCAGGAATGTGTTGAACATAGGAACAGTCAATTCATCGTATCAAACTGGTCCCTGGCACCAAGACGGCCACCAGCACATGAGCTGAGACAGGTCAGCGACCCATAGCTGACTGTGTGCATAATGATCTGTGAAAAACGGAGCTGATCAAGACCTCACCCCAGTGGTGCCCTTGAAAACAGACTGTCCAGTCGGTCGAGTAGGGATTGAATGGTGAAGATAAGCTCAAATCTCAAAATGAGTTACTGATGTCGGATTTATCGGGCAGAAAGGCACGAATATCACAGTTCTACTGCAAACCACAACACAACACATCTACACACATTTATTGTCCTTTTAATGACGAACGACTTAGTGGATTCTGTATTCATCTCGAGTACAACAAGGACACATAATGAGTGTTTGCTGATGAGAGATCTATTTTGTGCGCCTTTCGAGCCTGTCTTGTTGCTCGTTGCTACTGTTTTAGTTGTCTCACAAGCTGCAGCCCTCGACGACAAGATGTGTCACATTCTTCAAACAAATAACAAAACATATGCTCCAAATGAAAGAAAACATATGCTACGAATACAAGAAAATATATGCAACAAATTGATTAAAACATATGCTACTAATTGAACAAGACACATGCTACAAATTGAAGAAAACATATGCTACAAGTTAAGTAAAACGTATGTTACAAATTAAAGAAAACATCCGCTACAAATTGAAGAAAACATAGTACAAATTGAAGAAAACATATGCTACAAATTAAAGAAAACATAAACTACAAATTGAAGAAAACATGCTACAAATTGAACAACATAAATGCCACAAATTGAAGAAAACATATGCTACTAATTGAAGAAAACATGCTATAAATTGAAAAACATACATGCTACAAATTGAAGAAAACGTATGCTATAAATTACACAAAACATCTACTACATATTGAAAATAAAACATACGCTTCAAATTGAAGAAAACATATGCTACAAATTTAAGAAAACATATGCTACAAATTGAAGAAATAATATGCTAGCATATGAAAAAAACTTATATTGTAAATTGAAGAAAAGATATGCTACAGTATGAACAAAACACAGATTACAAATTGAACAAAACACAGACTACAAATTGAACAAAACACAGACTACAAATTGAACAAAACACAGACTACAAATTGAACAAAACACAGACTACAAATTGAACAAAACACAGACTACAAATTGAACAAAACACAGACTACAAATTATTCTTAACTTTGTTTCATTCATCATCATCTAGATTACCCCCAGAAAGTACTCTACTCCCATGAAAGCTACTGTAAAATTGTACCTGTCCATCGTCTGCAGCAGTCAATCCCAGCTCGTATGGGATATCTTGGATATATCTTCTAGATCTTCCTCTCCCTCGTTCAGTTGGAACTATGCCCCCCCCCCCACTTTTCCCATTTAATTATCTTCTCTAATATATTATGTCGTTTCTCATGACCACAATATTTTTACTTCTGGTTTTTATGATCTTTATCAATCAGTTTTCCCTATTTTAGGTTCTTGCAACAAAGAAATGTTTGTTCTTTTCTTAGTTCAGGTTATTCTTGGTATTTATTTATTTTTCTTTTTTATAGAACTTGCATTCAAATCCATGGTTCAGCTAATTTGTCGATTGTCTATGCTTTACAGACATATGTTGCCTTGGGATAAAAATGGGTTAAAATTGAGTGATTAGAAACGGTTATTTAAAATAGCGTATCAGATCGTCCCTATGATGAAGGACCTACAAAATAAAGTTTTAGAAACCAACTGACCTGGTATTGTGTTGTCCAGGAAACAAGCGAAGAAGCCACCAACGAAGGAAGGGTTGGACAGCAGCACTTGCAAGAGGTTATTGATGTGGGTGTTACCTGTCAGTTGAGGAGAAACATGGGTTCAGGTATTGTCAATAGAGCGGGGAGAAGTGACGTCAGGTATTGTAAAATAAAGAGAGGGGAAGTGACGTCAGGTATTGTCAATAGAGCGGGGAGAAGTGACGTCAGGTATTGTAAAATAAAGAGAGGGGAAGTGACGTCAGGTATTGTCAATAGAGCGGGGAGAAGTGACGTCAGGTATTGTCAATAGAGCGGGGAGAAGTGACGTCAGGTATTGTCAATAGAGCGGGGAGAAGTGACGTCAGGTATTGTCAATAGAGCGGGGAGAAGTGACGTCAGGTATTGTCAATAGAGCTGGGAGAAGTGACGTCAGGTATTGTCAATAGATCGGGGAGAAGTGACGTCAGGTATTGTCAATAGAGCTGGGAGAAGTGACGTCAGGTATTGTCAATAGAGCTGGGAGAAGTGACGTCAGGTATTGTCAATAGAGCGGGGAGAAGTGACGTCAGGTATTGTCAATAGAGCTGGGAGAAGTGACGTCAGGTATTGTCAATAGAGCTGGGAGAAGTGACGTCAGGTATTGTCAATAGAGCGGGGAGAAGTGACGGCAGGCATTGTCAGTAGAGCGGGGAGAAGTGACGTCAGGTATTGTCAGTAGAGCGGGGAGAAGTGACGTCAGGTATTGTCAATAGAGCGGGGAGAAGTGACGTCAGGTATTGTCAGTAGAGCGGGGAGAACTGACGTCAGGTAATGTCAGTAGAGCGGGGAGAAGTGACGTCAGGTATTGTCAATAGAGCGGTGAGAAGTGACGTCAGGTATTGTCAGTAGAGCTGGGAGAAGTGACGTCAGGTATTGTCAATAGAGCTGGGAGAAGTGACGTCAGGTATTGTCAATAGAGCGGGGAGAAGTGACGTCAGGTATTGTAAATAGAGCTGGGAGAAGTGACGTCAGGTATTGTCAATAGAGCTGGGAGAAGTGACGTCAGGTATTGTCAATAGAGCGGGGAGAAGTGACGTCAGGTATTGTCAATAGAGCTGAGAGAAGTGACGTCAGGTATTGTCAATAGAGTGGGTAGAAGTGACGTCAGGTATTGTCAATAGAGCGGGGAGAAGTGACGTCAGGTATTGTCAATAGAGTGGGTAGAAGTGACGTCAGGTATTGTCAATAGAGCGGGGAGAAGTGACGTCAGGTATTGTTAGTGAGAGCGGGGAGAAGTGAGGTCAGGTATTGTCAATAGAGCGGGGAGAAGTGACGTCAGTAGAGCGGGGAGAACTGACGTCAGGTATTGTCAGTAGAGCGGGGAGAAGTGACGTCAGGTATTGTCAGTAGAACGTGGAGAAGTGACGTCAGGTATTGTCAGTAGAGCGGGGAGAAGTGACGTCAGGTATTGTCAGTAGAGCGGGGAGAAGTGACGTCAGGTATTGTCAGTAGAGCGCGGAGAAGTGACGTCAGGTAATGTCAGTAGAGCTGGGAGAATTGACGTCAGGTATTGTCAGTAGAGCGGGGAGAAGTGATGTCAGGTATTGTCAATAGAGCGGGGAGAAGTGACGTCAGGTATTGTCAGTAGAGCGGGGAGAAGTGACGTCAGGTATTGTCAATAGAGCGGGGAGAAGTGACGTCAGATATTGTCAGTAGAGCGTGGAGAAGTGACGTCAGGTATTGTCAATAGAGCGGGGAGAAGTGACGTCAGGTATTGTCAATAGAGCGGTGAGAAGTGACGTCAGATATTGTCAGTAGAGCGGGGAGAAGTGACGTCAGGTATTGTCAATAGAGGGGAGAAGGAAGTAAGATATTGTCAACAGAAGGAAGAAGTGACGTCAGGTTTTGTAAATAGAGAAGGGAGAAGTGAGGTCAAGCATTGCCAAATATACATTGGAGAAGTTTTGTCAAGTATTACCAATGGAGATGGTAGAAGTGACGTCAGGTATTGTCAACAAATGGGAGAATTGACGTCAGATATTGTCAATAGAGGTGAGTAGTGACGTCAGGTATTATCAGTTGAGGAGAGAAGTATCGTCAGGTATAGTCTAGAGAGAATAGAAGTGAGGTTATGTAGTGCCCATAGACCGGAGAAGTAACGTCAGGTATTGTCAATACACACGGGAGACGTGATGTGAGACATTGTCAATAGACAGTGAAGAATTAACATCAGGTAGTGTCAATAGTGTTTTCAAGTCGGGTAATTTTACCTGCTACTCTATGCAGTAAGCAGTACAACCTGTGGCTGCCCTGCTGCCTTGCAGGTAAGCTCGGGAGAGTAAAAGGCTAAGGGAGGGTACCCCGAAGTAAACCAACCCCACTGCCTTGTGGGTGAGACTTTTTAGTCAAAGGCTAACGGAGCCAACCGTAAACAAACCGACGGAAGGCAACAGAAAACCACCGTCGTAATGTCTTTGTACAATCATGAATCGCAACAACAATAGAAATAACGACAACAACGTTAAGGGGGATTCCAATGGAAAACCCTCGTTCGGTAGGTGACATCATGTGCTACAGGTGATACCCGATCGTCAAACAGCAAAATAAAGATAAAATAAACACTAAAGATAGGTACTTGGAATGTGAGAACACTCATGTAGAAGGGTAAACTAGAAAACATCATACAGGAAATGAAAATAATGGGTTTACAATTACTGGGACTTTGCGAAATGAGATACGCCGGATCAGGGGAGATGTATTCTGATAAAAATAAAATAATCTATTCTGGAGGTACTGAACACCAAAGAGGAGTAGGTATCATCTTGGATGCAGAAAGAGCAAGAACAGTGAAAGGCTTTTACTCAATATCTGACATAGTCCTTTTGGTGAAATTGAATGGAAAGCCAATAGACATAAATCTTATACAAGTTTATGCACCAACAGCAGACAGTCTAGAGGAAACAATTGATAAATTTTACAACGAGTTAAATGAGGCACTTCATAAATGCAAACCACGTGAATACACCATAGTTCTAGGGGATTATAACGCAAATGTAGGAAAGGAAAGAGTTGAGGATCAACAAAACAAGCCTCAGTTAACATCAAGTTAAATTTAGATTTATTAAAATCAGACAAGAAGCTGCTCGACAAATATAAAATCACAATTCATAACCGGTACAATGCAATAGAGAAGATACAAAACATTGATGAACAGTGGGAAATGCTAAAATAATCAATGCAACAAACATCAAAAGAGTTCATACCACCTGTGAGGACAAATTCAAGAAAGAAATGGATGACAGATGACATTTTGCAGCTAATTGATACAAGAAGAAGAAATAAAGAAAATAAAGATGAGTATAAGAGATTAAATAAAGAAATTGTAATAAAATACAATGAAGCAAAAGAAGCATGGTTAAAAGACAGATGCAAAGAGATTGAAATGCAACAAAAAGGAGATCCTAAAGCTATTTTCAAACAAATTGAGGAATTAACTGGAAGAAAAACGCAATCAAAAACTGGATGTCTAAGATGAAAGGAATGAGAACTGTTGATTGATCAAGAAAACATAAGGGAACGATGGACAGAATACATTAAAGATCTTTATAATGATGAACGAACGGAAGTAAATATTAAGGATAATGGAGAAGGACCAGAAATACTCAGAGAAGAAGTGTAAGACGCCTTGCGCAATATGAAAGCAGGAAAAGCTCCTGGACCAGATAATATAACTAAAGAAGAGATTGAAGCCATGGGTGATTTTGGAATAGAAATAATAAAAAAAATATTGAATGATATCTACAACAGCGGATATATACCAGACGACATGCTCAAATCAATATTCATAGCCCTACCAAAGAAATCGGGTGCGATTGAATGCGATGATCATCGCACAATAAGCCTTATGAGTCATATGACTAAGATATTACTAAGAATCATCATGCGAAGAGTGCGAAATAAAATCAGCCCAGAAATTAGCGATGAACAGTGTGGTTTTGTTAGAGATAAAGGAACAAGCAATGCCATTTATATCATAAGAGCTTTAGAAGAAAGAGCCATAGAGATGAAAACAGATCTATACCTATGTTTCATAGATTACACCAAGGCTTTTGGCAAAGTAAAGCACCAAGAAATAATCAAAATTTTAGAAAGCATAAACATAGACAGCAAAGATCTAAGAATAATAAAGAACATGTACTGGCAACAAACAGCGGCCATAAGAATTGGAAACCAATTGGGAATGCTTCAACAAATAAAACAGGATGTTAGACAAGGTTGTGTGCTGTCACCAGATTTGTTTAACATTTATAGTGAGATTATTTTAAGATCCATAAGGGGCATGCCTGAAATAACAATTGGAGGTCATAATATAAATATCTAAGGTATGCTGATGATACAGTCTTAACTCGCTAAGAGTGAAAATGAGTTACAAGAAATATTGGACATTATAGTGAAAGAAAGCAAAAAAAAAAAAAAAGGACTCAGCCTTAATAGTAAAAAGACAGAGGTAATGGTAACAACAAAGAAAAAGACATCACCTCAATGCAAAATAAAGACAAGTGGAACAATATTAAAACAGGTTAATGAATTTAAATATTTGGGAATTTTGTTAACCTCAGACGGAAGATGTACTACAGAGGTGAGATGTAGAATGGCTCAGGCAAAAGCAGCTTTCCAAAAAATGAGGAAAATACTATGCAATCCATTTTTGACAATAGAAACAAGAAAAAGCGTTCTTAAATGTTACGTAGAGCCAGTTTTAACATATGGATGCGAATCATGGACAATAGGACCACAGACAAGAAAATCACTGGAGTCTGTAGAAATGTGGTTTTACAGAAGAATTGTGAGAGTATCATGGACAGCTAAGAAGAGTAATGAAGATGTTCTGAGTGAGGTCAAAGCAAAAAGAGAGCTAATTTCCAATATTAGGAAGAAACAATCATCATTTTTTGGCCATGTAATGAGAAGATAACAACTGGAATATATTGTAACAACTGGAAAAATTGAGGGACGTAGAGATAGAGGGAAGCAAAGAGAAAAAAAATAACAGACAGCTTAAGAGAATGGCTTGGCAGAAGGTCATGTATCAGGAATGTTAAATAGCTGCCGAGATCGAAAGTTGTGGAGAGACATAATCACCTACGCCAGCAGGCCCGGTACTTGATGATGATGAGTGTCAATAGAGAGGGAGAAATGACGTCTGATATTTTCATTAAAAAGGTGGAGAGGTGGCGCCATATATTATCAATGAAGAGGTGACAAGTGATGTCAGGTATTGTCAATAGAGGGAAGAAGTGTAGTCAAATATTGTCAATAGTTAAGGAAGTGAAAAATGAAGTCAGGTATTGTCAAATAGAGTGGAGAAATGAAATCAGGTTTTGTCAATAGCGTGGGATGTGAAGTAAAGTATAGTCGTTAGTGGGGGAGAGGTGATGTCAGGCATTGTCAGTAGAAAAGGGAGATGTGACATCTGATATTGTCAATATAGAGGGGAGAAATTACGTTATGTATTGTCAATAGAG
Organism: Megaustenia siamemsis; assembly: GCA_032433765.1. Lineage (NCBI taxonomy): Eukaryota > Metazoa > Mollusca > Gastropoda > Stylommatophora > Ariophantidae > Megaustenia > Megaustenia siamemsis. The sequence continues at coordinate 188,197,344 of JAVIAB010000092.1, forward strand.
GGGAGATGTGAAATCAGGATCTGTTAACAGAGGGAAGAAGTGACTTTTGGTGATGTAAATAAAGAGAAGAATTGAAGTCAGGAAATATCACTCGACAGGAGAGGTGGCATAATATATTGTCAACAGAGCTATGTCAACATCATCAAGAGCCATGCTCAGTAATGATTACTTCCATCCATCTACATCTGTTACTTTCATACTGGCATTTCATTATTTCACTTCCGCTTTGCTTCATTCGGATCACCTGTATCATTCAACTCACCTGTTTCATTGAACCCAATCTCTGTTACACAACCCACCTGTTTCTCACTGAAATCAGTCTTATCGCACAACTCGCTCGCCCCACGAAACATACCTATATCAGGGAACAGGCAAACAATTGCAGTGGCTGCGGTAAAGCTGGTACCAAGACAATATTAGAAAACGTTCTATGACGACAGTTTTACAAAAGAAAACCAACATATTTTTGAGGTTTCTTTTTAATTGCGACCTTTCTCAGAAAACAAGGACAACAAAAAGGAACGGACACGCAAAGGAAAAATACAACATGTTTGAAAGCAACTAAAACTGGTAAACAAAGAAAGAGAACATATGACGATAATGAAATGTATGTTTGTTTTGGATGTTCCAAGTCCTCTCCAGTCGAAAGCTAGAGAGGAAATTGAAAACCACTTCACGAGAAACAGAAAACGAGAATTAAGCGGAAGGGGTAAAGTGCCCACATGCTGAGGGTGAGATACAGGATGAAAGAAATGACACCCTACGACACGCGTATATCAACTATTACATATGTCCATCCATAATGTGGCGATACAGACGTACTGCTCAAATCACCTGAACCACACAACTCACCTGAACCACACAACTCACCTGTATCACACATCTGACCTGTATCACTTAAATCACTGGTAACGCTCAACTCACCTGTAATCACACAACCCAACTGTATCAATCACCTCATTTGTAATCACACAAGTCACATTATTCACACAATTCACCTGTACTCACACAACGCACCTGTACAACTCAACTCAGCTGTAATAACTCAACGAACATGTACCACTCAACTCACCTCTATCACTCAACTCACCTGTGTCACTTAACTCATCTGTGTCACTCAACTCACCTGTGCGACTCAACACACCACTATCACTCAACTCACCTGTATCTATCGCTGTAGGATTGTTCCCAACCCAGTACGGCATCATCATACCCAACAAGAGCGAGCTGCCAATAATGGCCAGATTTCTCGTAGAATTCAAGTCTACAAACTGTCAATAGAAGCCAAATTCACCCATTACACTTCTACCTGTTTATAAATAGTGAATGGAAGAAATGACATCACAGTACATAACTGGGGTAAAATAAAGAAGGAAACAGCATGTATGTGAGCAAGTACAAAGACGATAGAAACATATAAATACATGATTGCTCAACATAATTAGCAATGTATGTAACTAGATAATTAATAAACTCTGTGTTGAGACAAGAAGATCGTCACAAACTCTAAAATAAATTCAGAAATAGATGTTGCTTAAAATGTATTTAATGAACACACGCTGATACCATTGAAGTTATCCTTATGACGTGTTTGTTAAGCCCGCTCGAGACCAACATGAGGACTACAAAGGTGAATCCAAGTGATGATTCAAGGCTGGATAGGGATGAGAAAAGAGATCAGAATAGCAAACGTGGCTTTAAGTGTTTAATCCTCGAAAACAAATATGGCGATCAAAGATACTCAACATGAAAAGATAACTTAGAATTTTCAACTCAAATGTTTTATAACCTTCATTTATGTTTGTGACAGCTGGAAAACATCAAAGGAGACTGAGGACAAAACTCAACGCATCTGAGGACAAATGTCTAAGAAATATACTTTTGTATTAAATTGAATTAATATAAGACTAATGCTGAAATAAGATATATGGCTATAGAACCATTTATCTCATCTACTAATATGAAAAAAATATGAACATATATCGAGCAGGTATTTAGAAGAAACAACCAGAGAATTACTAAGTAGCTCTCAAATAGGAGACATCTGGTCAGAGGAAAAAAGATGACGACCTCAACAAACACTGAAATGAACTATAACAAAAGAGGCAAGGTTGGCAGGTATAAACTCACTCTCTATAACTGAAGAGCTCGACCAGAATAGAGACAAATGGCGGGAGAATATACGAGCTCTATGTGTTGCCTAACTGGAAGGATAAAAAATAGAGACAAATGGCGGGAGAATCTACGAGCTCTATGTGTTGCCTAACTGGAAGGATAAAAAATAGAGACAAATGGCGGGAGAATCTACGAGCTCTATGTGTTGCCTAACTGGAAGGATAAAAAATAGAGACAATTGGCGGGAGAATCTACGAGCTCTATGTGTTGCCTAACTGGAAGGATAAAAAATAGAGACAATTGGCGGGAGAATCTACGAGCTCTATGTGTTGCCTAACTGGAAGGATAAAAAATAGAGACAAATGGCGGGAGAATCTACGAGCTCTATGTGTTGCCTAACTGGAAGGATAAAAAATAGAGACAAATGGCGGGAGAATCTACGAGCTCTATGTGTTGCCTAACTGGAAGGATAAAAAATAGAGACAATTGGCGGGAGAATCTACGAGCTCTATGTGTTGCCTAACTGGAAGGATAAAAAATAGAGACAAATGAGGACCGAATTGATGAGCCATATGTGCCATCTGAACGGTATTGGAAGGATCAATAATCAAGTAGAGATAAGAAAACTTGATGACGTTCAGAGCCCGAGATGGAATAAAATAGGAATCGATGGTGGGTGGTGCAAGTACAAAGGAGTGGTTTATGAGACGGATAATAGATGGTTATAAACAGCGAGATGCTGTATCAATAGGATAATAGATGGTTATAAGCAGCGAGGTGCTGTATCAATATGTTGACATGATCACTTTAAACTCGGGAAACCGAAGAATATGCTAAAGCTCGTCAAACATGGCCGGTTCAACAGTGTTAGTTTAGAACGGTGTGGATAGAGATGTGATAAACACAGATAGAAAGAGAGAGTGAGAAAACAAGCCATTACATGTGGTAAGAAAAATAACAGCAATATCTAAAAAAAATTGAAGTTCTAGATCATAAATGGGGCAATAGAGAGCAAAGGTTTAGCGCCCTGCACTTGTAGAATAGAGACGCTTGTCTAGACCAAATACTTGGAGATGTCTGCTAATTGGGGAAGTTAAGTGGTGGCCACAGTGTATTGTTGAGGTGGGCAATCGGAGAGAGGACTCAAGCAGACAAACGTCCCAAACATTTTCTAGTTTGTTTCACGGTCGCCATGAACTGAAAACGATGCAGAAACGGGCGGCAGGCAAGCAGACATTAACTCGTCAACTGAGACATAGACGCCTTGAGCAAGACAATCGACTTTAGACCACTAATCATAACTACAGACGGAGAGTGTTAGAGTGAAGAAATGATATAATGAAGTTTTATATTATTAGCTCGTGTCCCTAGGACAAATTGTGATTAGATAAGAGAGTCGACATCGAAGTTGTTGAACTTGGCATCTGTACATGTCCTGACATATATTCTAGGAGTTAGATATGGCGTGATATCAAAGTTGTTGAACTTGATAGTGGTACATGTCCTGACATATATTCTTGGAATTAGATATGGGGTGTCCAAGAAGGATGATTTCCACTGGCACAGATCATAGAGATATAGAGATGAAAATGGAAACTGTACCAGCCACACGTTACTGCCGTCATTATCGCCGGTCATCTCATCAACTTCCATGCCTGGTGGTGCAGATGATCATGTCTCTCCACAACTTAAGATCTAGACAGATATTTATCATTTCCGTTGTTGACCTTCTGCCAAAGCCATTCTCTTAAGTTGTCTTGTATATTTTCTCTTTGCTTCCCTCTATACCATCGTCCCTCAATTTTTCCAGTTGTTACAATATATTCCAGCTATTCCCTTCTCATTACATGGCCAAAAAATGATAATTGTTTCCTCCCAATATTGGAAATTAGCTCTCTTGTTTTCTTTGGCCTTTTTCCGAACGTTTTCATTACTCTTCTTAGTTTTCTATGAAATTCTCAATATTCTTCTGTAAAACCACATTTCTACAGCCTTCAGTGATTTTCTTGTCTATTGTTTTATTGTCAATGATTCACATCCATATGTTAAAACTGGCTCTACATAACATTTAAGAACTCTTTTTCTTGTTTCTATTTCAAAAATTGATTGCACAGTATCTTCCTAATTTTTTGGAAAACTGCTTTTGCCTGAGCCATTCTGCATCTCACCTCTGTTGTACATCTACCATCTGAGGTTAAAATTGTTGCCAGATATTTAAATTCATTTGCCTGTTTTAATATTGTTCCATTTGTCTTTATTGTGCATTGCGGTCATGTCTTTTTATCTGCTGCTACCATTACCTCTGTCTTTTTGCTATTAAGGCTTAAGTCCTTTTACTATTGCTTTTTTTCACTATAATGTCTAGCATTTCTTGCAACTCATTTTGACTCTTATCGATTAAGACTGCATCATCAGCATACCTTATATTTTTTATTGTATGACTTCCAATTGTTATTATTTATTGCATGCCCCTTATGGATCATAAAATAATCTCACTATAAATATTACATAAATCTGATGACAGCACATAATCTTGCCTAACACGCTATTTTATTTGTTGAAACTTTCCAACTTGATCTCCAGTTCTTATGGCCTTTATTTGTTGCCAGTGCATGTTCGTTATTGTTCGTAGATTTTTGCTGTCTACGTTTTTGATTTACGTTTACAGACTTTATATTATTTCTGAGTGCTTTACTTTTTCAAATGCTGTGGTATAATCTACGAAACAGCTGTTTAAATCTGTTTCTACCTGTAGACTCTTTCTACTAAAGATCTTACGATATATATGACATTGTTCTTTCCTTTACCTGCAACATAATCCCACTGTTCATCACTAATTTATTAACTGATTTTGTTTCGCATTTTTCCCGTGATGATTCTTAGTAATATCTTAGTCATGTGACTCATAAGGCTTATTTTGCGATTATCATCGCATTCAATCGCACCCGATTTCTTTGATAGGGCTATGAATATTGATTTAGCAGCTCACCAGGTATATATCGTTGTTGTGGATATAATTCAATATTTGTGTTATTATTTCTATTCCAAAATCACCCATGGCTTCAAGCTCTTCTTTAGTTACATTATCTGGTCCGGAAGCTGTTCCTGCTTTCATATTTTGCAAGGCGTCTTTCACTTTATCTTTGAATATTTCTGGTCCTTCCCCATTATCCTTAATATTTACTTCTGTTCGATCATCATCATTAAGATCTTTAATGTATTCTGTCAATCGTTCCCTAATGCTCCTCTTGTTCAGTCAACAGTTCTCGTTTCTTTGATTTTAAACATCAAGTTTCTAATTGTGTTTTTCTTCTTGTAAATTCTTAAATTTATTTGTATATAGCTTTAGCATCTCCTTTTTGTTGCGTTTCAGTCTCTTAGCATGTCTGTTTAGCCATGATTCTTTTGTTTCATTGAATTTTATTTCAATTTCTTTATTTAATTTCTTATACTCATCGTTGTTATCCTTATATCTTCTTCTTGTATTCATTAGCTGTAAAATGCCATCTGTCATAATTTTTTTTTAATTTGTCCTCATTGGTGGTATGAACTCTTTTGATGTTATTGAGTTATTTGCGGGTCATCATCATTGCACTCCGAATATGTCCAATGGTGCTCAGATCCCCTCCTCAGCAATTCCCTCAGTGTCCAGCGACTGATGACTCCAGTTCTAGGAAAAATTGAAAAAAAAAGAAAAAATGGTATGTTAGAAGCTTGACGTGATTAGTAGACGCTCAATAGGCCTTCAGCAGGAACAAACAAACAACATACACACACAGATATGTGAATAAATAAAACTAATCCTACATAGCTAACTAGTAATGAAACATCAAAAACAAAATAATCGAATATGTTGACTTCCCTGTGTGTCGTGGACCGTGGTCAGGCTGGGAAAGGAATTTCTCACCCGTGTAGCTTTAATTTATACCCTCTGGTCAGAGGTGAAGGGTTCTAAAAATATACGAGTGGGGGGGGGGAACGCTATCTAGGTACGTCGACTACAAAGGCACAGGCAATATATTAAAGTATCTACGGGCTCATAAATACATGTATGCACACACACAGATGCGTGCACATACTAATACATACCAACATACACATACACACACATACATGTGTATGCATACAAGCAAGCACACATACATGCATGTATATGCATATACATATATATATATATCAATACCCGTGCCTATGAACACATACATGCATGTGCACATCCATACGGGGACAATCATATGTGTGGAAATGTGCGTATGACCCACATGATTCTTTTAGCCTTTCCCACTTTTCTTTAATGCTTTGTATCTTCTCTATTACAATGCACCGGTTCTGAATTGTGATGTTATATTTGTCTTGGAACCTTTTGTTTGATTTGAGGAAATCTAAATTTAACTTGATATTAACGGAGTCTCATTTTGCTGTTTTTAATTTTACTCTAAGCTTTCCCACAACTGGTACATGATCACTATTATAATCTGTCCTCGTCTAATTTTCATACATGTGGGACTGTTCCTAAATATTTTGTTTCTCATTGTGTAATCAATTTGGTTACGTGTGTTGTTTCCTGGGATTTAATAGTTGTACAAGTCGGTATCGGCAGTAGCCTAAATCATAAAAAAACAAAGCCAACATTCAATATGTATCTGAAATTCAAATAGAAGATCTCAAAAGAATGCAGTGTCGTTAGAACATGATAGTCTCAGTAGAGATGGAAACATTTAATAGTTTAATGTAATTGTGTTATGAGACAGTGCAATGTAGTGGTGTAATGAGACAGTGCAATGTAATAGTGTAGTGGGAGAGTGTAATGTTAATTGAGATAATCGTGGTGTGTTAAGGGAGAGTAAGACTCACGAGATAGTGTACGAGTTCAAGGTCTTGCATGAAGATTAGAATGAGTTGAGTTGGGGAGAGCGGTCATGCATGAAGAGAGAACAAAGGGGAGTGGAGTTAACTGCATAGTTTAAGTGATGGTAAATCTCGTGAATATTAGGGAATCTCTGGAGACACGGAGAGTGATTAAAATTAAGAGAGTGAAACGAGATCGAGGTGAGAAGAGACGTGGCAAGATTCTATTGGTCAAGACATGAGGTATTTAAGGGTCTAGTTAGATATTAGGATGTTCTGTTACTATAGGGAAGAGTGACAGTGAGCAGAATATTAAGTAAATTGCTGTGATATTATGTTTCAAGGAGGAGAACAGAAGTACTTGTTGTAATGCGCGATGAGTCATGAGTTTAGTTATGGATAGTTAAGAGGGAGTCAGAACCTCCTTATCACTGCTTTGACAGCTGCAGCGGTCACCAACGCCGCCCAGCCTCATTGTCACTGAGATTTGTGTATTCAGTGGATTGTTGTAAATAAATGTATTCACGTGCTTGTGTTACAATGAAACTTGTGTACTAACTTAATTGCCTGTAGATGTGTTGATAAGCTGTAACCTGTAGACCGTCTGGTTCAACCCAGTTGTGAAACAAAACACAACGCGAAGTAAAACTATTTACGACGGTCAAGGAATCGAGGCTTCCACATTGTCAGAATGTTTGAGCTATAGCTTTTGAGTAGCTCTAGGTAAATTTCATCATTATCAGATACTCAAGATCACGGTAGTTATAGTTGATCAATCAAGTTAAATCAAGTTAAGCCATCATCGAGAGCATTACAATCATTCTCATGAGCAAAGTATAAATTAATCGTACTCTTCAATGATCAATTGTCAAGTCCTCAAGTAGAGTTAAATCATTTCACGGCACGAGTGTAATGCCACATTTGTTGTCGTGACCTTTAGGTCATCTACAAGAACCTGAATCTTTATGTAAGAGAGACGTTACAAGTCAGCGAAAAAAACTGGAATTCTTGTCAACAGGTATTGTAAGAGGTGGAGGAGGAAAGAAGGAACTAATTAACAAGAAAGTTTGTCAAGTAACCTACAGAGTCACATTGTTTGTTCTCTATAGCTCGTTTCAAATAATGTGCCCAACTTTTAAAATCGATATCTTTTAAATCTCTTTTTGTAATTTTTTCAAAATTTGCATGTAAAGTTATAATGATTAGAACCCAACAGGGAATTAATTTCATTAAAAAAAAACATTTGGTTATTATTGTTGCTTATTTGATTTATATAAATTTATAACGACCCATTGATGTAGTCAAAACTTAGTGTTTACAGTATTTTAATTTTAAAATAGCGATTAACAATCCATCCACGTTACAATTGACGTTTTCCCACGCTTTCCACGTGAGCTGTCTGACACAATTAGACACTTGTAGAAAACACGAGGCATTGTGTGTTCCATTTCCGTTCATTCATAGGTGTAGACGTGGAACGCTAACATTTATCATGAGTCTTAAAATGAAATTATGCAGTTTACAAAACATCGCAATAAAAATGTATGACTAGTTTTGCAAAGAGGCTAAACGAGGAAGATTATTTCATTCTTTAGAAAACCCTGAGAATAGGACAAGACACATTTTGGATTTATATAAACGGTCATTTAATCGCTGGATTCAAGCACGTGACCGTCAATGTTCAAAATATACAAAATCACAAGGAAGAGCAAAAATGTTGGATAATTTCGACAGTGAACTTATTAGAAGTGAAATTCGCAAAATGTTGGGTATGAATGAAACTGTTACAATAAGAAAATTAAAAGTATCGCTGAAAAAGAACAACAGTATTGAAATATCAAAGTCTACATTATGGAGGAATGTGAGAGCTGCAGGCTTTACATTCAGAAAGTATTCCAATGAACGAAACATCATCTGTGAGAAGCCACATATAGTAGTCATGAGAAGCAAGTACTTACGTGAAGTAAAAGAGGTGCGCAAGCAAGGTTATGATATTGTGTACTTGGATGAAACATGGATCAATGCTCACCACACTAACCAAAGGGAATGGCAGTCATCAGATGGAAAGATTAAGAGATTAATACCTAGCAGCAAAGGACAGCGCTTGATAATTGCTCATGCAGGTAGTCGACAACATGGACTAATACAGAATGCAGAGCTCATTTTTCTTTCAAAATCCATAGACAATCGGGATTATCACTCTGAGATGAATGGTCACATATTTAGACATTGGATTGAAAATTCTGTTCTCCCATCACTAGATCGACCATCTTGCCTAATAATGGACAATGCAGCGTACCACAACATTGTTGCACTTGAAGATAAAGTCCCGACGTCATCCAGTACAAAAGATGCTATTAAGATATGGCTCATAAAGGAGCAAATACAATTTAATAACATGTACTTAAAACCTGAATTACTATCTCTAGTAAAGCAAAAACAGAGGACACAGATTTTTCAAATAGATAAGATTATCCAAGAGCACGGTCATATAAGTTTGAGGCTGCCACCTTACCATGCTCATTTAAATCCAATAGAACTAATCTGGGCAAAATTAAAAGGACAAGTGGCAGATGAAAATACAACATTCAAAATATGCGATGTAAAGACTCTTGCTAATCTCGCTTTATTAAATATAGACAAAGATTATTGGGCTAAATGTGAAGACCACGTCTTAAAACAGGAAGAGGAATATTGGAAAAATGATGGTTTGTGGAATGTTCAACCCCAAACAGTTATTAATCTTTTAGACTCGTCTGATTCAGAATGAAAGTATATAGCCCCCACAATGTTGGCCCCTATATTACCTTAAATTAGTTCAACAAACGGTCCTTTTCAGGACCACACAACTATGAAAATTGGACATACAGGTACACCTTGATATTATCGTCCGTCCTCGAACTGAGCAGACAATAATTCTCCTGGTGTTTTGTATTATCCAGTTATTTCCCCATTACGGCCACGCCTTTACCTAGTGAAAATTAATCATAGACCAGCAACTACGGTAATTTCTATTCTTTAGGGCTTCACAATTTACAATTTTGACAAACATCAAAGAAATATCGCCGCTTTAAGAAAACTGCAGCTGCAAGATATTTGTTAAATATACATTTAAAGGGTCTTTTGCATTCTAATAACATTTGGAAAATTTCAAAAGTATTTAACAAAGGGTTAGAGAATAATAGCGTTTTGAAGTTGGGAACATGATTTGAAACGAGCTATAGTCAACGAGCCAAGTGAATGAACTGGAAATAAAATAGACGTTGTATTAGTAACCTATCAAAGCTATCAAGAATATTTCAACAATGTTGTCAAAGTATGTCAAGAAAATAAGAAATTATACTAACGGTATAAAGGTTGATATTGTATGTAACGTACGAAGTAAATTAAGTAGCAATGAATAATCAAGTCATATATATATTCACATTAACTCAACAAGAACTTAAAATAGCAAGTTATCATGAAAGCTCAAGACAAATCATGCTCAAGTTATCTTGAAACACAAGACAAAGCGTGCTCAAGTTATCATGAAAGTTCCAGACAAAGAATGATCAAGTTATCTTGAAAGCTCAAGACAAGGTATACTCAAGTTATCATGAAAGCTCAAGACAAAGTATGCTCAAGTTTTCGAGACAACTCAAGACAAAGTATGCACAAGTTGTCGAGACAACTCAAAGACAAAGTATGCACAAGTTGTCGAGACAACTCAAGACAAAGTATGCACAAGTTATCATGAACGTTCAAGACAAAGTATGCACAAGTTGTCGAGACAACTCAAGACAAAGTATGCACAAGTTATCATGAACGTTCAAGACAAAGTATGCTCAAGTTGTCGAGACAACTAAAGACAAAGTATGCTAAGTTGTCGAGACAACTCAAGACAAAGTATGCACAAGTTATCATGAACGTTCAAGACAAAGTATGCACAAGTTGTCGAGACAACTCAAGACAAAGTATGCACAAGTTATCATGAACGTTCAAGACAAAGTATGCACAAGTTATCATGAACGTTCAAGACAAAGTATGCTCATGTTGTCGAGACAACTCAAGACAAAGTATGCACAAGTTATCATGAACGTTCAAGACAAAGTATGCACAAGTTGTCGAGACAACTCAAGACAAAGTATGCACAAGTTATCATGAACGTTCAAGACAAAGTATGCTCAAGTTGTCGAGACAACTCAAGACAAAGTATGCTCAAGTTATCACGAACGTTCAAGACAAAGTATGCTCAAGTTATCACGAACGTTCAAGACAAAGTATGCTCAAGTTATCACGAACGTTCAAGACAAAGTATGCTCAAGTTCTCAAGACAACTAAAGACAAAGTATGCTCAAGTTCTCGAGACAACTCAAGACAAAGTATGCTCAAGTTCTCGAGACAACTCAAGACAAAGTATGCTCAAGTTCTCGAGACAACTAAAGACAAAGTATGCTCAAGTTGTCAAGACAACTCAAGACAAAGTATGCTCAAGTTGTCAAGACAACTCAAGACAAAGTATGCTCAAGTTCTCGAGACAACTAAAGACAAAGTATGCTCAAGTTCTCGAGACAACTAAAGACAAAGTATGCTCAAGTTCTCGAGACAACTCAAGACAAAGTATGCTCAAGTTGTCGAGACAACTCAAGACAAAGTATGCTCATGTTGTCGAGACAACTCAAGACAAAGTATGCTCAAGTTCTCGAGACAACTAAAGACAAAGTATGCTCAAGTTCTCGAGACAACTCAAGACAAAGTATGCTCAAGTTCTCGAGACAACTCAAGACAAAGTATGCTCAAGTTCTCGAGACAACTAAAGACAAAGTATGCTCAAGTTGTCAAGACAACTCAAGACAAAGTATGGTCAAGTTGTCAAGACAACTCAAGACAAAGTATGCTCAAGTTCTCGAGACAACTAAAGACAAAGTATGCTCAAGTTCTCGAGACAACTAAAGACAAAGTATGCTCAAGTTGTCGAGACAACTCAAGACAAAGTATGCTCAAGTTATCATGGCAGCTCAAGACAAGTATGCACAAGTTATTGAGACAAGCCAAATTTATCTACACAATAAGTTCACAACTAAATAATCGAAGTTAATTCAGTGCGTCATGTTACGAGAGACTCAAAAGTTGTAAGACAGAACGTTCAAGATTTAAATCGTCAAGTAGCGTACAACAAATCCATGTTAACTAAGGAACTGTGTGACATTGTGAGATCGTCGAACTTAAGCGTAGTGTCTGGAGAGACAGCCGTGTATTCACGTGACAGTGTGAGCGTAACCTACCTCTTGCTCAAGAAATATAAACATTGCATGTGTAATTTAATATTCCAAGGATCATCAAGTGTGAATTACTTAGTTAATTATATTTAGGAATTGATTGTCATTTTGAATTGATTGTTGACGTAAAAACTACTGAATTGTTATTAATTAGTGGAATATAAGCATTACACATATTCAATTTAAATATTTGCAAGTTAATAAGTTGAATTGAAATTTGTCCACAGCAAGTAATATATACTTTGTTTCTTTCGAGAGAGGCAAATAAAAACGTTTGTGTTAGTAAATGGATATACCTGGTTAAATGATATTAAATTTTCTTTTGTTTCATGCAAATTATAACATGATCATGTTTGTTGTCGTCATCTTTAGTTCAGATCCATTCTGAAGAACCCAGAGAACTGATTCTTGCCATATTGTAAATAAGAAAATCTAGACTGATTGTTTTTGTCATAAAAGAAAATAATTACTGCTAAAGTTGTAACAATTAGACATGGAAAGTAAGACAAACAGTTGTAAAATAATAGTGATGAATTTAAGGAAAGACATTACAGAACTACAGATTGGAAATTATTTTAATAAATTTGGAGAAGAAATAATATTTTGTAAATTCATAGACAGACCAAACGGGATAAATAAAGACATAATACTTTATAAAGTCAGCACAGCAGTGAATAATATTTTGAATAATGAACATACAATAGCAGATTACAAAATAAGAGTTGATATTTATAGACCAGTAAGAATAAAGAGATATGAAGCCAAAAAAAGTCAAAAGAATTTGTAACAACAGACATTAAAGAAAGAGGCAATATACCCTATGAGATGTCAAACTACAAGCTGTATTGTCTGCAAATTAACAATAGTATCAAGAAACAAATTAAGAGTAATTTTATTAGGAAAACAGACACAGAAGCAGATAGATCAGACAGTGACGAATTTCTGACAACAGATGAGGACGAACAGAATAGCGTAGAAACATTAATCCATAAGAAATGTAAAACTGGTATGAAAGTAATTAAGACGCAAGAGACAAGAGATACAAAAAGTTACAAGCTGAGGTTTAAAAAGTTTTATGTTGATGACATGTGTACTAACTGAATTGCCTGTAGATATGTTGTATCCAGTAGACCGTCTAGTCTAATCCAAGAATGAAACAAAACACAAAGTGAAGTACCACTATTTACGACGGTAACGGAATCGAGCTTCCACATTGTCAGAATGTTTGAGCTATAGTTCTTGAGTAGCTCTAGGACAAGTCCATCATCGAGATTATCGTCGAAAGCATCGTCATCATCCTCATAAACAAAGTATAAATCAATCGTCCTCTTCCAGGATCAATTGTCAAGTCCTGAAGTAGAGTTAAATCTATTCAAGACACGAATGTAAAGCTCGTCAGAAACAAACACATGATAATAGTGATGTTTAATAAATTGATTAAACACTCATTGAAGACTTCAGTAACAATCGACCAATCATCAATCAAAAATAGTGTTATTCATAAATTGTAAGTGCTCAGTTTGTGCTGTCACTTGCGAGCTTTACATCATGACTTTCATTATCATGAACTACAAAAACGATAGCACGGAGTGCCCTACAGCAAGTGTAGTTGATAATAGAAGGTGTTGCTGACGTGACAATGATAGAGGGAGAAAGCTAATGAAAGACACACTAAAGGTAAATAGACTTGAGACAGACAAATATTACGGCGTGAGAATGAATTCAAGAAAAGCGATTGTTGGTATCATCATCAGGTTACATTTCCTTTAAAAACAGAATATTGCATTTACCACAGCTCGTCTGAAAGAACCTATCTCTAGCCAGATCTCTCATAGAACGTAGCAATCCCCAAAACCGGTCTGAAAGAATATCTGGCTCTAGCAAAATCTCCCATAAGACGTCGCATTCACCACAGCCCGTCTTAAAGAATCTGTCTCTAACCAGATCTTTCACAGAACGTTGCATTCTCCCCCCCCCCTCCCCCCACAATTTCTGAAAGAATCGTTGTCTCTAGCCAGATCTCTCACAGAACGTTGCATTCATCACAGCCCGTCTGAAAGAATCGTTGTCTCTTGCCAGATCTCTCACAGAACGTTGCATTCACCACAGCCCGTCTGAAAGAATCTTTGTCTCTAACCAGTTCTGTCACTTATTCTGTTGAAATGTTTTAAAATCGACTAGATGGATTGTCGCTATACGGATCGCGGCATGAGAATGAATATGAGACCATGATAAGCTTATATAACGTCTGTCAATCAATATTAAACATAAGGAATTAAAATTAAAGATAATCTGACAGAGTATGAGAAGGAAATAAAATGTTCTCGGTGTACACGTCAAAACTAACGACACTTGAGCAAATGACCTTGCTGCAAATACAATTACATACATATATATGCGCACACAGAATACATATACCTGGAGATATGACATAACTATTCCAATAAGTATGCCATTAATGGCGATGGACGATCCGCCCAACACGGAGTATGGTATTGTGATGAAGAAAGCGCCAACTTTACCAACTATAGCGAAGATGATGTAGATCAGACCACAAACTTGAAACACACTTCGACTTGCAACCTGTATCGGAAGATTGCAAAATGTTATCAAAGTATAACCTTTACTGAAGTGTTGCAGAATGTTATCAAATTCAAACCATTACTATGGTCTTGTAGGATTTTATCAATAACAATATTTATCATAGGCTTAAAGACTGGACAGATATCAAGAGATGTTTACATGTTGATAGTGATAACAATTATCCCTCGTGTTTACACATCTTTAGCAACATGTTAATTCATAACTTAGACACTCGCATGGTCAATAGTAGTATAGTAGGGTATATATTGTCCCGTATTTGGCCCGTAAATTAACAAAGATATATAGTAGGCGCATTTTGCGCCTAATGTACACGAGGGGCAGGGGGAGTTAACCATGACCGGATCAATGGGATGGTGACCTCTAGTCCAGGTGACCCCGGAAGTGGCCTGTTTATGTCTGATGTGTGCTGACTTTGGAGTTCTTGATGTACGTGATCGATAGTGATATGTTCGTAGATTATACACGATCAATGCTGATAAGGCGGCCAGGTGACCTTGTTATCTCGGTGACCGTAAGGTGTGAACGTATTTTAGCTTCCTTCATAGACTTCCCTCCATTGTAACACTTACTCATTCTCCCCATGTAAACCCATTATCTCTCCCGCCCTTCACTAGACTTTTCACTCCTATATGTCTCTCCTACCATGCCATCTTCCCTCCTCTTTCTCCTAACATTCCGCCCTCCATCGTATATTTAGCTTCCGTCATAGACTTCCCTCCATTGTAACACTTACTCATTCTCTCCATTTAAACCCATTAACTCTCCTTAGCTCCCCTAGATTTCTCTCTCTCTCTTCCTCCTATTCCCACCTAGATTTCCCTCCATTGAAACTCATTCTCTCCATTTATGCCTATCATCTCGCCTTCCTCCTCTCTCTCTCTCTTTCTCCACCTATCCTCTCTTAGACTTCTAACCTATCAGTCCACCCTCCCTCCTCTCCCTTTATCTCTCCCGCATCGTTCCACCCTCCCTCATGTTTTTAGCGTCCCTCCTATTGTAACACTTGATTATTCTCGCAATTTATACCTAGCATCTCGCCTTCTTTCTCCTAGACTTCTCTCTATCTCTCGCTCTCTAAAAAAAGCTGGACGAAACTATTCCACCCTCGACTAACATCTAGGTTAATCAATCAGAGAAGAGGATTTCTATCGGACACCCAACAACGAAATGACTGGCCTTTGGATTAACTAATCAGAGAAGAGGACTACTGTTATCCTGATAACTGCTGTCATTTTCCACTTGAAGTGCTGTCGAGTCTGACGTATGGGTTACTTTAAATTGATTGGGTCCCTGATACAATCCACCTGTCGGGTCAATGATGGGGGAAATAATACAAGTGGCTGGTTACTTGAACGCGCTTTGACCCCTGATGCAATACCAGAGGAGTTCCATGACAGTCATAATAGTTAGACACAACGCGCAGAAAGTTATATTCAAGGTCAAAAAAGTTTAGCCAAATCGCAAACATTTTATCACCAGAACACAAAAAATTAGGCTCATACACAAAAAGTCGATCTCAAAACCCTACAAATCTACTCCCATACTCATACTAGTTAGACACATCGAACAGATAGTTATATCCAAAGTCCAAATAGTTAGGTCAAATTGCAAAAATTTTACCCCCAGAACACAAAAATTTAGGCTCATAAGCAAAAAGTCGATCTCAAAACCCTATAAATCTACTCCCATACTCATACTAGTTAGACACATCGAACAGATAGTTATATCCAAAGTCCAAATAGTTAGGCCAAATCGCAAAACTGTTACCCCCAGAACACAAAAATGTAGGCTCATTATCAAAAAGTCGACCTCAAAACCCTAAAAAGCTACTCACATAGTCATAATAGTTAGACACAACGAGCAGATAGTTATATTCAAAGTCCAAAAAAACTTTGTTTTAGACATCTCCGTAGCAAAAATTTACTTAAAAATCACTTTTATGATTGTTACCCCCCTTACCATTTTTTAGGGATATGCCCATAAAATCGGTAAAAATCGTAAATTTACACTCTTGGCTTACCCCAAACTTTATTTTAGACATCCCCGTAGCAAACATTTACTTATGAATCACTTTTATGCTTGTTACCCCCATGTCAATTTTTGAGGGATACGCCCATAAAATCGGTAAAAATCGTAAATTTAGCACGTAGGCTTACCTAAAATTTATTTTAGACATCCCCATACCAACAATTTTCTTAAAAATCACTTTTATAATTTTCTGATACGTTTCTAACAGCCACTAACACTACTAGCTTTTTGTTGTTTTTTTTTGTTGGACTTTGATATGTAGGGATGTCAAATATTTTGTTTGAGGTATGCCTTGAGGTTAAATTTCAATTTTTTTACCGATTTTATGGGCGTATCCCTCAAAAATGGTAAGGGGGTAACTATCATAAAAGTGATTTTTAAGAAAATTGTTGGTATGGGGATGTCTAAAATAAAGTTTTAATTAAGCCTACGTGCTAATTTTACGATTTTTACCGATTTTATGGGCGTATCCCTCAAAAATGGTAAGGGGATAACAATCATAAATGTGATTTTTAAGTAAATTTTTGGTATGGGGATGCCTAAAATAAAGTTTTAGATAAGCCTACGTGCTAAATTTACGATTTTTACCGATTTTATGGGCGTATCCCTCAAAAATGGACATGGGGGTAACAAGCATAAAAGTGATTCATAAGTAAATGTTTGCTACGGGGATGTCTAAAATAAAGTTTGGGGTAAGCCAAGAGTGTAAATTTACTATTTTTAACAGTTTCATGGGCGTATCCCTCAAAAATGGTAAGGAGGGTAACAATCATAAAAGTAATTTTTTTTAAAGAAAATTGTTGGTATGGAGTTGTCTAAAATAAAATTTGGGGTATGCCTAGAGTGAAAATTTACGATTTTTACCGATTTTATGGGCGTATCCCTTAGACAACCTGCACCATCAAAGGAAGAGACAGAGCAGAATGGCGCTCCATGGTAGCCAACCTTCATTGCGGAGACGGCACTCGATGATGATGATGATCAATTAAAAATGGTAAGGGGGTAACTATCATAAAAATGATTTTTAAGAAAAATTTTGGTATTGGGATGTCTAAAATACAGTTTTAGGTAAGCCTACGTGCTAAATTTACGATTTTTACCGATTTTATGGGCGTATCCCTCAAAAATGGTAAGGGGGTAACTATCATAAAAGTGATTTTTAAGAAAATTTTTGGTATGGGGATGTCTAAAATAAAGTTTTAGGTAAGCCTACGTGCTAAATTTACGATTTTTACCGATTTTATGGGCATATCCCTAAAAAATGGTAAGGGGGGTAACAATCATAAAAGTGATTTTTAAGTAAATTTTTGCTACGGAGATGTCTAAAACAAAGTTTTTTTTTGGACTTTGAATATACCTATCTGCTCGTTCTGTCTAACTATTATGACTATGTGAGTAGCTTTTTAGGGTTTTGAGGTCGACTTTTTTATAGTGAGCCTGAATTTTTGTGTTCTGGGGGTAAATTTTTGCAATTTGACCTAACTATTTGGACTTTGGATATAACTATCTGTTCGATGTTTCTAACTAGTATGACTATGTGAGTAGATTTTTAGGGTTTTGAGACCGACTTTTTGATAATGAGCCTACATTTTTGTGTTCTGGGGGTAAAATGTTTGCGATTTGGCCTAACTATTTGGACTTTGGATATAACTATCTGTTCGATGTTTCTAACTAGTATGACTATGTGAGTAGATTTTTAGGGTTTTGAGACCGACTTTTTGATAATGAGCCTACATTTTTGTGTTCTGGGGGTAAAATGTTTGCGATTTGGCCTAACTATTTGGACTTTGGATATAACTATCTGTTCGATGTGTCTAACTAGTATGAGTATGGGAGTAGATTTGTAGGGTTTTGAGATCGACTTTTCGCTTATGAGCCTAAATTTGTGTGTTCTGGTGATAAAATGTTTGCGATTTGGCCAAACTTTTTGGACTTTGGAAATAACGATCTGTTCGATGTGTCTAACTAGTATGAGTATGGGAGTAGATTTGTAGGGTTTTGACCTCGACTTTTTGTGTATGAGCCTATATTTTTGTGTTCTGGGGTTAAAATTTTTTGCGATTTGGTCTAACTTTTTGGACCTTGAATATAACTTTCTGCTCGTTGTGTCTAACTATTATGACTGTCATGGAACTCCTCTGGTATTGCATCAGGTGTAAAAGCGCGTTCAAGTAGCCAGCCACTTGTATTATTTCCCCATCATTGACCCGACAGGTGTATTGTATCAGGGACCGAATCGATTTAAAGTAACCCATACGTCAGACTCGACAGTACTTCAAGTGGAAAATGACAGCAGTTATCTCGATAACAGTAATCCTGTTCTCTGATTAGTTAATCCAGAGGCCAGTCATTTCGTTGGTGGGTGTCCGATAGAAATCCTCTTCTCTGATTGATTAACCTAGATGTTAGTCGAGGGTGGAATAGTTTCGTCCAGCTTTTTTTAGAGAGCGAGAGATAGAGAGAAGTCTAGGAGAAAGAAGGCGAGATGCTAGGTATAAATTGCGAGAATAATCAAGTGTTACAATAGGAGGGACGCTAAAAATTTAAGGGAGGGTGGAACGATGCGGGAGAGATAAAGGGAGAGGAGGGAGGGTGGACTGATAGATTAGAAGTCTAAGAGAGGATAGGGGGAGAAAGAGAGAGAGAGAGAGAAGGAAGGCGAGATGATAGGCATAAATGGAGAGAATGAGTTTCAATGGAGGGAAATCTAGGTGGGAATAGGAGAGAGAGAGAGAGAAATCTAGGGGAGCTAAAGAGAGTTAATGGGTTTAAATGGAGAGAATGAGTAAGTGTTACAATGGAGGGAAGTCTATGACGGAAGCTAAATATACGATGGAGGGCGGAATGTTAGGAGAGAGAGGAGGGAAGCAAGCATGGTAGGAGAGACGTCTAGGAGTGAGAAGTCTAGTGAAGGGCAGGAGAGATAATGGGTTTACATGGGGAGAATGAGTAAGTGTTACAATGGAGGGAAGTCTATGAAGGAAGCTAAAATACGGTCACACCTTACGGTCACCGAGATAACAAGGTCACCTGCCGCCTTATCAGCATTGATCGTGTATAATCTACTAACATATCACTATCGATCACGTACATCAAGAACTCCAAAGTCAGCACACATCAGACATAAACAGGCCACTTCCGGGGTCACCTGGACTAGAGGTCAACATCCCATTGATCCGGTCATGGTTAACTCCCCCTGTCCCTCGTGTACATTAGGCGCAAAATGCGCCTACTATATATCTGTGTTAATTTACGAGCCAAATACGGGTTAAATGGACCCTACTATACTATTGTCAATCTATTTATATCATTTTAGCACCCATAAATCGTTCCTCATAGTTACAAGATGTAGTGTTTGTACTTCATAGTTTTAGAATGTAACATTGTACTTCTTTATTACAGAATGTCGTACTGTACTTCATAGTTACAGGATGTAGAGTTTGTATAGTGTGCTTCTTTTCTCCCAGAATACAACATTGTACTTCATAGTTACAAATTGTATCATTGTACTTCAATGTTACAGATAGTAACATTTTACTTCATAGTTACAGATTGTAGCATTTTACTTCATAGTTACGAATTGTATCATTGCACGTCTTTGTTACAGAATGTAGCGATATCAAGCTCATTTGGTAAGTGTCCATTATATTTTTTTCCTTACCAAGCAAAAATGTTTTGTTTCTTTAAAGTAAACGGCGATAAAACTTTTAAACTTGTACTGCAGTTGTAGTAGGGTGAGCAATTTGAAAGAATAAAAAAAGAAGAGAAGTTGAAACAAGACTTTGAGAAGTTAATGATCTTGAATTCGTTAACCAGACACAGCAACGTAGACGTAACTAGCTGTAATAATCTTGCGGAGATTAAGAGGAATGGACAGTGAGAAAGGACAGAAGATCCACAAGTGTTACGTCACACACTTTGACTGAGAGAATGTCCAACGACCCTGGAGATGTTAGACGTCAACAACAGAGAGAGAAAGCGTAGATCTCAGGGAAGTAGGTTTGTTTGATGTAAGGGGTCGAACGAACGGAGGTTCTAAGAGCTCAAGACATCCTCTGATGTTCAGCGAGTGTAGACACGGAGTTCTCTCTGATGTTCAGCGGTGGTAGAAGGTGAGTTCTCTCTGATGTGCAGCGACAGTGAGAGATCAAAAGATTTCTGGGAGAGAACCTGCGTCTGTCAAGGAGATCAATGGCAGCCTTGTCTTGGTAGCTGATATAAGTGATAGGAGAGATTGACGAATGTTGTCAAAACACCTCATGAAATAAGTGATTAACGGGCAATCGGTAAAATAGGGAGATAGTCCTGGGATTGAAAGGCGGGGTTCCCAGGACTGACCACACCAGTTACCCAGGATTCCCGAGAAATTAGAAGGGGCGTATCTGGCAACAAAATCACCAAGCTGACTCTTTTTCGCTAAGACTTTTAGAGAGATACTCTTGGACACTGGTGAATATGTAGAGTTAATCCTAATTTAGGAACCTACCTCAAGGTAGAGGAGGGTAGATAGAGTAGATAGTTAGATCGCAAGTTTTGGAAGTTGACAGTAGAACTGTAGACATATTAGAATAGAAATATAAGCTGTTAGAGATTTTCTGAAACACTGGAGCTATTATATTTCTGATCATTAGAGATCCTTCAAGAGATTATATACGTTTCCTAGGGACAGAATGCGTATTCATTTATAACTGAATTAATTAGATCATCAAGGGAGCGTTACATACAATCCCAGTTACAAAAACGTCTATATCGGTGGTAGGCTAGGTATTATAACACGTCACGAATAGTGTAGAATAGAAGTACATTCCTGAGTATGTATAGATAATGTTGTCGAGTCATGCAGAAAGTAAGAATAAACACTGATGTAATATTGTTACAACGATTGTGAGTTTGTCAATTAAAATATATGTGCTAATGTATTGTATAAGAAATCTAATCACATGATTGCTCACTATCAGGATTTCAATAAAGAACAACAGTCAAGTCAGAAGACCAGACAAGTCAAGTCAATAGAATGCAAGATACAATAATAGAAAACAGTCACACCTTGCCATGAGACCTACAATTGATATGAATAGAGATAACAAATTACCCTTGTCAGTTTGATGGCTCCAATGTTCATACCGAACGAGAGAGTTGCGTGACAACATCCCATTGATCCAGACAACATGCTCATCAGGCCCTCTACAGCGATACCCCTGTTGAAGGCGTAGGTGGGTGGAGGTGGAACTCGGACAGCCCGGGCACAAGCGTTATAGTCCCCAATGGAATCCATGACTGACATGATGGTGGCTATGAAGAAGCTGCTGAACCCGGGCACACTAAACGACATTGATCCCAGTTTTCCTACAAAGAGATTTATATTTGTTTTTAATTTCTGAAATTGTCCCTACTGGGCATGAGGTAAAAAACAAGTACTGGCAACAAACAGCAGCTATACGAATTAACAACCGAACAGGACAATTCCAATATATAAAACAAGGAGTCAGACAAGGCTGTGTTCTGTTACCGGATTTGTTTTCACTTTACAGAGAATATATTATGAGATCAACAGTAGACAAAAAAGGAATTGAAGTCAACGGTCACAACATAAATAATTTGCGATATGCGGATGACACAGTCTTAATAACAGAGACAGACAACGAACTACAAGAAATGATAGACATAATAGTAAAAGAAAGCAACAAGAAAGGTCTCAGTCTGAATAGTAAGAAAACAGAAGTAATGGTTATATCGAAGAAGCAATCACCACCATCATGCAGCATAAAAATAAACGAGACAAATCTGAAACAAGTGCGACGTTTAAAAAAACTTGGGCATAATAATAACATCAGATGGGAGATGCACCACAGAAATAAAAAGCAGAATAGCTCAGGCTAAAATAGCATTTCAGAAAATGAAAAATATCTTATGCAACAAATCTATGTCAATAAAAATGAGAAAGAGAGTTCATCGGTGCTATATAGAACCAATACTGACCTATGGAAGCAAATCATGGACAGTAGACAAACAAATGAAAGGCGATTAGAGGCCACAGAGATGGGATTTCTCAGAAGAATGTTGAAAGTTCCCTGGACAGCTAAAAAGACCAATGAGGAAGTTTTCAAAGAGGCCAACACAAAAAGGGAGGTCTTAAAAAAACATCATAAAGAAGCAATCAACATTTTTCGGGCACATCATGAGAAGAGGAAAGTTGGAATACTTGGTTACAACTGGCAAAATAAAAGGAAGGAGAGATCGCGGACGACAAAGAGAGAAAATACTGGATAGCTTGGTGTCATGGCATAGAAAACAGTCAACAAAAGAACTGATACGATGCACTGTAGATAGAAGATTGTGGAGGGACATGATCACCTACGCCAACCGGTAAGGCTCACGATGATGATGATGGGCATGAGGGAGAATATATTTATTGTTTAAATAAGAGAATATGATATCAGAAAGAGAGAGAGAGAGAGAGAGAGCGAGAGAGAGAGAGAGAGAGCGAGAGAGAGATTTGTTTGCAAAATTACTTTATGCTGGAGTAGGTTCTAAACAAAACGTGTCCGACGTGAAATTAGCGTAATGAACGTTGTGTCGTCGATTCCAGCAAGCTGTGATAATTGCTTCATTAAAGCCCATACATCCAACCTCGACGTAATATATTTTAAGGGAGATGGGCATAAATAATTCTGTCTCATGTGTCCTGCTCACTTTCTTTTCTCTTCCGGACCGGCTAATCCTGGCCATTCATTCGGGACTCCCTGAAACAAGTTTATCACATCGTCTCTGATAATTAATTGATCGCCGCTGATGATGATGTTGACTGATAACAGATTAACATGTTCACCTTGATTTAACTTGACTGATCAACTGGAATTAACATGATTTTGGAGTATCTCATACTGTTGAACTTATCTTCTCAAGATTATAGCTCTAGCATTCTGATCAGATGAAATCTTCCAATGCCGTCGTAACTAGTGGTACTTCGCGTTGTGTTTTGATTCGTGCTTGGGCTGGACCTGAATGTCCACTGGATACAGCTTATAAACACATCTACAGGCAATTCTGTTAGTACACAAGTCTCATTGTAACACAAGCACGTGAATATGTTGATTCACAACAATCAACTGAATACACCAATCTCATTAACAACGAGGCTGGACGGTGTGGATAACCGATCCAGCTGTCAAAGTAGTTCTAACTCCCTCTCAACTATTCATAATAGTCTGCTCACTGTCACGCTTCCCTTTAATAAAAGGCACCCTAATTACTACCCCAGACTATCTGGTAAGAAGCTCTTCCAAATCAATTATCCACTGTCTGCTTGTTCCTACGCACTTCAAACGTATAGCTATCGATTAATAGTTAGCCAGATTACTAAACAAAAGAATCCACACCCTACTGGCGTGGATCAGTCTCTCTTCCTCCTTTAGACTACATGTGACTTCTTAACCTCTCTTCTTGTGCAGACCCTTGAATATCTCATGTCTCAACCAATAGAATCTCGCCATATCACTTCTCAGCCTCGATCTGGCTTCACTCTTTTAATGTTGAGCATTTTTCGTGTCTCCAGAAGATTCCATAATATTAAAGAGTTTTACCCTTTCCTATTTGTTATTCAACAATTGTACAACCTGTGACTGCCCTGCTGCTTTGTAGGTAAGCTCGGGAGATTAAACAGCTAAGGGAGAGTACTCCGAAGTAAAACAACCCCACTGCCTTGTGGGTGAGACATTTTAGTCAAAGGCTAGCGGAGCCAACCGTAAACAAACGGAAGGCAGCAGAAAAAACCGTCGTAACTTCTTTGTACAATCATGAATCGCCACAAGATACTATGCAATCAATTTTTGACAATAGAAACAAGAACAAGAGTTCTTAAAAGTTATGTAGAGCCAGTCTTAACATATGGATGTGAAGCATGGACAATAAGACAACAGACACGAAAATTACTGGAGTCTGTAGAAATGTGGTTTTACAGAAGAATGTTGGAATTACCATGGTCAGCTAAGAAGAGTAATGAAAATGTTAATAAAGAGGTCAAAGCAAAAAGAGAGCTAATTTCCAATATTAGGAAGAAACAATCATCATTTTTGGGCCATGTAATGAGAAGAGAACAGCGGGAATATATTGTAACAACTGAGAAAATTGAGGGACGAAGATATAGAGGGAAGCAAAGAGAAAGAATAACAGACAGCTTAAGAGAATGGCTTGGCAATAGGCTAACAACAAAAATGATAAATAAATGTCGAGATCTAAAGTTGTGTTGAGACATGATCACGTACAAGCAGGCTTGTAGCTTGATGATGACGATTTGTTATTCTAACTCTACTCACCTGTCACGAACCCCTCACTTAAACTATGCTGTTAAGTCCAATCGCCGTTGACCTTTTTTCACCCTGACTGATCTCCCAGACTCCACGCATACTAATCTGCATGCGTGTACTGTGAACTCCTGCACTGTCTCGCGAGTCTTATTCTCCTTTAACACACCATGATTATCTAAATTCTCATTACATTATACCATTACACTATTTACATTACACTATCTCATTACACCTTACATTACACTATTGCACCTCACCCCGAGTTCATTGACTCATGTCGTTTGCTGAGATATGTTTTAATATTTCTTTTGTTATGTGTTTTTGCTGTCTTGTATTTGATGAAGACCTCTACCGTAACGTTGTAGATCGCCCCGTCTCTATACATATTTAACTGCTTAATATCGTTTTATCTTTATTTGTCTCGTATTTCTGAGCTGTAAATTTGGCTCCTCTCATCAACCTTGATTCCGTCATCTCGTGGGTCCGCTCTAAGATTCAAGCTACATCCATTGGACACCTCAAATGCATTCATCAAACGCAGCTAGGAAGGTTAGGATTAGTTGATTAAAAACACATAACAACAAAATATAATTGATAGAACTGACATGAAATTCAGATTTTAGTCATCAACACATCTCCTATACACGAGGAAGAAATACTCCAAAACTCCAGAGAATTATCCAGAGAACACCAGATTGTTGCTCTGGTAAAGTCCTGTCTTTTAGTCTAGTGAATTAAATTCTCGATCTAAGTCATAACAGTAGTGTCTGCAAACGCCTTGCTGTAGTCTATGTTCGTCTAGCCTCTGACCTCTTTTTTTGCCAATATTAATCATCATCATCCTTGAGTGCCGTCTCGGCGTTGAAGGTTGGCTACCACGGAGCGCAATTTAGCACTGTCTCTTGCTTGACCATGTAAGTTATCAAAGGATGACTTTCCATTTGTTGATGTTACTTGTCCATGTTAGCATTGATCTATCTTGGCCTCTTTAAATTTTTATTCTCCCTACCAAGGTTACATGTTGTGAGCTGTTGTGTCCTTAAACATGCCCCAAAAATCTCATTAGTCTTGTTTGAATTATGTTTAATAGCTCTTGTTTCATATTTAATTGTTTTAAAATATAAGCATCTGTTTTTAATTCTTTAATAAATCATTATTCCAAAATCATAAACTTCCTGTTCTGTTGTCATACATTAAACCTTCGATCACTTTTTAAATATTTGTTTCTATATATCTTTACTAACAACCTTCAAGACAAGGGTAGCTCCCCAACATTTACAATCCGGCTCCATTAACGCCCACATATTTTTTAATCGATCAACTTTGGTTAACTTTATACCTTTACCACCCCCGCCTAAAATTATATATATAATCCAATAAAATCGCACACGATTCATTTTAATCCATCCGAAATCATCAAAAATCACTATTTCAATTAACATACTCTCAGTCCGTCATATTTGATTCTTACATTTATCTAACAGCTTTGTTTATTATATATTTTCACCACACTTCACATTTGCATCAAAATAATCAATACAATTGCATTATAAAAGTAATTAAAATACAATTTGGAAAAAATCAATCAGCTTTGAGTCGTCGTTTATCGCCGTTTAGAACCCCGACCACGCCATCATCACAACCCCATCACCCCTCTGATAATATTCCACAACCTAAAATCCCAAAAGAGGCCATTAAAGTACACATTTTGAAAAGTCATTTAGTCGCCTATGAGTCGGCCTTACTTTATTCTTCTTATCTATGTATCGGTCATTTTGTACCATCCAGCCCTCACACATAACAGTCCGCCCCTAAAGACTCATCAACATTCAATAAAGTACAAATGAAAAAGTTCAATTGATCAACTATGGTCTGGGCTATTTTGTATTATATTTACCCTAGGTCGCTCTTTACCATCATCACACCATACATACTGCTCCGCTACCCTAGGAACCTATTAAAATAAACTTTTTAAAAAATCAGTCGGTCAACCATGGATCGGCTATCATCTTGCACCATCTCCACGAAGACACCGTACAACCCAACCACCGCTCTGATACCACTCCGCCACCTAGAAAACCATTAAAACTCATTAAAACACTAATGTAAAAAATCAATCTCTCATCTATGAATAGCCGCTATTTTTTGCGTTATATAGAACAACAATTACCACCCCTTTACCAATTTAAGGTGTTTGTATTGTTAAGTGTTTTTTTTTTGGTTGTCATGGTTTTCTCCCCTTTTAGTGCCCCTTTAACGTTTTCTTCGTTATCTCCCTGGTTGTATTCATCATGCCAAGCCCCGGTCTCACTTCCCCTCCCCCCTTTTCCAAACATCACCGCGATTATTACGGTGCCGACACCTATTTTAAGGAGTATGAGTTGTTTGACCATCCTATACTACTGTGGTGTCACAAATTTAAACCACATCCATCAAATATCAATTTTAAGATTGAGTGGAATGTACTAGAATCATGATTTCTTCATTAGTAATTGCTGCAACATTTCAAAGATTAGGAGTAAAATGTCACTTTGGGATGACAATAAACAGCTGCCTGTCATTTATCCCACACATTGTGGATAACGTCGTGAAACAGTTTAAGCGCTGTACAGAACACAATGACGTCTATTCCGCTCTAACTTAAAACAAACCCAGTGAACATTTAATTGTTTGCGATTGAATTGTAAAGGTTTCTTACCAGGATATGGGAAAATGAACCAATCAGTTTCTGCTATCACGTGTGACCTGGCGTCAGTCCTGGCGAAGTATTCTTTGCTTGTGGGATCGTTGCTTAGAGCACCAGCCTCGGTCAGAATTGCACTCAGGATCCAGCCAAACATTATACTTAAGAGGACCTTCGATATACAAGAAGGTAGGTAAGTGAGAGTTCATTATTATCTAGATCAATGTGTGTACGTTATAGTGTATGGTGGCTCTAGAGCTATAATGCTAGTGGCGAAAATAATAAGTTGCAGAAATTATTAAGAGAAGTACTAATTCGGACCCACAAGGGTACGCCGATATGTGAGCATTGGAAATAGGCTTATGATTCTAGTTAGATTTACAGAGACGGTATCGTTACTTTTCAATCGTCGGCATACCGGTAACGTGTCAACTAGAGTCAGTAGAAGTGTGGGATTTGTTTGGAGTTGTGAGGTATTTGTGTTGTGAGGTGTTTGGAGTTGTTAGGTATTTGTGTTGTGGGGTGTTTGGAGTTGTTAGGTATTTGTGTTGTGGGGTGTTTGGAGTTGTGAGGTGTTTGTGTTCTGAAGTGTTTGTGTTGTGAGGTGTTTGTATCGTTAAGTGTTTGTGTTGTGAGGTGTTTATGTTGTGAGGTATTTGTGTTGTGAGGTGTTTGTGTTGTGAGGTGTTTGTATTGTTAAGTGTTTGTGTTGTGAAGTGTTTGTATTGTTAAGTGTTTGTGTTGTGAGGTGTTTATGTTGTGAGGTATTTGTGTTGTGAGGTGTTTGTGTTGTGAGGTGTTTGTGTTATGAGGTGTTTGTTTTGTGAGGTGCTTGTGTTGTGAGGTGTTTGTGTTTTGAGATGTTTGTATTGTGATATGTTTGTATTGTGCGGTGTTTGTGTTGTGAAGTACTCGTGTTGTGAGGTGTTAGTGTTGTGAGGTGTTAGTGTTGTCAGGTGTTTTTTTCATGTGGTGTTTGTGTTGTGAGGTGCTCGTGTTGTGAGTTATTGTTTTAAGAGGTGCTCATCTTGTTTTTGTACATTTGAAAATGTGATCGTATAGTTTTCCATGAAAATGAATAGGTTTAATTAGTTAAACATTTCAAAAAAACGTGTGATAATAAAATCAGATACTAACAGAAAAAGCTTGATGAATGGGGAACCTTATTATGTGGAAGCCTTTACGTGGACTCCAAAATGGCATCGGTGTTTGCTTGTTGGGCAGGTAGAAGGACAAAACAAATGTCACCACAATTGTTCTGAAAGACAAAATGTACTGGAGGTTATTAGAAATAAATGGATAATCTAAATGTAGCTTTACATAAACCTTTTTAGATGTACACCATCTAGAAAAGCCCAAGGTGGAAAAGGAGATCAGTACTCGATGGAAGGGAGACGCGAAGTGAAAGATCTCGTTAGGGTCGGACTTGAGAAATTGATTGACTTGTACAAACAACAGTGGTGATCGATCTATTGGTGACCTCATTTGCATGAGTTTTGAGAAAGTCGGGATGACCTGATGATCAACGACATGGTCACCATTCTTGACCTTTCTAAGCGTTCCACCGTCTTCCAGGGAACTACATAACCTGACCTGTGCAAGGGAGACTACTTTAATAATATGCACAGACAGATTATATAGTCAATGGGCACAACATAAACAATCTGCGATATGCTGGTCATCATCATGTGCCATACCGGTTGTCGTAGGTGATCATGTCCTTACCGGTTGGCGTAGGCTATCATATCATTTCACAATCTTCTATCTACAGTTCATCGTATCCGTTCTGCTGTTGACAGTTTCTCATGCAATGACACCAAGCTATCCAGTATTTTCTCTCTTTGTCGTCCGCGATCTCTCTTTCCTTTTATTTTGCCAGTTGTAATCAAGTTTTCCAACCTTCCTCTTCTCATGATGTGCCCGAAAAATGTTGATTGTTTCTTTCTGATGTTTTTTAAGAGCTCCCTTTTTGTGTTGGCTTCTTTGAGAATGTCTGCATTGATCTTTTTAGCTGTCCAGGGAACTTTCAACATTCTTCTGAGAAATTCCATCTATGTGGCCTCTAATCGTCTTTTCATTTGTTTGTCTACTGTCCATGATTCGCTTCCATAGGTCAGAATTGATTCTATATAGCACCGATGAACTTTCTTTCGCACTTCTATTGACATAGATTAGTTGCATAAGAAGTTTTCCATTTTCGTAAATGCTGATTTTGCCGGAGCTATTCTGCTTTTGTTTTATTTCTGTGGGGCATCTTACATCTGATGTTATTATTGTGCCCACGTATTTGAAACGTTGCACTTGTTTCAAATTTGCTCCGGTAATATTTATGTTGCATTTTAGTGATTGTTGTTTCCTCGATATGACCATTATTTCTGTTTTCTTATTGTTCAAAATGATATATTTTTGTTGTTTTATTTCACTATTTATGTCTTTAAGTTCTTGTAGTTCATTCTCTGTCTCTGCTATTTAGACTGTGTCATCCGCATATCGCAAATTATTTTTGTTGTGACCGTTGACTTCAATTCCTTTTTTGTCTCCTATTGATCTCATATCATAATATGTTCGCTGTAAAGTGAAAACTAAGAATGGCAAAATGTTACGTCTTCTCAATATTCCTGTATGCTGCAGAAACATGGACATTAGACAAGAAAACAGAACAGAAAATTGAAGTCTTTGAAATGTGGATTTATAGAAGAATAGGTAGAATTGGATGGAAACAAAAGATAACAAACGATAAAGTTTTAAAACGACTGAAAATAAAAAGAGAACTACTAAACACAATTAAGACAAGACAAATGAAATTTTTGGGGCATGTTAAAAGACACAACAGCCTACTAAAAGTAATATTGGAAGGAAAAATGCAAAGTAAAAGAGGCAGAGGCAGACCAAGACTAAGATGGACGAGTAACATCAAAAGATGGTCAAGTCAATCTATGACAACCTGCACCATCAAAGCAAGAAACAGAGTAGAATGGTGATCCATGGTAGCCAACCTTCGTTGCGGAGAAGGTACACGATGATGATGATGATGATGATGATGATGATGATGATGATGATGATGATGAAAGTGAAAACAAATGCTGCGACAGAACACAGCCTTGTCTGACTCCTTGTTTTATAAATGGAAATTGTCCTGTTTGGTTGCTAATTCATATAGCTGCTGTTTGTTGCCAGTACATGTTTTTTTTTATGATTCGCAGATCCTTGCAATCAATGTTTAATTTCTCCAGCATATTGATTATTTCCACATGCTTCACTTTGTCAAATGCTTTTGTGTTGTCTGTGCCCTTGTAACCGTGAATGATGACACATACATATTTAGATCATAATTAAGCGAGGACATGGGACAAAACAGGACTAGACAAATTTAGCATAGGGATGACTAAGAGACCATGTTGGAACACCATGGCTGACCACAGCGTTGTAAACTAGGAATTGCCTTGGCAGTCTGTGGGGAGTGTTGAACTCGCAAGCTGAAGGCTGGTCACACGGTGTCAGATGGTTGGGGAGGGTCACTTGGAGTCCCAAGAGGAGTGGAGCAGTGTTGGATGCCATTTGTCTGGAGAGGTGGGGGGATGGGGGTGGGGGTTGGCCACAATATTTTGACCAAATGGCCCAACTCTGGGAAACTCAAGGGCTTGGCTCGGAGATCTGTCACGAGTGGACGGAGAGGGGCAGGGGGTAAGGTTAACTGTCGGTCAAGGGACAGGAGTATAAAAGCAGACTTGAGAAGGGGTTTCCACATTTATTTCTACTTTTAGACTTCTACTTAGAAACACACACAGAAATAGCCACGCACTAGGGACCGAAAGGCACTGAGATGGTCACAGAAGAATTTCTACTTAGAAACACACACAGAGATAGCCACACACTAGGGACCGAAAGGCACTGAGATAGTCACAGAAGAATTTCTACTTAGAAACACACACAGAGATAGCCACACACTAGGGACCGAAAGGCACTGAGATAGTCACAGAAGAATTTCTACTTAGAAACACACACAGAGATAGCCACACACTAGGGACCGAAAGGCACTGAGATGGTCGCAGAAGAATTTCTACTTAGAAACACACACAGAAATAGCCACGCATTAGGGACCGAAAGGCACTGAGATGGTCACAGAAGAATTTCTACTTAGAAACACACACAGAGATAGCCACACACTAGGGACCGAAAGGCACTGAGATAGTCACAGAAGAATTTCTACTTAGAAACACACACAGAAATAGCCACGCACTAGGGACCGAAAGGCACTGAGATGGTCACAGAAGAATTTCTACTTAGAAAAGAGACTAGAAATAGAAAAGCAGAACTACAGGAGAATAGAATTAGACTTTAGAACCAGAACCAGAAAGGAGAACTAGGAAGCAGAACTAGAGAGTAGAACTACAGGACGAGACTAGATCAGAACAGGACAGCAGAATTAGAAGTCACGCACCAGAAGTAGAGGACGAGAACTAGAACGAGAGACGGAGAACTAGAGGACGAGAACTAGAACGAGAGACGGAGAACTAGAGATAGGCACAGAGATAGCCATCGGAGAACGTTAGAAACAGAAGACACAGACGAAAGAGAAACAGTAGATAGAGAGACAGTTAGAATATCCACTATAGGATTAGCTGAGGTACAACACCGACGGTGGTCGAAGTACTTCAGCGGCCAAGACTGTTATCAGATCGAACAAGTATCTACAGAGACGCTAGTAAGGATATCCTGATAGTATCTATATGTATATAGATAATAAATGATGACTTATTTATAACACACCAAGTTTGTTCATTCTTGAATGTGTGGTGTTGTGTCCTTTACGAAGAAATAATCAGAACACGGCTATACTTTTTCCCTCCACAAATCCACATTGTTCCTCACTTATTTCATTTTTTTTTGTTCCTTGCACGTCTCATGATGATTGTTAGTAATATCTTCGTCATATGGCTCATGAGACTAATAGTGCGATGGTCTTCACAATCAGTGGCGTCTGACTTCTTCGGTATGGCTACAAAGATAGATTTTAGTAGATCCTCGGGTATGTGTCCAGTGTTATATATGTCATTGAGTAGTTTTGTTATGACTTGTACTCCCAGCTCTCCTAATGCATTTATCTCTCCGATTGTTATATTTTCGGGACTAAGAGCTTTGCCTCTTTCATGTGTTAAATTGTCTCCTCCACTTCACTCTGCATTATTGGTGGTCCTGTGTCTTTGTTGGAATTATTTAACTCTGATCTTTCATCATCATAGAGTTGACTGATATTATGTCAATCTTTCCATTGTAATCTCCTGGCCCATTAATATATTTCCTTCCTTTGATTTCACACATCCTGAAACTTTGACTTCTTTTCTTCCTGTTAATTCATTTAAGTTGATTGTGCATAAATTATGAGTCTTTTTTTTTTATTGTTTTTTCCATTTCTTCACATTTCTGCTTTAGCCATCCTTCTTTTGCTTCTCTGCATTTTTTTTTATCTCTTTGTGCTATATTTTTGTATATCCGTTCTTCATTCTTATGTTTTCTTATTTCGTCCCATTAGTTCTAATATTTATTATGTCATCCATTTCTTTTTATTGATTCTTTTAGTCACTGGTATTATTTCTTTTGATGTTTGTTGAATCGATTGTTTGAGCATTTCCCACTGTTCCTCGATGTCCTGTATTTTCTCAATAGCATTATATCTAGTTTGTACTTTCGTACTGTACCTATCACTCATCTGTTTATCTGTAACAAGTACTGTTTATGGACAGGGCTTTGCCATGTCAATAGCCGCTTAGGGTGTTGTTTGAACCAGGTGTTACTTAGAATCATTTCATGTGTCTTTGCCCAATCTATCAATCTATTCCCCCCTGTCATTTCTCTCCAAGGCCATGTCCCCCAGTCATATTTTGCACAGATATATATGGCATATATGGCACATATAGATGTTACCTTCTTCGAGACCTTTAATGTTTAGTCCTTCAATAGTAGATAAACACCTAGGGAAATACACATCCCAAATATAGAAACATTTGCCTCTTTAAGTTATGAAATATTCCACATTGAGTTACAAATGTTTACAACAATTACAACCCATTCTGGTTACCTTGAATCTACCACAAACAATTTATACATGGTTTGTCTCTATGAAAGGAATCAATTAGAAAACAATCTCATTATCAGCGACTGACAAAAATGTACTGTTCAAAAGGCCGGGAACTTACAAGACTGACACAAGCCAGCTGGTCTCGCAGAATTTGGCTGCCACTTTATAGATGGACAGCCCAGATAATGTAATAGCGGGGACCACGGTTACTGGTCCCACATACCTGTGGTCAAAAATATCATACAATGACGTTAATTGTGTTTGTGATTTCAGTCGTCAAAGATATCGTAGAATGACGTTAATTGTGTTTGTGATTTCAGTCGTCAAAGATATCGTAGAATGACGTTAATTGTGTTTGTGATTTCAGTCGTCAAAGATATCGTAGAATGACGTTAATTGTGTTTGTGATTTCAGTCGTCAAAGATATCGTAGAATTACGTTAATTGTGTTTGTGATTTCAGTCGTCAAAGATATCGTAGAATGACGTTAATTGTGTTTGTGATTTCTGTAGCCAAAGATATCGTAGACTGACGTTAATTATGTTTGTGATTGATGTAGCCAAAGATATCGTAGAATGACGTTAATTGTGCTTGTGATTGATGTAGCCAAAGATATCGTAGAATGACGTTAATTGTATTTGTGATTGACGTAGCCAAAGATATCGTATAGTGACGCTGATTGTGTTTGTAATACCTGACCAACACCTGATTGTGTAGTTTCTAGAGATTGTGTCCTCCAGTTATCACAATTCATAGCTTGTTGGTTTGTTTGAGAGGCTACATCAGCTCGTGATAGTTTATGTGATGACTAAATTTGAGGACAGAGATATGTGTCAGTCCAACTAGGAAGGATGGGCGGGTCACATAGAGGAATTTAAAAGTCAGGTGGTATAGCAACAGTGTATAGGTGATTGTATGTGAAAGTGATGTGTTAGAACAACAATATCTGAGATGGAGGCATGTGCCGGTAATGTATTAGAGCAATAGCTACAGATGTAGTGGGAGCAGCGATAACTCAGTGGTTAGTGAACTGGACTACAAAGGACAAGAGATAGGGTTCGATCCCAATCAACGGCTTCCGGGTTCACCAGCCTTTAATGGGTACCGGATTTTTTTTCTGGGAAAGTAAAACGGCACGGGCGTAATACCGACCACAATACCCCAAAAATCATGTGCCGAGGGTCTGTAAAAATGTATGGTTACTAACACCATATTCCCTATACGTCACTTGGCGTGACTTGGGTGCTTTCCTTTTTTTTTTTTTTACATATATATTGGAATTTAATGGTTGGTATTTATGACTGTCTATTTATAGAAATTACCACTCAATGTTATTATTTATGTGTTATTATCTACATAGATGGTGGGAAATATTCAAGGACGTACCTGAGAATGAAGCCAACAAGACCAGTAACTCCGATAAGGAAGTGCAAGCTACCAGCCAACATGAGACTCCCGTTTAACTGTGGACAACAGACGGAAGACACACCTTTGTGATGGTTGTGATTGACGAAGTATCAGGCGTCAGGTCCCACTACAAATATTGTGATCTTATGCTGTAAGCTTCATCTTCGCGACCTGTAATTGCTTTCTCTGCAAAGAACTTATACCCAACATCTTTAACTCGTTCCTCGCTCACTACCAACTCACTTCCCTTCTATGTTTTGAATTTTTCTTCTCTTTGTATATCTGTTTATGTCTTGCATTTTTTCCTCTCCTTGCTCTCTTTTTTTCTCTATCTTATCTTTATTTTACCTTTATCTTACCTTTATAATTATCAGTCCTGTTCTATATTTCATATATATATATATATATATATATATATATATATATATATATATATATATAACATAACAATCAAGAAAGTTGTGTAAAGTTTTCTACCAAGGAGGAGGATAAGAACTGATAAGTACTTTTTTTTTATTTAACCAGCTAAAATTTTATATTTAGATCGTAAAAGATCGCATGTGAGACCTTAGCGATCAAACACGTGGGGGGAAACATCAGTCGGGCTAAACCCCCAACGTGTTTCTTTCTTAAGTTAAGCCCTTAACTAACGACTGACTCAGCAGGTCGGTAACCAATAAATGTTTTATGCTCGGAGAAATACTCAGAAGATTTAGATTAAAGTAGCAACGATAAATATATGCGGGATAAAAAATAAAGAAGTCGAACTTAGAGAAGAAATGACAAAAAGGAAAATTAAAATACTAGCATTAGCGGACACCAGAGTAAAAGGACAACAGATAAAGAAAACACACATGAACTACACGAAAATATTCTCAGGAGTCGACAACACAGAAAGAGCAACACATTGAGTAGGTTTTATCACCGACCCAGAACACGCAAAGAACATTCTAGGAATAAAATACCACTCAGAAAGAATTACCACAATTAAACTACTAGAAGACGATCGAAAAACAAATTACATTCAAATCTATGCCCCATGCAACAACAATGAAAGAGACAGCGAAGAATTCTACGACACATTGAATGAAATCATGAACAAGATTGACGAAAGCGACGACATGTTAGTGATGGGAGATTTTAATGGAAGGCTTGGGAAACGCAACAGTGAGAACAGTGATATCTTAGGACCCTTTGGCGATAAAACAGCTGAAATAAACGAGAATGGAAGCAGACTGCTGGATCTATGCAATCAAAATGATTTATTTATCACCAACATATTCTTCAAACACAGAGAGTCGCAAGTATACACCTGGTACAAATGGAATGACACAACATGCAGGAGCCAGATAGATTTTATACTAACAAGAAAACAGAACAAAAATAAAGAGAATATACGAAAACAAACAAAAGAAGCGAAAAGAACAGACCATAAAAATAAAACAATTAAAAGATCAAGAAACAAGGAAAACTCTAGAAGAAAAACTAACAGAGGAACTCAAGAAACTCTCTAACGAAGTATGCACAGTAGAAGAAGAGTGGAAACAATTTAAGGAAACAGTAACCCACATCTTTAAAACAGTTTGTGGAACGAAGGTAAGAACAAGAGAAGGGAAAACGAGCACGGAAAAGAAGAAACTGTAAAAAAATTGGAGGGAGAACAAGAACCAAGAAAAATATGAAAAATATGCCTTAGTTCGAAAAAGAGTTAAAATGTTGATCAAAGAAGCTAAGCAAAAAAAAATGGACAGAATTCGGACAAAACATGAGCAGGGACTTCAAGACAGCCACAAGAAACTTCTACAAAGCAGTAAAAGCCACAAGAGCGAGAAAAGAAAACCATGATCCTACTGAGCTGATAAATGACAAAGACGGACAGCCAATATCAAATAACCAATGTATGCAACAGAGATGGAAAGAATATTTTCAAGATCTGTTAAACATACCAACCACCAATATGACAACACAAACCACGCCAGAACTCACAAATACAGAACCCAACATCATGAAAGAGGAAATCGAAGAAGTAATCAAATATGCACCAAGAAATAAAGCGCCGGGGATAGATAACATAACAATAGAAATAATAGCAGCAGCAGGAGAAACAGGAATGCAATGGCTGCACAGAATATTTAATGCAGCATGGCACCAACAACAAGCCCCAGAAGACTGGCAACAGGCAATCATCATACCAATATGGAAAAAGAAAGGTAGCAAAAGAGACTGCAATCAATATACAGGTGTATCTCTTCTCAGCCATGTAGGAAAGCTATACGCCAAGATCTTGGAAAAAAGGCTGAGACCAATAATAGAACTACAGTTAAGCGATTCTCAAATGGGGTTCCGAAAAAAACAGAGGATGTACCGATACTCTATTCACACTAAAACAGCTTGCAGAAAAAACGGCAGAACACAATCAAAACTTATACATAGCCTTCATTGACCAGGAAAAAGCATTCGACAGAGTAAACAGAGAACAACTGTGGGAGATACTAACAACATACGGAGTAAGCCAACATTATTAAAAGCCTCTACGTCAACAGCAGCTGCAGGTTCAGAACAGCAGCAGGCTACACATACCACTTCGAAGTTAGATCAGGCGTAAGACAGGGGAGCGTACTATCCCCCCTACTGTTTATTACATACATGGACCATATATGCAAGCTAGCCAACCCATCAGAGACAGAGGAGATCAACGAGCTTCTATTTGCAGACGATCAGGCACTAATACATTAAACAATAGAAGACCTACAAGAACACTTAAACAAACTCAACAGCTCAGGTACAAAATACAACATGAAAATCAACATCAACAAAACAGAAGTCATGAACGTCGCCAAAAATAAGCAGAACATCAACATAACTATAG
The DNA here is from genome assembly GCA_032433765.1 of Megaustenia siamemsis. NCBI lineage: Eukaryota > Metazoa > Mollusca > Gastropoda > Stylommatophora > Ariophantidae > Megaustenia > Megaustenia siamemsis. Next base: position 188,235,540 of record JAVIAB010000092.1, read on the forward strand.
AAGGCAGACAACTAAAACAAGTAGAGGAATTCAAATACCTAGGAAGTCTAATGACAAACGATAATTCTCAAACGGCAGAGATAGAATCAAGATGCAACAAAGCTTGTCAAATCATTGGACAGTTATCACCACTATTGTCCAACAAGGAAATAACTCTGGATGCAAAACGAGCACTATACAATGCAATCTTCATCCCAACGTTGTGCTACCAATGCCAGACCTGGACCCTAGATGCAAGAACAATAAGAAAAATAACCTCTACAGAGATGAAATGTGTTAGACGAATGACAGGAAACAGTCAGAATTTCAAAGGAAACGTGAAGAGGAATGTAAGGTTATCAACACCAAGAATAGTACAACCCTATGGCAGGGTATTGGCAGATACACGTGACTGGTTAGAGAGAGTTCATTCGATGACAACTTTCGTGGAGACAACAGTCTTGTCAGTTACATGCTGGACGTTTGACCAGCTTTCACGTTCAAAATCAGCAGATGATCGACACCTCGGAGTCATGACCCAGGCGGGCCCGCCCCTTCCACTCCAGAGTATAAAAAAGATGAAGGACAGACAATTTTTCAATCAGTCCTCTACTGACGATCAAAATGGTTTCAATCGCAAAACTCTTTAAATGTTTCCAGCTACCTGGACATACCAGCGTTGGAAATGTGTTAATAAAGCAAGGTATAGAATTGACCAAATCTAAACAGAAGTGAACCCACTAAACACAGTGACAAAGATAAAATTAAAGAAAATACTCTAGTTGGCCATCACTTTCACTATGCGTGAACTAGCTGTATAGAGGTCATCAACTTTGACCTGACCGATACTCTCTATGAACTTAACCAAAATGGCAATTGTAAAGTGACGTAACAGAAGATGATGCTACCTGGGGTCAGTCATAATGTACACAACTTATATATAGCAGATTTACGGAAGATTTGATGTACTATAATTGTTATTTTGAAAACCTTCATGTAGACATGTTTTTGTTTGTTTATCGTGCTGTGATACAAAGCTATCTAGTAGCTCTTTGTCTTCCGTGATTTCTCTTTCCCTGTATTTTACCAGTTGTAACCAAGTATTCCAACATTTCTCTTCTCATGATGTGCCTGAAAAATTGTGATTGTTTCTTGCTGATGTTTATTAGGAATTCCCATTTGTGTTGGCTTATTTGAGAATTTCCTTGTTGTTCTTTTGTAACTGTCCAGAGAACTCTCAACATTCTAGTGTTCTATTAGTAAGTAATATACTTTATTTGAGGTTTTGGATTTGAAAGTGGCATTTCCTTAATTCTTGAACTTTTGTAATAATCGGTTTTAGCAGCATTATATAAAGATTATGTTTTTGAAAAGGGTGAGAAGTCGGTGGTTAAATATAAGATTAGCTTTTCAGGACAATTACAAGTATTATTATTATTGTCTTTAATGAAGGAATATGACGATACTGACGACGATAAAAGAATCATTACTTTCAACAGAAAAAGAGCACATAAAATACAAGTTGACATACACCAGCAATTTTACTCAAAATCAACTCTCTTGCAGGTATCGTCCCGTTGTTGATGGTTACCATGGCAACACTTGAATTGTCCACTGAGTTTACACCTGGAAAGACAAATAATTTAAGTAGAGTGGTATGTGGTTTCATTTACTTACATTTCAAAGCTATGTGAGTAGTAACATATGTTCCTAATGTGCGAGTTTCAGAGGGACGTTTGAGGTGTTATGATAAAATATTAGCGAGAAAAAGAGACGGTATATGGTCTACCACGTAAGTGATGTTCTTGAGGAGTATTGGCGTCATAGATTGGGGGTTGAGGATTCGGAAAAGGCAAGTATCTATTGGGTGGAGTAGGAATAATGATTTTATTTTATTATAAACTGGCTGAGTAATGTGAATGCTGTGTAAATATGTAGTTATGTCTGCATATAAGTAATATTACATGATAAACTAGCAAGGGGTTTGTCCTTCTGTGGCTAAGAAAAAAACAGTACAAGTGAGTCAAATGTCACTACTAAGGGCTTTCCATATATTCTTATTATAACCCGCTTGCGAGATGCGATATTTGTAAGAAAGAGATACATTAATACTGCTGACCACAGGTGACACAAACTGACCACTGACGAAAATTTACCACAAACTGAACACGGACCACAGGTGACACAAATTGACAACGGACCACGGGTGACACTAAATGACCACTGACACAAACTTAACCACTGAAAAATGTGAACCAAACTGACCACTGACTCAAACTGCCCACTAATTACGGGTGACATAAACTGACAACGGTAACACTAACTGACCACTGACACAAGCTTGTAAAAGCGTAAGCTAACGGAAGCATGGGGGCAGGTAACTTAGCAGTTACCCGCTTCTCAATATACAATAGCAGTAACATATAGTGGCGACCATCAGTAATTAGTTTAAAGTTAATGTAGTTCATATAGGGATAGTGGACACACAGAAGTGAGGAAGGGAAGTTATAATTATACAGAGAATTTAGGTCCATGGAAATTTTCCACGCAGCAGGTTGTGGAAATTAGAAGATAACGCAGTGTTTGTAGGGGTAGGGGCCTCAGACATAACAAGAACACCCACCAAGCTAAGGTAGGAAGGTCCGGAATTATCCTGGACATAATAGTTAATAGAAATGTCCACGCGGGTTTCCACTTCAACCAGGTTGTTGGGGAAGTGACCACAGGCGCATGACTAGCGCATGCATTGACCCCATGACTTTGGTCGTATGATAAATGAGTGGACATCCAACAAATTGGTCATAGAGATTTCGCGAAAACAATTTGTTTTCGTCAAATCCGGGGAAGAGTTGATGTTTCGGTCACAGAATAACGAGGAGTGACCAACTCAAGTGACCAGAAGTCATTCACTTTTCGGCAGTTTTGATTGGCTGCTGATTTTCAGACGAAGAGTGTGGTTGGAGTATTTAAACTTCAACATTATAGGTTTGAGTTAGGAGTCAGGGAATAGAAAGTCAACAGTCAGGACAGAACAGTTAGAATTAGTAGAAGTTATGTTAAGAATTATCAGTCAGATAGAAAGTTAATAGTCAGAACAGAACAGTTAGGAGTCAGGAATGAGAATTAGACAGTTAGAGATAGTTACAGTTAGTCAGAAGTCAGGACAGAACAGTTAGAATTACAGTTACAGTTAGATCACTTAGAGTTAGAACAGTCAGAACAGTTAGAAAGTTAAGATTAGAAAGTGAAGTCAGTTAGTTAGAAAGTTAAGAGTCTTCAAGTTGTAGTTCAAGTCAGTTGAGAAGTTATTTGTAGAAGTTGGTAGAGAGTATTATGAACTTCAATTGTGAAGTGATTGTGAGAATTCCAAGAATTGTGCTTCAATATGTTCTTACAAGTTCGTAAGTAAACAAATGTCTGATGATTAATAAATGCAATATGCCTTATGAAAAAATACAATAAAATGTCAGTCTGGTTTCTATAACAAACTGACCAAAATTAACCACTGAAAAGGTGACCCACACTGACCACTGACCCAAAATGACCACTAACTACAGGTGACACACACTTCAAACTGACTATAGGTGACACTATCTGACCACTGACACAAACTCACCAAAATTAACCACTGTAAACATTTACACAAACTGACCACAGGTGACAAAAAATGATCAGTGACCCAAACCGACCACTGATCACAGAAAACATAACTGATCATTGACCACAGAATATCCACAATGATCAATGATCCAAACTGACAACTGGCCACAGTTAACCATACTGACCATTGGCACAAACGCACCACTGATCACAAGTGACCCAAATTTACAACTGACTTAAACTAAACACTGAAAACAGGTGACCCAAGCTCACCACGGATTAAAAATAAACCACATAATACCCAAACTGATCACTGCCCAAAACTGACGACTAACTATACTGGCAATTGACTCAAACTGACCGTTGACCACAGGTGACCAAAACTGATCATTGACTCAAACTGACACTGACCTCAAATGACCCAAAATGATTAAAGACCACACATGACCCAAAGTGACCACAGTTGACCAAAACTGACTACTGTCTTTTCTTTCTTATGTGAATTTTTCTTTTGTTTTACTAAATTCACTCTTTCGGATCTCTCACTTTCTAGCTCTTTTTGTTTCTATAAATATACCTCCTCTTTTCTGAATCTCTTCCCTGTCTTTCCCTCTTCTCAATCTATCTCTCACACTCTTTAGTGGCGTGTCTTCCACTGGTTATATTTAGTGTTGTTCATTTTCTTCTGACAATATCTCCCTTTCTTCCTCCTTTCCCTCATGTAATATTCTCATACCGCTTTCTATGTCTCCTTTACAACATTTATTTTTCTTCTTTCTCTCTGTCTCTCTCCTTTTCTCTTTCTCTCCTTCCCTTTACTTCAAATACAAAAACTCAGTAATAGAAATAGAAACTAACCGACGTCAGCACAGCACAATATCTCCTTACACGTTATTTCTATCTATTGTCCTTTCGAGCCGAAGACGGCACATAGGGCAGAACCACAATTTCAAAAAACAGAAACCTTGCGTGCCAAAGTGGCACATATTGCAGAGATCACTGCCTCTAAAATATATGGCTCTGTTTCCATAACAATACTTTTTACAATAACAGCTTGTCAAGCCATCGATCAACCTCCTTAGTCGCCTCTTACGACATGCCTGGAAGGTCACAGTGTCACTATTCTTTACACGTTATTTACATTACCATAAAATGGTTACAGATTTTAGAGGACTTCCTCGAATATTGCGGTGCAGTTTTATTTTTTCCTCCTTGTGTTACAGATTTACAGTCAGTTTTTCCGAGTTTCTTTCGCTGATAAATAATTCACTCAAGGAAGCCCTGCGAACATACATCCATCTCTAGGTTGGTCATACAATATTTGTTTGCGAATACGATTGTTTATCATTCCTATTACATGATTCAGCCACTGTAGCCTCCGACTCGTAAGTGTTGCAATGGTGGATGGAGTTGGGCTCGTTGTACGACTTTAGAACGGGTTACTTTGTTGCCTCAGATGATATTAATTAGCTAGCAAAGGCAGCGCATATAAAAGATCTTTTCTTACCATTTCTCCTAGTTCAAAATTATAATATTTTATTATCATTTTTAAACATTTCAATACATATTTATACGTTTGTTGTATTTTTGTTTCAGTTGAAGGCCTACTGTGCCAAACGTCATTCTGGTTTGTGTTGTCCTACTGTGCCAGACGTAATTCTTGTTTGTGTTGTCCACTTGCTATGTAAAATTTTAACCATACCGTTTTTTATATTTTTCCCCCCCACATTTAAAAAAAAATCTCCTTGTTACATTCAACTTTCAGTTAATCTCTCACTTCGCTATTCTTGAATTCCTTGTCTTTTGAATGAGATCTCAGAGCTGACTAACCCGATACATGTCTGCTGAACCACAACGAGGCTTGACGGTAGACACTCCCCACCACTGGCTCCTTGCTATCAGCTTTACCGCAGCATTGCAACTATTTGCCTGTTCCCTACTCATTTATATCTCTGCTACTTTATGTTTGTATAACGTCATCCATCACTGTGTACTTTAGTTAGAACCATTTGTACTCTGCTCTAAGTTCTTTCACCTATCATCTAACATGTAGTTAAAGATAATTGTACTTCACAGTTTGTTGTCGTTGTCCCTATATTCTGAAGAAAGCCACAGGCCGAATCGTCAGTACTGTGCTGTGTTCCTTCCTTGTAAAACTGTCACCATACCTTGGAGTGTTTAACACTCCCCACCACTAGCTCCTATGGCCATATCTCACATCCATCCAACCAATATTGGTACAAGTAAAAAGGTAAAAAAAACTTGGACAAAAACCATTATTTCAGCAACGTCATAAGACAGAAAGATCACAAATATTGCACGAGTTTCATCAAACGATACAGCAACTCCAGATTCAAGTGCCGACAAAAAAGATGGATTAGTGGAATATTAGGAACTCCAGGAAACATACATGATCCGTGGACAATATAGAAGCAAAGTGCCACAGACAATGACGCCTCTCTTTGATGAAAGACAAAAGGGAACAAAATATTAACCAAATAATGTTGGAGAGGATTTTTTAAAATTCATATGTCTTAAAATGTAAACTACAAAATTGCTTCGTCGCTGCATCACACACACACATACACATACATATCTTCTGTTGTTATATTTCCATAAAGTGAGTAAACATTTCCATAAAGTGAGCAAACATTTCCATAAAGTTAGTAAAAATTTTCATAAAGTGAGTAAACATTTCCATAAAGTGAGTAAACATTTTCATAAAGTGAGCAAACATCTCCATAAAGTGAGTAAAAATTTCCATAAAGTGAGCAAACATGTCCATAAAGTTAGCAAACATTTCCATAAACTGAGTAAACATTTCCATAAACTGAGTAAACATTTCCATAAAGTGAGTAAACTTTTCCATAAAGTGAGTAAACTTTTCCATAAAGTGAGTAAACATTTCCAGAAAGTGAGTAAACATTTTCATAAAGTGAGCAGACATTTCATAAAGTTAGTAAAAATTTTCATAACGTGAGCAAACATTTCCATAAAGTGAGTAAACATTTGCATAAAATGAGCAAACATTTCCAAAAAGTGAGCAAACATCTCCATAAAGTGAGTAAAAATTTCCATAAAGTGAGCAAACATTTCCATAAAGTGAGCAAACATTTCCATAAAGTGATCAAACATTTCCATAAAGTGAGCAAACATTTCCATAAAGTGAGCAAACATTTCCATAAAGTGAGCAAACATTTCCGTAAAGTGAGCAAACATTTCCATAAAGTGAGCAAACGTCTCCATAAAGTGAGCAAACATTTCCATAAAGTGAGCAAACGTCTCCATAAAGTGATAAAAATTTCCATAAAGTGAGCAAACATTTCCATAAAGTGAGCAAACGTCTCCATAAAGTGAGCAAACATTTCCATAAAGTGAGCAAACGTCTCCATAAAGTGAGTAAAAATTTCCATAAAGTGAGTAAACATTTCCATAAAGTTAGTAAAAATTTTCATAAAGTGAGCAAACATTTCCATAAAGTGAGCAAACATTTCCATAAAGTGAGCAAACATCTCCATAAAGTGAGTAAAAATTTCCATAAAGTGAGCAAACATTTCCATAAAGTGAGTAAAAATTTCCATAAAGTGAGTAAAAATTTCCATAAAGTGAGCAAACATTTCCATAAAGTGAGCAAACATTTCCATAAAGTGAGTAAAAATTTCCATAAAGTTAGTAAAAATTTTCATAAAATGAGCAAACATTTCCATAAAGTGAGTAAAAATTTCCATAAAGTGAGCAAACATTTCCATAAAGTGAGTAAAAATTTCCATAAAGTGAGCAAACATTTCCATAAAGTGAGCAAACATCTCCATAAAGTGAGTAAACATTTTCATAAAGTGAGCAAACATTTCCATAAAGTGAGTAAAAATTTTCATAAAGTGAGCAAACATTTCCATAAAGTGAGTAAACATTTCCATAAAGTGAGTAAACATTTCCATAAAGTGAGCAAACATTTCCATAAAGTGAGTAAACATTTCCATAAAGTGAGCAAACATTTCCATAAAGTTAGTAAAAATTTTCATAAAATGAGCAAACATTTCCATAAAGTGAGTAAAAATTTCCATAAAGTGATCAAACATTTCCATAAAGTGAGCAAACATTTCCATAAAGTGAGCAAACATTTCCATAAAGTGAGTAAAAATTTCCATAAAGTGAGCAAACATTTCCATAAAGTGAGCAAACATTTCCATAAAGTGAGTAAAAATTTCCATAAAGTGATCAAACATTTCCATAAAGTGATCAAACATTTCCATAAAGTGATCAAACATTTCCATAAAGTGATCAAACATTTCCATAAAGTGAGCAAACATCTCCATAAAGTGAGTAAAAATTTCCATAAAGTGAGCAAACATTTGCAAGCACAAATCAATTAATCAGTAAACAATTGCAGTAGCTGGTTAAGGACTGACTTGTAAACGTAGCTGGACAAGTCCATTCTGGCAAAGTGGACATGGCTAACAGTGGGAGGATATATGAGCGAGAAGGGCCTTGTAATATTGGCAGTCTGAAACAGAGAAAGTACGTCATACAAGACTTTAGCTAAATGTTTTATAACCAGTCCCTGACTACCTCAGACATCCTAGATGGCATAGTCCAGTATTGGTTCCAACAGTTCTTATACCTTAATGAGATTTTATATTCAATATTCATGCATGTTTAGTATAAATTAAAATAACATTTTTGACTCGAACACCTTGTGGAGTCCGCAATGAGCGTGCGACCTTTATTCTCCAGTCCTGTAAGACGTCCTTCGCACTACTCCCCCCCCTCCCCAGTTCCACGCCATTCAGTCCTGGAAACCACATCAACAACTTATAGACTGACACCTTTGTTAGGCTCCCAAGTCTACACGAAAAATAAACTGAAAAGTTCTAGACATCGATTTTTTTACTGCTAAGCGTTCAAACTTTACAGCTTTCATTGTTGAAACACGATTACTCAGTTATCTCAACACAATAATAGTATCCAGTTATCTCAAAATATCAATATTACACAGTCATATCAATATAATAATCTTATCCAGTTATCTCAACATAACAATGTTTCACAATTATCTCAACATAACTATGACACCCAGTATTCTCAACATAACAATATCACCCAGTTATCTCAGCATAACTATGACACCCAGTATTCTCAACATAACAATGTTTCACAGTTATCTCAACATAACAATATCACCCAGTTATCTCAACATAACTATGACACCCAGTATTCTCAACATAACAATATCACCCAGTTATCTCAGCATAACTATGTCACCCAGTTGTTTCAACACAAGGGAACAGGCAAATAATTGCAATGCCGCGATTAGGACCATTCACCGCTACCTCCCTATTCTTCGATTTGACCCTACTACTCGTCTGCTCTTCCCCGACCCGCCACTAGTGGCCTTTAGGCGTGACCGGAACCTCCGAGACTTTCTTGTCAGGGGCCGTCTTCCTGCTGACCACTTCAGCCATCGAGGCACTATCCGTTGCAACCGCAGAGTATGTAAAACTTGTGACCACGTTCTCCAGACAGACACTGTCCTCTTCCTTCCCTGATGGTCCTTTCGAGATCAGAGAGGGATGCACTTGCATATCTCGGAACATCATTTATGCCATCATTTGTAAGCGATGCAAGTTGACCTACATCGGCCAATATGGTAGACGTATCGGCGATAGGTGCCGTGAACACTTGAATGACATCACCCGAGAAGCGGACACTCCTGTAGCAGCCCACTTTAACTCGAGGGGCCATCGAGGTAAGACTGATGTCTTGGTAACTGGCCTAATATCATGCTCCTCTGATCACCACAGTCGGCTCATTCTGGAGCACCGTCTGATCGCTCGTTGGGGTTGCCTCACACCTCGTGGCATCAATGTATCCCTATCCCCTTGAGGACCCTCCTTCCTCAGACTCCATCCTCCCACCTATGGACTTCTCTTCCTATTTCACTTCTTGGGTCTTCTACTCCTCGTCCATCCCTGCTTTCCATATCCTCTTTGAGTAACCCCTATCTTGCCTTCTTCATCCTAACCCCCCCCCACCTTTTTTTCTTCTGACTACCTTCGTGTCCTTTACCTCTTTATCACTATATTACCTCTTCACTCAGACTGTACCATTTCTCTGCCCACCTCTATTGTTCCTCGTCCTTACCACCACCTCTCTGCTGATCTACTCCTATCTCACCCCTTCTCTCTCTATTCACTTGTAGTCACTACTCATCTATACCTACTATTCCTGTATCCCCCTTATCCTGATGCCCACTTTCATTCCACTCCTAGGACCCTCATCACCCCCCTTTGTTCTATCATTTCCCTACTTCTTTACCTACTATGGTTCATACCTCTTGCACACCATTCCCCTATCGCTCCCCTTCTTCCAGACTCTCTCTTTTTCCATTCACTTCTGACCTACCGCCTCTCCTCCTATCCACTTTTCCCATACCTGCTTCTTATCCCTCCTCTCCATACCTCCTCCTCTAATACTTCCCTACCTCTCGATAGACTAACTTCCTCCGGATCACCCCTCTATCGCCCTTCTCATTATACCGGCTTTCTTAATCTTCCTCTCCTTATCTCTTCCTCCGGTATCCAATCCTTCCTTTCGTTGACCTACCTTTCAACTCTTTCAGTTCGAGGCCATCCATTCTGTAGAGTCCATCTCTCTCACCCATCGCCTAGTTCACTACTTTGTCTTGTCATTCAATTTCTTTCTTTTAACCTCTCGCGTGATCTCTCAATTGCATTGTTGAGTGATTTATTGGCATTGCTTGTCGTTTCCCAGGAGTTTGGCAGCTTCGCCTATCCTCTTTCCCCACCCTCCTCTCCCCCCCCCTGGGTTTTCCTGATACTAGATCCGTTTGTCCTCTTAACTCGCGTGTCTTAATCACGTGTTAACTTCTAGACACATTCTTTACGCTCCTAGTCATTCCGACTTGTTCAAGCACGGAGGACAGATTTGCTGCTCTAAGATAAGTACATTTTATTATACATTTTTCTCTTTTTCTATTTTATATATCTTGACGCCCATCCTACCTCTCCTCATGTAATATTCATTTCTCTCTTTTCTTATTTCTGCATCCTACTTTCCTCGCCCTCCACTTGATCATCTAACATGTAGTAATTGTGCTTCACTGCTTGTTGTCGTTGTCCCTGTAATCTGAAGAAGGCCACAGGCCGAAACGTCAGTATTGTGTTGTGTTCCTTATTTGTAAAGCTGTCACCATACTTTGGAGTGTTTAGCACACCCCACCACTGGCTCCCTGTTTCAACACAGCTATGTTATCCAGTTATATTAACACAACTATGTTACCCAGTTATCCATCATACAAAAGAACATCAAAGAGGACTAGGCATTCTAATAAAACGAGAGCTTCAAAAATATATAAATACTCACGTGACATACAATGATAGGATTATACTATTAAAAATGAAGGCAAAACCATTCGACATAGCAATAATACAAACATACGCACCTACTTAAGGCTATACAGACGAACAAATAGAGGCATACTATGAAGACCTAAACACAGTTATGAAGCAAGTGAAATCATCAGACATCTTGATTATAATGGGTGATATGAGCGCTAAAGTAGGAAAAGGTAAATATAAGACCATTATAGGAAATCATGGTCTAGGAAAAAGGAGTAACAGAGGAGAAAGATTAATACAATTTTGTGAAGAAAACAGACTGATAATATGCAACACCATCTTTGAGCAAGAGAAAAGAAAATTATACACATGGAAAAGCCCTGGAGACAAGAAGAAAAATCAAATAGATTACATAATGATAAACGACACATTCAGGAACAGCGTCAAGAAAACCAAAACCTACCCAGGATCAGATATTAATTCAGACCACAATCCTGTAATGATAAAAATGAAAATCAAATTAAAGAGAAACAAACAATAAAATAATTCAGCAACACCAATTGATGTAACAGCGTTAAACCAGAAAGATGTAAAATAAACTAATACTGTACAAATAAAGAACACATATCAGAAGCTACCAGAAGAGGGGATTGAAAAGTACAGAAGAGAAAATCCTGACATAAAAAACAGCATGCAAGAATCCTGCAACACCTTGCCCAAAAAGGAAAGTAACAAAAAAACAAAAATGGATAACTGACAAAATCTTAGAAAAAATGAAAGAAAGAAGACTAGCGAAAAATACTGCCAGATACAAGAATATAGACAATGAAATACGGAGAATGTGCAAAAAGGCAAAAGAAGAATTTGTTTTGGCTCAACCAAAGATGTCTAGAAATCGAAACTATGGAAAGTAAACAAAACTTAAGAGAGATGCACACAGAAATAAAGAGAATGACGAATAAAGATAAAAAAGCTGCAGGAATCGGATGTATAGCAAACAAAGAGGGAAGAATGCTATCAGACAACAAAGATATGATAGATAGATGGCAAGAATATATAACAGAATTATTTCATGACGAAAGGAACAAAAAGCCAGACATAAAATGTACATACAACTATAAAATCCTGAAATCTGAAGTAGAAAAAGCTATATAAACAATGAAAAAGGGAAAGGCAGCAGGGCCTGGCAATATAAAGATAGAGATGATACAGGCTCTAGAAGTTTTGAAGTGATCACAGACATATGTAATGACATATACCATACAGGATACATAACAAACGATCTAAAAACATCAACTTTCATTGCATTGCCTAAAAAGAACGGTGCAGCTGAATGCAGTGACTTCAGAACAATAAGCCTAATGAGCCAGGTAACAAAAATTTTACTAAAAGTTATACAGGGAAGGATTCAGAATAAAATCAATACTCAATTAGATGACCAACAATTCGGATTCAGGAAAAACAGTGGGACAAAAGAAGCCATATTCAGCATGAGAACATTGACTGAAAAGTACACAGAAGTAAACAAACCAACCTATGCCTGCTTTATAGACTACACCAAAGTTTTCGATAGAATACACCATAACCAACTCATAGACTGCCTAAAGGATATAAATCTAGACGACACAGACATACGACTAATATGTAATTTGTACTGGGAGCAAACAGCAATAATAAGATATAACAAGGAAAACTCTACACCTATGGACATAAAAAGAGGAGCAAGACAAGGATGCATCCTATCACCAAGCTTGTTCAATCTATACACAGAGCAAATCTTTAAAAACATCTCAGATATACCAGGCCTAAACATTAATGGAAAGATAATCAATAACCTAAGATATGCTGATGATACTGTTCTACTAGCAGAAAATCCTAAAGACCTACAACAATTACTTAATGTGATAAACATAACAAGCAAAATATGGACTAGAAATGAATATCAAGAAGACTAAAACGATGATAACGTAACATAAACAAAGACAATTCTCAAGACCTACAATTAAATATCACTGTTGAGGGAATACATCTGGAGACAGTCCAGAGCTACAACTACCTGTGACATACTATAACCAGTGATGGAAAATGCAAAACTGAAATAAACAAAAGAATAGGTATGGCAAAAAGTAATTTTAATGCCATGAAAAATATACTAACATGAAAACAAATATCTGCAGGGCTGAAACTAATAATGGCAAAATGTTACGTCTTCTCAATATTCCTGTATGGTGCAGAAACATGGACATTAGACAAGAAAACAGAACAGAAAATTGAAACCTTTGAAATGTGGATTTATAGAAGAATAGGTAAAATTGGATGGAAACAAAAGATAACAAACGATGAAGTTTTAAAACAACTGAAAATAAAAAGAGAACTACTAAATACAATTAAGACAAGACAAATGAAATTGTTGGGGCATGTTAAAAGACACAACAGCCTACTAAAAGTAATATTAGAAGGAAAAATACAAGGTAAAAGAGGCAGAGGCAGACCAAGACTAACATGGACGAGTAACATGAAAAGATGAACAAGTCAATCTATGACAGCCTGCACCATCAAAGCAAGAAACAGAGTAGAGTGGCGATCCATGGTAGCCAACCTTCATTGCGGAGAAGGCACGCGATGATGATTATGATCCCTTCATAACTATGTCACTAAGTTATCTCAACATAATTATGTTTTCCAGTTATCTGAACATAACTATGTGATCCTGTTATCGCATTAGATTTGTAGTCTCACCGGTGAGATCAACTTTTGTGTTGAGATCTCTCGATGTGGTTAAGAAGAAACTTAAATAGTAATTGACATTGCTCAAGTACAACGATCTTATCATGTACAAGAATAGAATAACAAATGTTAAAATAAGACATTACCAAATTTATTTTGTTGTCATTTAAAAGTTGATAGAGAAAGTTCAGGAGCCTACAAGACTACTTCTTCTAGACCATGTATAGCGATTGAGGTTATGACAGAAGCTATCATGTGGCTGGTTAAGAGACCAACAACACATGCGGTCATCTAGACTGACTCACAAAGCTTGCTTCTTCAGAACTGGCAAGGACACACTCCGCAGGGTGTTGGTACACCTACTCGATATGTCGTATCTTAGCAGCCTAACTTGGATACATTGTCCTGGGCATGTGGCAGTTAGTGGCGATGTGATAGCCATCAGGTTGGCTGGGTTTACCTTAAAAATTGACAAGCATGAAATTTTCAATCAGGACAGGAACAAATCAGTAGACGAACAATACGACGGTTGCTGGAAAGAGCGACAGAGCTGACGTGGGAATGCCCTGACTACTGTGACGCGAGTCCGAACCAACGAGTAAAGATTAGAAAGCCCAACTCATTCAGGACTATTACCCGACAAGTCGGTTCGATAAAATGTGTTAGTTTTTTACCATTCGCCGAAAATTCGGCGCTGACGACTTTAGCTGAATCTTTGTTTCGTTTCCACTTATTTTTTGTTTTTATTTCAACCAATACTTTATTTCCGGTTGTAGGAGAGAGCTCACTAGAACTTCCTGTTGATACATCGTGGTTTTGGAGTTAAAGCGTTAAAAAATTGTTAATTTATATTTATTGTTTATTTCTCACATTTCTGTCACATAATGGCCACGCCCACTGCTGGTACTTCTTGCAGTCGACAAAAACGATATAGTGCAGAACAAGCTAGACCTATGTTCGAAACCTTGTTATTAAGTGGTTCAGAAATAGAGTATTCATAGTATTTAGACAAGGACAATAATTATATTGTTGTGATAATGGTGATAGTCGTAAAATTAGTAATAGTAATGCTAAAAAGATGCACCACGTAAATAAAAAGCGGAATAGCCCAGGTCAAAATAACATTTCATAAAATGAACAATATTTTATGCAACACATCTATGTCAATAGAAGTGGGAAAGAGAGTTCATCGGTGCTATATACAACCAATTCTGACCTATGGAAGTGAATCTTAGACAGTTGGCAAACAAATGAAAAGACGGTTAGAGGCCACCGATATGGGATTTCTCAGAAAAATGTTGAAAATTCCCTAGACAGCTAAAAAGACCAATGAGGAAATTCTCAAAGAAGCCAACACAAGAGTAGAGATCCTAAAAACATGAGAAAGAAAAAATCAACATTTTTCGAGCACATCATGAGAAAAGGAAAATAAGAATACTAGGTTACAACTGGCAAAATAAAAGGAAAGATAGATCGCGAACGACAAAGAGAGAAAATACTGGATAGTTTGGTGTCATGGCATGGAAAACAGTCAACAACAGAACTGATAAGATACACTGTGCAACACAAACTGATAAGAAGATTGTGGAAGGACATAATCGCCTACGCCAACCGGTATGGCACATGATGATTATGATGATGATGATGATGAATGCCAAAAAACCAAACGATCTGGCATAGGTTTAGCTAGTGGATGCCTCAATTCCAGCATTTTCAGTGCCTTAGAGGAATCGAGTGGTAGTGATTCTGATAACGAACATGGCACTTAAGAGTATCACACAAAATAAGTCCAGTTGTGTTAATAGATTTCTCAACTTGACCTGTAAATAATATTGTTGTGACGTCATTAAATTTTCATATTTTTAATTCTGGGATCATTTATACAAATGTGAATAATGTCGTTATTTCTGGACATAGATTCATCAAATAACTTATTTTGGAGGAATTTTAATTATGTTGTGTAATATTTCATTACAAGTATAGATAGCATCGCTTCTAACCTTGGAAAAAGTTTGGTGACATACAATATTTTGAATTAAAAAAATTTCTACCTTGAATATTTTATATTTTAAAAGATATATTTATTCCTTCAAATAATCACATATCGTAAATGTATTGTTATTTTTATTTTCTGTATCCATTTCCTTTTCTAGTGATGTCTAACACATACCACACTTATCTAATTTATTGTGTGAAGTAGTCAAATGAAAAAGGTATGGTGAAATTTTTTGAAACAGGAAAATTATTCTATTCCAAACCCTAAAAATAACGTGTTTCCTCTTCTGTTCCTGAAAGAGTTGTTAACTGTTTTCGATCTGTAGTTGTTTTCTGAGGTACTCTGCTCTCAGTTATAGTAGTTGTTTTCTGTGGCACTCTGCTCTCAGTTATCTGTAGTTGTTTTCTGTGGTACTCTGCTCTCAGTTATCTATAGTTGTTTTCTGCGTTACTCTGCTCTCAGGTATCTGTAGTTGTTTTCTGAGGTACTCTGCTCTCAGTTATCTGTAGTTGTTTTCTGTGGCACTCTGCTCTCAGTTATCTGTAGTTGTTTTCTGTGGTACTCTGCTCTCAGTTATCTGTAGTTGTTTTCTGTGGTACTCTGCTCTCAGTTATCTGTAGTTGTTTTCTGCGTTACTCTACTCTCAGTTATCTGTAGTTGTTTTCTGTGGTACTCTGCTCTCAGTTATCTGTAGTTGTTTTCTGTGGTACTCTGCTCTCAGTTATCTGTAGTTGTTTTCTGTGGTACTCTGCTCTCAGTTATCTGTAGTTGTTTTCTGCGTTACTCTACTCTCAGTTATCTGTAGTTGTTTTCTGCGGTACTATACAGTCAGATGTCTGTAGTTGTTTTCTGTGGTACTCTACTGTTAGTTATATGTAGTTGTTTTCTGTGGTACTCTACTGTTAGTTATCTGTAGTTGTTTTCTGAGGTACTCTGCTGTTAGTTATCTGTAGTTGTTTTCTGAGGTACTCTGCTGTTAGTTTTCTGTAGTTGTTTTCTGAGGTACTCTTCAGTCAGTTATATGTAGTTGTTTTCTGAGGTACTCTTCAGTTAGTTATCTGTAGTTGTTTTATTTGGTACTCTACTGTTAGTTATCTGTAGTTGTTTTCTGTGGTACTCTACTGATAGTTATCTGTAGTTATTTTCTGTGGTACTCTACTGTTAGTTATCTGTAGTTGTTTTCTGAATACTCTGCTGTCAGTTATCTGTAGTTGATTTCTGAGGTACTTTACTGTTAGTTATCTGTAGTTGTTTTCTGAGGTACTCTACTGTCAGTTATCTGTAGTTGTTTTCTGTGGTACTCTACTGTTAGTTATCTGTAGTTGTTTTCTTTGGTACTCTACTGTTAGTTATCTGTAGTTGTTTTCTGTGGTACTCTACTCTCAGTTATCTGTATTTGTTTTCTGTGGTACTCTACTCTCAGTTATCTGTAGTTGTTTTCTGTGGTACTCTACTGTTAGTTATCTGTAGTTGTTTTCTGTAGTACTCTACTGTTAGTTATCTGTAGTTGTTTTCTGAATACTCTGCTGTCAGATATCTGTAGTTGTTTTCTGTGGTACTCTACTGTTAGTTATCTGTAGTTGTTTTCTGTGGTACTCTACTGTTTGTTATCTGTAGTTGTTTTCTGAGGTACTCTACAGTCAGTTATCTGTATTTGTTTTCTGTGGTACTCTACTGTTTGTTATCTGTAGTTGTTTTCTGTGGTACTCTACTGTTAGTTATCTGTAGTTGTTTTCTGTGGTACTCTACTGTTAGTTATCTGTAGTTGTTTTCTGAATACTCTGCTGTCAGTTATCTGTAGTTGATTTCTGAGGTACTTTACTGTTAGTTATCTGTAGTTGTTTTCTGAGGTACTCTACAGTCAGTTATCTGTTTTTGTTTTCTGTAGTACTCTACTGTTAGTTATCTGTAGTTGTTTTCTGTGGTACTCTACTGTTTGTTATCTGTAGTTGTTTTCTGTGGTACTCTACTGTTAGTTATCTGTAGTTGTTTTCTGTGGTACTCTACTGTTAGTTATCTGTAGTTGTTTTCTTTGGTACTCTACTGTTAGTTATCTGTAGTTGTTTTCTGTGGTATTCTACTGTTAGTTATCTGTAGTTGTTTTCTTTGGTACTCTACTGTTAGTTATCTGTAGTTGTTTTCTGCGGTACTCTACTGTCAGTTATCTCCCAACAGATAAATCTGTGTATATCTGTAATCGGGTGTGCACAACGAAAAGAAGTGCACTGGCGCATGCTACGTTACCATACATTCATAAACGCGTACATCTGTATATATTACCACAGAGCACATTTTAAAAAAACACCAAAAGGTGCCCAAATGTGCAAGCACGCATGCAGACAAATATACACACATATATAGGTGCGGGTGGGCATAAGGGTAAGAAATATTTCCGTCCATCAAGTCGTGAGACCAGTTTGATAACAAAAATGTTAGAAAGTACATATCAGAATGTTATGATAATTTGGGATGGTCATATATGTTAAACAAGCATTAACTCTTCAAACATTGTACACTTTCACGACTGTTGGGAAGAAATATTGGTATTCTACTGTTAGTTATTTATAGTTCTCTTTTATGGTTATTGAGTTATTAGTGGGTCATCATTGCACTCCGTATATGTCCATAAGTGCTCATATCCCATCCTCAGCAAGTCTCGCAGTGTCCAGCGACTGAAGATTCCAGTTCTGTGTTGGTTGTTTGGTCTTCTTACACGCCCACTAAGTTACTCGTTTCTAGTTGTGCCCATCTCTTTCGTCAGAAGGAGTTGACGTGGATACATGGCTGCCGAAGTCCTGTGCCCTTCCAACTTCCCGGAGGGCACTGATGCTGTCCGCCCTATCCATTGGTTGACCGTCCTCAACAATAGCGCAGCTAGCCAACCTTTCCACTCTTTCATATCCCCTTACACCAACTTGTCCTGGGACGTAGACAAAGATGACCTTACGTATTTTTGACTTCTGCAATGACTCTACCCATTGCATATGTAAAGATCCCGCCTCCACTTTCCTTATCGTGCACACCGAATCACTTAGTATGCAGGCGGGGGTGTAGTCTTGTGATTCTAACCAGATGAATGCCTTGGTCACTGCCATCAACTCCATCGTCATGCTACTCGTGATGATAACGCATGCACCACTGTCTTCCTTGACTATTCTACCTGTTGAGCGTGCTGTAAATGCCAATAGTAGTATACCAGGGTCCAACTCCCTCTCCATCGCTCTCTCTTCCTCTCCATCTCTGTCTCTTTTGCTCATTCTCCCTCGGTCTCTCTCCCTCGCCATCTCTGTCTCTCTCGCTATTTCTCTCCCCCTCTCCATCGTGTTCTCTCCTACATCGTTCCGAAGTCTATTTTTAGCGTCTGTATCTCTCTCTCGCTATCTCTCTCGCTCCCTCTCTCGCTTGCTCTCTCTCTCTCTCGTCTAACCCCTACTAGACTTCTTCCCTACCATTCGTACTTTATAGACATCACCATTAATACAACTGAAATTCTTTTAATGATAACCTATCACATCGTTATGAGATAAGAGAAGAACAGAAAAAAAATTCAACTTACACCGTAAAATATTCCACTACAACACAGACCGCTAGACTGAGCAGTACTATGAAAATAAACTTCCGTGAATCAAGCGCGCTTATAACACGAAGTTTCACATGCGACTAGTTTAAATATAATCTGGTAAATAAAAGTTGGACGACACTATTCCACCCTCGACTAACATCTAGGTTAACCAATCAGAGAAGAGTATTCTATCGGACACCCACCAACGAAATGACTGACCTCTGGATTAACTAATCAGATAAGAGGATTACTGTTATCGTGATAACTGACCTCATTTTCAACTTGAAGTGCTGTCGAGTCTGACGCATGGGTTACTTTAAATCGATTCGGCCCCTGATACAATCCACCTAGCGGGTCAATGGTGGGGAAATAATACAAGGGGCGGATTACTTGAACGCGCTTTGACCCCTGATACAATACCAGGAGTTCCATGACAGTCATAAATAGTTGGACACAATGAGCAGGAAGTTATATTCAAGGTCCAAAAAATTAGACCAAATCGCAAACATTTTATCCCCATAACAGAAAAAATTTAGGCTCAAATTAAAAAGGCGACATAAAAAACCCTAAAAATCTACGCCCATACTCATACTAGTTAAAAACATCGAACTGATAGTTATATTGAAAGTCCCAAAATTAGACCAAATCGCAAACATTTTACCCCCAGAACACAAAAATTTAGGCTCATACTCAAAAAGTCAACCTTAAAACCATACAAATCTACTCCCATACACATAAAAGTTAGACACATCTACAGATAATTACTTCCAAACTCCAAAAAGTTAGACCAAATCACGCCTCGTCGTTCTCTAACATTCCCTCGATATGTTTTCTAACATTGCCTCGATCGTTCTCTAACATTACCTCGAGCGTTCTCTAACATTATATCGAGCGTTCTCTGACATGGCCTCGATCGTTCTCTAACATTACCTCGAGCGTTCTCTAACATTACCTCGAGCGTTCTCTAACATTACCTCGAGCGTTCTCTAACATTACCACGATCGTTCTTTAACATTGCCTCCAGCGTTCTCTAACATTCCCTTGCTCGTTCTCTAACATTTTCATTAGTTGGAGTCTTTGTATTGCCTTCTTAGTGAGATTCTCTACGTGTTTCTTCAGGCTCAATTGTCAGTCTAGTTGTATTCCTAAAAATCTACTCCCATACTGATACTAGTTAGACACATCGAACAGATAGTTACATCCAAAGTCCCAAAAAAGTTTGGTCAAATCGCAAATATTTTACCCACAGAACACAAAAATGTAGGCTCATACTCAAAAAATCTACCTCAAAACCATAAAAATCTACTCACATAATCGATTTAAAGTAACCCATGCGTCAGACTCGACAGCACTTCAAGTTGAAAATGAGGTCAGTTATCACGATAACAGTAATCCTCTTATCTGATTAGTTAATCCAGAGGTCAGTCATTTCGTTGGTGGGTGTCCGATAGAATACTCTTCTCTGATTGGTTAACCTAGATGTTAGTCGAGGGTGGAATAGTGTCGTCCAACTTTTATTTACCAGATTATATTTAAACTAGTCGCATGTGAAACTTCGTGTTATAAGCGCGCTTGATTCACGGAAGTTTATTTTCATAGTACTGTTCAGTCTAGCGGTCTGTGTTGTAGTGGAATATTTTACGGTGTAAGTTGAATTTTTTTTTTCTGTTTTTCTCTTATCTCATAACGATGTGATAGGTTATCATTAAAGGAATTTCAGTTGTATTAATGGTGATGTGTATAAAGTACGAATGGTAGGAAAGAAGTCTAGTAGGGGTTAGAAGAGAGAGAGAGAGCGAGAGAGAGAGAGAGAAAGAGATACAGACGCTAAAATTAGACTTCGGAACGATGTGGGAGAGATAAAGGGAGAGGAGGGAGGATGGTCTGATAGGTTAGACGTCTAAGAGAGGATAGGCGAGATAGATGGGGAGAGAGAGAACACGATGGAGAGGGAGAGAGAAATAGCGAGAGAGACAGAGATGGCGAAGGAGAGAGACCGAGAGAGAATGAACGAAAGAGACAGAGATGGAGAGGAAGAGAGAGCGATGCAGAGGGAGAGAGAAATAGCGAGAGAGACAAAGACGGAGAGGGAGAGAGAATGATCGAGAGTGAAAGAGACAGCGATGGAGAGGGAGAGAGAGATAGCGAGAGAGTGGGAAAAAATGTAGGTTTCAAAGTCTTAAATATTTCCATATTTTCCTAGTCAAACAAGAAATGCCATTTCCTATTTCTATATAAAAAGAAAGGTAGCTGCTGATAACGTCTCGAATACACCTCTAGATTTTTAACTCTTTACACTACCAGTTTAGACTAACCAGGAATCTCTAACAGTTTCACCCCTTATGATTCATGTATGACATATAGCTAAGCAGACACCCAACTACATAGCTATAAATAAATGTTATCCCTGTACTATATATTTACTTCGTGTACTAAATATGTTTGTAATGTTATACAATATCCACTGTATGTTATAGTCTATGAAGGAATCTAAAATACGGTCACACCACCGAGATAACAAGGTCACCTGGGCGCCTTATCAGAATTTATGTTGTATAATCTACTAACCTATCACTATCGAGCAAGTACATCAAGAACTCCAAAGTCAGCGCACACCAGACATATACACTTCCGGGGTCACCGGAACTAGAGGTCAACATCTGGACACGAGCTGTCATGGTTAACTCCCCCTGTTTCTCATGTACATGTGGTGCGCTGCGCACCACACTATATATCTTTGTTAATTTACGGGCCAAATAAATTCAGTTTGACCCTGGTATACTACTGCCAATGCACTCCTTTTGTGTCGTATTACAGATCCGTCTGTATAGAAGACTGCATCTTTCTCATCGGTGTTATTCCAGATGAAACCGTTGATCTCCGCATTGACCACGACTGAGTCCTGTTCCCTACATTTCCTGCCGAGTGTGACAATACACGAGAATGTCCCCATGAATCACATAGGCACCGGTATTCACTTCTCGCCAGCGTTGATATTGGTAAGCCCACAGACCTGTTTGATGACATCTTCTGCTTGTCCCACCCATGATTTGCCTCTTTTTAGCCTGGCACCTTTCCCTGTTTTGAGCTCATGATGTAATAGATGCTCTTTATCTGCACTTATCTTCAGGTATGTTCGTGCCCTCCAGATCTGGATCCTGTCACCCATGGTGGAAAGTCAAGACGATACCTCATTGCTGCACAGGGAGTGTCCCTCATACACCCCGAGATAATGCGCATAGTTTCATTCTGTATTTTCTCCAGCTTGTCAATTTGCGTCTTACTGACTGTAAGAACTTCAAGACTTTAAGGACTGTAGGAATTGTCTTTTATGGCACTCAACTGTTAGTTATCTATAGTTGTCTTTAGCGGCATTTTGCTGCTATTCATCTATAGTTATCTTTCATGGTATTTTACTGTTCGTTATCTATAATTGCTTTTGGCGGTACTCAACGGTTCCGTTATCTTTAGTTGTCTCCTGCTGTATTCTACTGTTAGCTATCTATCTTTATCTTCTGCCGTATTATACTGTTAATTATCTATGGTTGTTTTTTTACGGCATTTTACTGTTCTACAGTACCAATTCCAGAAAAGGCAGTTTACGGTTTAACTACACATTTTACAGAACATTACCTGACACCAAACGTGCTCATGGCAAAAGTGGAGAGACCAACCATGAAGAAGGAAGCACTCAGGATCTGTATTTTGATCTCCTCATCACGATGAGCACAGGTAAGCTCAGCAACAATTAGCGAAGTTGTCAGGGGCGAAGATATGGGGAGAAGACTTTGCTGTGGGAAAATAGAATAACGTTGCTGTTCTCTTTATCTTTGACAACATTCATGACTTCTGTTTTGTTGATGTTGATTTACATGTTGTATTTTGTGCCTTTGCTGTTGAGTTTATTTAAGTGTTCTTGTCGGTCTTCTGTTTTTTTATGTATTAGTGTATGATCGTATATATATATGTATCTGTCTCTGATGGGTTGGCTAACTTGTATATTAGTGCATGTAAGTAATAAACAGTAGGGCGGATAGTACGCACCCCTGTCTTACACCTGATGTAACTTCGAAGTGGTCTGTGTAACCTGCTGCTGTTCTTACTGTGCAGCTGCTATTGATGTAGAAACTTTTAATTAGTTTGGTTAGATGTTGACTTACTCCGTATGTTAGTATCGCCCACAGTTGTTCTCTGTTTACTCTGTCGAATGCTTTTTCCTGGTCAATGAAAGCTATGTACAAATTTTAATTGTGTTCTGTCGTTTTTTGTGCAATCTGTTTTAAGGTGAATAGAGCGTCATTAGATCCTATGTTTTTTTTTTCGGAACCCCATTTGAGAATCGCTTTTAACTGTAGTTCTGTTATTGGTCTCAGCCTTTTTTTTCAAGATTTTGGCGTATAGCTTTCCTACATGGCTGAGAAGAGATTTACCTCTATATTGAATGCAGTCTCTCTTGCTACCTTTATTTTTCCATATTGGTACGATTATTGCCTGTTGCCAGTCTTCTGGGGCTTTTTGTTGGCGTCATGCTGCATCAAATATTCTGTGCAGCCATGTAACTCCTCTTTCTTCTGCTGCTGCTATTATTTCTATTGGTATGTTATCTATCCCCGGTGCTTTATTTCTTGGTGCACAATTTGCTTACTTCTTCGATTTCCTCTTTCATGATGTTGGGTTTAGTATTTGTGCTTTCTTGATCGTCTACTATTGATCTCGAAATCATCATCATCATTGAGTGCCGTCTCCGCAACGAATGTTGGCTACCATGGAGCGCCATTTTGCTCTATCTCTTGCTTTGATGGTGCAGGTTGTCATCGGTTGATTTGTCCATCTTTTGATGTTACTCGTCCATGTTAATCTTGGTCTGCCTCTGCCTCTTTTACCTTGTATTTTCCCCTCCAGGATCACTTTCAGTAGGCTGTTGTGTCTTTTAACATGGCCTAAGAATCTCATTTGTCTTGTTCTAATTGTGTTCAGAAGTTCTCTTTTCATTTTTAGTTGTGTTAAGACTTTGTCATTTGTTTTCTTTTCATTCCATCCAATTCTACCTATTCTTCTATATATCCACATTTCAAAGGCTTCAATTCTCTGTTCTGTTTTCTTGTCTAATGTCCATGTTTCAGCACCATATAGGAATATTGAGAAGATGTAACATTTTGCTATTCTTAGTTTTAGCTCTGGTGTTATTTGTTTTGATGTTAGTATGTCCTTCATGACATTAAAATTACTTTTTGCCATTCCTATTCTTTTGTTTATTTCAGTTGTACATTTTCCATCACTGGTTATAGTATGTCCAAGGTAGTTATAGTTCTGAACTGTCTCCAGGTCTATTCCTTCAATTTTGATATCCACTTGTGGGTTTTGAATATTTTCTTTGTTTATGATCATAGTTTTAGTCTTTTTGATATTCATATCTAGTCCATATTTTTTGCTTGTCGTGTTTATTTCATTAAGTAATTGTTGTAGGTCTTTAGGATTTTCTGCTAGTAGTACAGTATCGTCAGCATATCTTAGGTTATTGATTATCTTTCCATTAATTTGTAGGCCTGGCATCTCTATGATGTTTTTAAAGATTTGCTCAGTGTATAGATTGAACAAGCTTGGTGATAGGATGCATCCTTGTCTTACTCCTCTTTTTATATCAATGGGTGTAGAGAACTCTTTGTTATATTTTATTATTGCTGTTTGCTCCCAGTATAGATTGCATATTAGTCGTATATCCATGTCATCTAGATGTATCTCTTTTAGGCATTCTATAAGTTGTTTGTGGTGTACTCTATCAAAAGCTTTGGTGTAGTCTATGAAGCAGGCATATATTGGTTTGTTTACTTCTGTGTATTTTTCGATTAATGTTCTCATGCAGAATATGGCTTCTTTTGTCCCACTATTTTTCCTAAATCCAAATTGCTGCTCATCTAATTCAGTATTGATTTTATTCTGAATCCTTCCTTGTATAACTTTTAGCAAGATTTTTGTAACATGGCTCATTAGGCTTATTGTTCTAAAGTCACTGCATTCAACTGCACCATTCTTTTTAGGCAATGCAATGAAAGTTGATGTTTTTAGTTCATTTGGTATGTATCCTGTGTGGTATATGTCGTTGCATATGTCTGTAATCACTTCAATGCCAAAATCTTCAAGTGCCTGTATCATCTCTATCTGTATGCTTTCAGGTCCTGCTGCTTTTCCCCTTTTCATTGTTTTTATAGCTTTTTCCACCTCAGATTTTAAGATTTTATAGCCTGATGTACATTTTATAACTGGTTTCTTGTCCCTTTGATCATGAAATAGTTCTGTTATATATTCCTGCCATCTATCTATGATATCCTTATTGTCTGTTAGCATTTTTCCTTTTTTGTCTGCAATGCATCCACCTTCTGTGGTTTTTTTATTTTTATTAGTCATTCTCTTTATTTCTGTGTGCATTCCTCTTAGGTCTTGTTTGCTTTCCATAGTTTCTATTTCTCTACATTTTTGGCTGAGCCAGTCTTCTTTTGCCTTTTTGCACATTTTGCGTATCTCATTATCTATTTTATTGTATTGGGCAGTGTTCTTCGCTTGTCTCCTTTCTTCCATTTTTTTGATCTCGAAATATGTTCACCTTAAAGTGAAAACAAATCTGGTGACAGAACATAATCTTGTTGGACTCCTTGTTTTATAAATTGAAATTGTCCTGTTTGGTTGCTAATTCATATAGCTTTTTTTCCCACTGCTCCTCGATGGTCTGTATTTTCAATAGCATTATATCTATTTATGGATAAGATATAAATTTCAAAAAGACTATAAACTATGTTCATAAACAAAGATAAAACTCAAAACCTACAAGTGGATATCAAAGTTGAAGAAACATACCTGGAGACAGTTCAGAGCTACAAATACCTTAGACATACTAAAACCAGTGATGGAAAATATTAAACTGAAATAAACAAAAGAATAGGAATGGCAAAAAGTAAAGTTAATGTAATAAAATATACTAACATCAAAACAAATATAACACCAAGGTTTAAACTAAGAATATCGAAATGTTATATCTTCTGAACTTTCCAGTATGGAGCAGAAACATTGAACATTAGACAAGAAAACAGAACCGAAAATTCAAGCCATTGAAATGTGGATTTAGAGAAGAATTGGATGGAAATAAAAGAAAATAAACGATGAAGTCTGTAAACAACTGAGAATGAAATGGGAATTACAAAACACAAATCAAACAAGACAAATGAATTTTGTAGGGCATGCTAAAAGACGCATCAGTCAATTTAAAGTCAGTGACGTATTCTCTATGATACCGCAGCTACCGCCGGGTGCCTGAACATATTAACGAAATACAAAAGGAAATGATAATTTATTATATTTTTGTCATAATTATATTACAAATTTTCGAATATTCTAGTACACATTACACAATATTATTTATTTGCTTTGATTTGCATTTATTAAATCAAGGTTTTCCTCTGGCCACTATAACGTGTGTGGATGAAACCGAAACTACATTGAAACCTCTATTAGCCAACGGTACATTTTTCCTCTATACTATCCGGACCTTGTATTAACGACCTTGACAATCAAAAATTCCCGTCAAATTTATACGGCAAAGAAACCTCTACGCTAATGCGGTTTCATGGGTTATTTTTAGCTCCAGCCGATCAGAATCGTCACAAATTGAAAGTGAAACAATGTTGATTACTGGAACTTCCTAACCTATTTATAACAACGTTATGCGCATCAGCATCTGTAGAAAGAACTTTTTCTGCTCTCAAGAGAATCAAATCTTATTGTCGCTCAACTCAGACACAAGAACGGTTATCTGGTTTGGCATTAATGTCCATTGAGAAATCATTCCTTCAGAAACTTAGAAACCAACCCAACAGTACTTTCAATGACAAAGTCATCAAGAAATTTTCGTCCCAAACAAGACGGATATAATTAACATAAATAAGTAAGTAATTTAAAATGTAATGAAGCCATTAGAAAATATTACTTTGTGTTAGCCTACTGAATATAATGTATGTTTTTATTTATTTTGTCAGCGGTAGCCCAGACCCCAAAACCAGTATACGCCGCTGTTAAAAGTAATCTTGGAAGGGAAAATACAAGGTAAAAGAGGCAGAGGTAGTTTAAGACTAACATGGACGATAACATTACAAGATGGACAAGTCAGACTATAACAACCTGCACGATCAAAACAAGAAACAGAGCGGAATGTCGCTGCATGGTAGACACCCTTCGATGCGGAGACGGCACACAATGAAGGAATGAAATGGACGCAGACACACGAGTCGTAGCAAAAAGTCCGAGCCGTAAATCAGGCAAGTAGCTTATTTATTTTATGTTATTAAAAAATAGTCATGCCTATTCTAATCCACATTTTAATTGCTTACCATTGTCAGGTGATCAGTTTAGCTTCGTTATGGCGTCTTTTCGCAATTTTGAATATATTTTATTATTGATTCTATTTAAAATTCGCCGACAACTGATAGTTTTCTGATGACTTCTATGATGTACGCCAAGTTCAGTGACAGTTGAATTGTGACTTGTTTTAAATATATTATTTGTATTTCAAATGGAATTAAATGATTAGATCAATTATGTAAACATGGATAGATATGATTCAGAGAATAGAAAGTTAGAAAGTCTAAGGAAGGCAGTAAAGAAAGCGGATTCCTGTAAGGTGACCAGACGTCCCGAGTTTTCCAGGACAGTCCAGATTTTTTACTGTTTTTTTTTTCACCCTTTGCCCCGGATTTATTTTTGTCCCGATTTTGGCATATTTTTTAGCTTTTGTCCATGATTTGTTAAAATACATTAGGAACACAAACGTTTACCAATGTTGCCAATATGATAAACGTCTCTTCGAATTAAAAATAGACATTATTCCGTTGTTGTGTATAAAATGTTTAAAAAGTTGAACTGGCTGTTCAATTGGCGAAACAGTAACAGTAAAATGCGCTCCAAGTTTTAAATCTTGTAGACTGAAACTGAAACACCGATCAGAAAAGTACAGCAACTCTGCTTCACCTTCCATTTAAGTGAGTATCACTAATGTTTTTTGTTATCTCCTGATAACGCTTTGTTAGCCTATATTGTTATGTGTTTTAATTAGTTTTAAAATATGTGTATTATTCACTTGGA
Organism: Megaustenia siamemsis; assembly: GCA_032433765.1. Taxonomy (NCBI): domain Eukaryota; kingdom Metazoa; phylum Mollusca; class Gastropoda; order Stylommatophora; family Ariophantidae; genus Megaustenia; species Megaustenia siamemsis. The sequence continues at coordinate 188,263,891 of JAVIAB010000092.1, forward strand.
AAAGACGGAAGAAATGTCATTTTATTGATGGAAAATTTAAGTCAAATTAATCCGTCCCGGATTAGGGTTTCAAAAATATGGTCACCTTAATTGATGTCAATTTGTGTGACGTCAATTCTGTTTATTTCAATATAGCGGTGAGTAAAAATAGAGAGTTCTTCCTGTTATTGCTTTAACATTTTTGATAGTAAATATGTTATTTCTTTAAAAATTAATGGAAATCATACACAATATGTAGATATGGTTCTAACTTGAAAATAAAGTCGAGTTTAATGTAAATCTTCATTATGAATTATTTGAATACAATTTGGAGTGGACATTTTATTTCAGTTTTGGTGATTTTTGTTAGCTTACTCGTTAGTAAGTACCGTTTCGTATGTGAATCTTCTTACACAAGAATATTCTACTAAAAGTGAAGTCATTCGTGAACAGATACATACATAATTAATGTAAATGCGATGACAAATACCAGATCAATCAATCAACACATATGTCGCATCTGTTATGTCTACAAAATTGCCCTAAAAAATTGACGCGAGCAAATGTGGTCTTTTAGCCTCGTCCACTAAATGTTAATAGGCCCCTTTATTTCCTGGCTCACCCATTAGTTCCATCTTTGATCCTGTCGTCTTTACTGTCATCCCTGCTTTGACGTAATCATTCTTTCTCATTTTTGCCAAAGTGATGTGCACCCTATGTGGTTTCAGAATTATATCTTCTTTAGCTCTAGCCAATGTGGCTATCTGAATATTATCCTCCATTTGGATCTCCATATTTCCTAGTTGTAACTTTTGTGTTCTACAATTCACTATCGCTTTATTATTGATCATCCAATCTCTTCCTATTATCATCGCTCTATTCATTCCTTCTACTATCATGAATACTTGTTTCATGGTATATTCTCCTATTTTCATTTTCAATACTGTTTTTCCTAACACCCTTAATAGTTGTCCATTTACAGCCTCTAAGTTATTTACTGTTCTGTATATCTTGTTTCTCCCTCCTATAGATCCAAATGTACTTGTTTTAATAACACTGATGCTCGCTCCTGTATCTATTATTGCTCTCAGTTTTTGATTTTCTATTTGTACTATGCATTAACAGGGGTCTTTCCTTCTTTCATAATTTTTTAATTCATCAGGCCTTCTTTTCGTGCTCAAAGGCGCCTGCCTCCTTGAGCACTTTTGGCGTTTCCCGCCATTCTCTTCTTTCTCTTTGTGTGCCATCCTCTGCTCTACATCGTTTCGCAATGTGTCCTATCTGACCACACCTATAGCACCTCCTTGTCTCCTGGATGCTATGTACAACTTGTCTATAGCCCTGTTCTCTATCTCTTCTCCTCATATGATCTGTCTCCCTCTGGTATGCCTGTCGACTTTGCCTATTCCCTTCTACTCTTTCTTGTTGTTGGTCGTCTTCAAACCTTTTTAACAAACTCCCTTCCTCTATCGCCGCATTTATCACTCGTGACAACGTCGTTATTGCCCTCCTTGCCAACTGCAACTTTAACACTCTATTTCTGAGGCCAGATATAAATGTTGCTACCAACATTTTGTTCACTTGGTCATTATCCACTCCCTGTCCTAACCCTTGTTCCGCTATCACTACCATTCTGTCTCCGTATACATGTATTGATTCATTTCTCTGTTGTTGTATCGTTCTCAGTGTGATGATAACATGTTGCTCATCCTTATATTGGGCATATCTTTTTGCCAAATGGGCTCTGAATTCCTGCCATGTCTCTTCTCTCATCTCTTCTATTCTACGCCTGATGTAATTTACATCTCCCCCTTGACTCGTTGCTAATGTCATGTCCTTCCATTCTGCTTGCGACATGTGCTTGTTCTTACCCCAATATTCCACTGCATTAGCCCATGCATCAAACCTTCCTGTCTCTCCGGCAAAAATTGGAATTCTCCTTGTTACCTCCTGCATCTGTAAACTATTTCCTAGCTTCTCTATCGCCGCACCCATCATGTGTAGCGTCTGCCTCATATTTTCTTTTTGACTCATTGTTTCTATTCCTCTATTTCCTCTTCTCGCCATTTATGTCCCTTATGCCATCCTCTGCTCTGTTAATTATATCTCTTTAGATTTTACTCCGAATTTTACCTTTGTACACGTGATTCTATCACAGGTTAGATATAACTCTATAATTTCCCTTTAATGTAATCTACTCACCTTACGTGGTGTCAACTTTCTCGCACACTCACCTATTATTACAACATGTTACTTAAATACATGAACAATTTATAATATATTAGTTTGTATCATTTTGTCATCCATACCTTATTCTGTGGCATCACCATCATGTGTGTCCTGCCTTGTACAAACCTATTATACTATTTTCCTCTGAATTTATCTTTTTATTTGTCTTTCCTCTGCGCTTTTTCCCTTTACGACTTCCTACTTCTAAAAAAATCTCACCGGCCACACATGATCGTGATCTCTTATACCCACTTCTGGTGGGTTTAATCCCTATTCTTTTGTTCCCTATTGTTTTTCTACTACGTTACTCTTAAAAAAAAAACATTAATACATTAACACAATCTCTAGCACTGATTATCCATCATAATAATTCCTCTCTTCATAATCCTTAGAATCACACTGTCTATCACTAACGATCCTTAGAATCACACTGTCTATCACTGACGATCCTTAAAATCACACTATCACTAACGATCCTTAGAATCACACTGTCTATCACTAACGATCCTTAGAATCACACTGTCTATCACTAACGATCCTTAGAATCACACTGTCTATCACTGACGATCCTTAGAATCACACTGTCTATCACTGACGATCCTTAGAATCACACTGTCTATCACTGACGATCCTTAGAATCACACTGTCTATCACTGACGATCCTTAGAATCACACTGTCTATCACTGACGATCCTGAGAATCACACTGTCTATCACTGACGATCCTTAGAATCACACTGTCTATCACTGACGATCCTTAGAATCACACTGTCTATCACTGACGATCCTTAGAATCACACTGTCTATCACTGACGATCCTTAGAATCACACTGTCTATCACTGACGATCCTTAGAATCACACTGTCTATTCTACATATTGGCGCCCTGTTTCCTCTTATGATCACAGTTTGTTAGTAAGCTGCAATATGTACTGGATAGACTCGGCTCCTCACTGGGTGTTGCCGACGCTGTTACCAACTTGTGGATTCTCGATCTGGTAACGGCCGCTTGGAACAGGACCATTGGCGCACTGTTTCCTCTTGTGATCGCAGTTTGTTAGTACTTCTCTTGTGGCCCGGTTGTCGAGTAGGTCACGGCACCATTTATACACTATTTTTTTTATATATCTTAATAATGAAACTCAACTATACTTGCTGGGGTCTTAATAACTAATCTATTTTTTGACAATGGAAACAAGAAAAATATTACTTAAATGTTATGTAGAGCCAGTCTCAACATATGGATGTAAATCATGGACAATAATACAGCAGACACGAAAATCATTGGATGATGTAGAAATGTGGAAAAATGTACATTGGAATGTTGAGGATAAAATGCACAGCTAAGAAGAGTATTCAAAATGTTCTGAAAGAGGCCAAAGCAAAGAGAGAGCTAATTCCAATATTAGGAAGAAGCAATCATCATTTTTTGGCAATGTAATGAGAAGTGAACTGCTGGAATATATTGTAACAACTGGAAAAATTGAGTGACGAAGAGATAGAGGGAAGCAAAGAGAAAAGATACCAGAAAGCTTAAGAGAATGGCTTGGCAGAAGGTCAACAACAGAAATGATAAATAAGTGTTGAGAACGAAAGTTGTGGAGAGACATGATCACCTACACCAGCAGGCATAGTACTTGATGATGATGATGATGATGATGATGATATGAACACTTTCTCGTCAGCTTTGGTCGCAAGTTTGGAATAGGCTCATAATGAGGGCTTGCAGGCAGTTCTCGGATGCACCAGAATTACACCTGTTCCTTCAATGAGGTACCTACTTGAATTTACGAGCATTAGAGTGCGACAAAGATCTGCTCAGGTATGGGCTTATTTGAACGTGGTAAGGAACATAAGTCATCCCTTGCATTCAGAATTGGGTGCGACCAATGGCAGGCGCCTCTGGCACCGGATTATCCTGGATGACCGAGGCGGCAAAGTCCATGAGGAGAGAATGTGATCTGAATGGCTGGCAAGGATCAGATAGAAGTAACAATGAAAAAAATAGGCTAACCAAAGTAATCATTCAGCTCAGCAGGAACTGTCGCAACCGGGCTTATGGAGCTACCGAGGTCGTAATAAGGAAACCGTGGTAAAAAATGTATCGTCACCTCAGGATCAGATCATCTACCTGGATGGTTCTGCACTCCACGGATAGCGCAATATTTGGGTTTTTGTTGCATACTAACGTGGCAGAGACGTGGTTAGGGAATCTGGCTATTGAGTTATTTGAGGTCATTATCATTGCACTCCGAAGATGCCATATGTGCTCAGATGCCCTCCTCAGCAATTCCTGCAGTGTCCAGAGATTTACGACTCCAGTTCTGTGTTGGTTGATAAGTCTTCTTATACGCCCACTACGTTTCTCGTTTCTGGCTGTGCCTATCTTAACTCCCATCTCTTTCATCCGAAAGAGTGACGTGACTCATGGTTCTCGAAGTCTTGTGCCCTTCCCACATCTCAGGGGGCATTCATGATGACCGTCCGATCCATTGGTTAACCGTCCTCAACGATAGCGCAGCTAGCCAACCTGTCCGCTCTTTCATTTCCCCTTAATCTGGCTTGTCCAGCGACGTAAACAAAGGTGACCTCATGTATTTTTAGTCTTCTGCGATGACTCCATGCATTGCATGCGTACAGATCCAACCTCCACTTTTTTTCTATCATGCTCACCGAATCACTCAGTATACAGGCGGGGTGCAGTCTTGTGAATCTAGGCAGAATAATGGCCTGGTCACTGCCATCACCCCCATCGTCATGCTACTCATGGTCATAATGTATGCACCACTGTCTTCCTTAACTATTCTGTCTGCCGAGCGTGCTGTAAATGCCCATGCACTCCTTTGGTGCCGTATTACAGACCCGTCTTTATAGATGACTGCTTCTTTCTGATCGGTGTTATCCCAGATGAGACCGTTGACCTCCGCATTGCCCACGACTAGGTTCTGCTCTCTACATTTCCTGTCGAGTATAATATGTGGCTATACGCGAGAATCATACTCGAATATACACGAAGAATACACGAATCTAGCTGTTTTAGCATTACAGTGTTCAACATGAGAGAGGAGATAGAAACAACAATAGCGGCAATTACATTGTTGGTTACACAGAACGTGGATCACGCAGTCTTGGTGACTGATTCACAAAGTATGCTATAGAATATAGAAGATTGACAGACAGTGTCCTCTGCCGGAGTTGATGCAGCTCTTGGATGACTCCAAAGTGAGCGCGTGAACCTGGCTGTACTGTCAAGGACATCCCGATATACACGGCAATGAAGTGGCTGATAACTTTGTTTGGAGCTCTGGTATTAAGTGTGGCCTGACTTTAGACAAAGATGACATCGTCAAGTTTGATCTTCATTTTTTAAGAGAAGAAGAAGAAGAGAATCGAGAGAACAGTGAGAGATTAATAAGTCTAAAAGTGGAAAAGTGATCTGGTTGACCCGATGTGCTTAGTAGGAAAAGCAAATGCATCAACAACAAACACCTTACATGAACAATTAGTCTGTATACGTTTTTAGAAATGCTGGGACGAGCGGTGGAGCTGGTATGGGGATTCCCCGACTGCAAGTAAATACGATAACAGTATCTCTGGAGATTATACAAGACAAATAAGTTAAAATATGTTATGTTATTTTATGTTAACTTAGGATCATAATGACAGTTCCGATGGGAACTTAATGGGTGTTCTGATCTTTTACTCAAAATGTCCGTCAGCACACAGCGACTACTTGTGCCAGTTCGGTGTTGGTTGACAAATCCTCTCATTCGTCCAGAATATCGCTCTGTTCTGGCAATAAGAGTCTACACTCCTAGTTCACACAGTCTAGATAGTCATGTATTTGTACTTCTGTCAAAGTCCTTTGCTCGGTCCATCTCTTGTAGATTAGTACAGATTCCATAGCCCGTTCCATTGACTGTCCAACAGCTAATATTGCTGAAGCGGTCAGTCTGTCTGCTCTGTCGCAGCCCTCAACACCAGCATGACCCTGGACATACATAAAGGTGAAACTGTAAATCTTGGATTGATCCCAGCCATTGAAGCCGAATTACTCGGACTTTACTTTGTGGGATCATGTTCATTGAGTCACTCAACGCACACACACTGACACAAGAGTACGCTCTCGAGCCTCCAACCAATCACACACACACACACACACACATGAGTACACTCTCGAGTCTCCAGCCAATCACACACACACACACACATGAGTACACTCTCGAGTCTCCAACCAATCACACACACACTGACACATGAGTACACTCTCGAATCTCCAACCAATCACACACACACACACATGAGTACACTCTCGAGTCTCCAACCAATCAAAAGCCTTCCTCACCGCCATTATTCCCATCATCAAGCTCATCATCATTGAGTGGCGTCTCCGCATCGAAAGTTGGCTACCATGGAGTGCCATTCCACTCTGTCTCTTGGTTTGATGGTGCAAATTGTCATAGGTAGACATGTCCATCTTTTGATGTTACTGGTCCAGTTTAGTCTTGGTCTGCTTCTGCCTCTTTTACCTTGTATTTTCCCTTCCAATATTACTATTAGTAGGCTATTGTGTCTTTTAACATGCCCCAAGAATTTCATTTATCTTGTTCTAATTGTGTTTAGTAGTTCTCTTTTCATTCTTAGTAGTTTTAAATCTTCATCGTTTGTTTTCTTTTCTTTCTATCCAAATCTACCTATTCTTCTCTAAATCCACATTTCAAAGGCTTACATTTTCTTTTGTTTTCTTGTCAAGTGTCCATGTTTCTGCAACCATACAAAAATATCGAGAAGATGTAACATTTTGCTATTCTTAGTTTTAACCCTGGTGTTATTTGGTTTGATGTTAGTATATTTTTCATGGCACTAAAATTACTTTTTGCCTATTATCTATTACCTATTATTTTGTTTAAGAAGCAAAGCTCCAGGTCCTGACAATATAACAATCGAAGAGATAAATGCATTAGGAGAGCTGGGAGTACAAATCATAACAAAACTACTCAATGACATATATAACACTGGACACATACCCGAAGATCTACTAAAATCTATCTTTGTAGCCATACCGAAGACGTCAGGCGCCACTGATTGTGAAGTCCATCGCACTATTAGTCTCATGAGCCATTTGACGAAAATATTACTAAGAATCATCATGAAACGTGTAAGAAGCAAAATAAAACAAGAAATAAGTGAGGAACAGTGTGGATTTGTGGAAGGAAAGGGCACCAATAATGCAATATACATCTTAAGAACATTGATAGAAAGATTTCTAGAGGTAAAGAAAGATCTATATATATGTGCTTTATAGACTACACACACGCATTTGACAAAGTAAAGCATGTGGAAATAATCAAAATGCTGGAGAAATTAAACATTGATGGCAAGGATCTGCGAATCATAAAAAACATGTACTTTCAACAAACAGCAGCAATACGAATTAACAACCAAACTGGACAATTTCAACTTATAAAACAAGGAGTCAGACATGGCTGTGTTCTGTCGCCAGATTTGTTTTCAATTTACAGCCAACATATTATGAGATCAATAGTAGACAAAAAAAGGAATTGAAGTCAATGGTCACAATATAAATAATTTGCGATATGCGGATGACACAGTCTTAATAGCTCAGACAGAGAATGAACTACAAGAAATGATAGACATAATAGAAAAGGAAAGCATCAAGAAGGGTCTCAGTCTGAATAGTAAGAAAACAGAAGTAATGGTGATATCGAAGAAACAATCATCACCAGCATGCAGCAACAAAAATAAACAGGAGAAATTTGAAACAAATGCAACGCGTCAAATACTTGGGCACAATGATAACATCGGATAGAAGATGCACCACGGAAATAAAAAGCAGAATAGCCCAGGCCAAAATAGCATTTCAGAAAATGAAAAATATCTTATGCAACAAATCTATGTCAATAGAAATGAGAAAGAGAGTTCATCGGTGCTATATAGAACCAATTCTGACCTATGGAAGCGAGTCATGGACAATAGACAAACAAATGAAAAGACGATTGGAGGCCACAGAGATGTGATTTGTCAGAAGAATGATAAAAGTTCCCTGGACAACTAAAAAGACCAATGAGGAAATTCTCAAAGAGGCCAACCCAAAAAGGGAACTCTTAAAAAACATCAGAAAAAAGCAATCAACATTTTTTTGGGCACATCATGAGAAGAGGAATACTTGGTTACAACTGGCAAAATAGAAGGAAAGAGATATCGCGGACGACAAAGAGAGAAAATACTGGATAGCTTGGTGTCATGGATTGGAAAACAGGGAACAACAGAACTGATACGATGCACTGTAGATAGAGGTTTGTGGAAGGACATGATCGCCCACGCCAACCGGTATGGCACATGATAATGATGATGATTATTTTGTTTATTTCAGTTTTACATTTTCAATCACTGGTTATAGTATGACCCAGGTAGCTGTAGCTCTGAACTGTCTCCAGATGTATTCCTTCAACTTGAATATTTATTTGTAGGTCTTGATAATTTTCTTTGTTTATGATCATAGTTTTAGTCTTTTTGATATTCATATCTAGTCCATATTTTTTGCTTGTCATGTTTATTACATTAAGTAATTGTTGTAGATCTTTAGGTTTTCTGCTAGTAGAACAGTATCATCAGCATATCTTAGGTTATTGATTATCTTTCCATTAATATTTAGGCCTGGTATCTCTGTGATGTTTTTAAAGATTTGCCCAGTGTATAAATTGAACAAGCTTGGTGATAGGATGCATCATTGTCTTACTCCTCTTTTTATATCAATGGGTGTAGAGTTCTCCTTGTTATATCTTATTATTGCTGTTTGCTCCCAGTCGAAATTAAATATTAGTCGTATGTCTGTATCGTAGAGATTTATATCTTTTAGGCAGTCTATAAGTTGATTATGGAGTATTCTATCAAAAGCTTTGATGTAGTCTGTGAATAAGGCATATATTGGTTTGTTTACTTTTATGTATCTTGGCCAAAATCTTGGACAAAAGGCTAAGACCAATAATAGAACTACAGTTAAGCGATTCTCAAATCTCAAATCTCAAATGGGGTTCCGAAAAAAAACAGAGGATGTACTGACGCACTATTCACATTAAAACTGCTTGCAGTAAAAACGACAAAACACAATCAAAACTTATACATAGCCTTCATTGACCAGGAAAAAGCATTCGACAGAGTAAACAGAGAACAACTGTGGGAGATACTAACAACATGCGGAGTAAGCCAACATCTAACCAACCTTATTAACAGTCTCTACATCAACAACAGCTGCAGGGTCAGAACAGCAGCTCGCGATTTCTCTAATTTCCTCGTTTGTTTTGAATTCGTTCCATTCTATACCAAGTATTTTCCTTAGACATTTATTTTCGAATGCGTTCAACTTTGTTTCTATATCTCTTGTTGTTTTCCATCTTTCACACGCATACGTAAGGGTTGATAGTACATTTGATTTGAATAGCCTAAGTTTTGTGTTTGTGCTGATGAGTTTGGATTTCCACAACTTTTCAAGGCTTCTGAAAGACATTGCTGCTTTAGCTATTCTGATTCTAATTTCTTTACTCGTATCCCCTTCTCGATCAATGTGACTTCCAAGATAGATAAAGTGATCGATCTCTTCTACTGGTTTGTTTTCCATGTATATTTTGTCACCTGTTGGAATTAAACTTTTCATGACTTTAGTCTTTTCATGATTGATCTCAAGCCCAATTTTGCTGGCTATTGATGATAGTTCATTTGTGTTTTCCTGCATCGTTTTTATCTGACTGCTGATGAGAACTATGTCATCAGCAAAGTCGAGGTCCTCCAAATGGTCTCCTTGTATCCATTCGATGCCTTTATTACCAGTGCAGCATTTCTTCATTATGAAGTCGATAACAATTCCAAATAACAAGGGCGATAAAATGCATCCTTGTTTAACCCCAGTTTCTATTGGGAAACATTCGCTCAGTCCTTCCTCTGTTCGAACTGCACATGTGTAACCATCATACATGTCTTTGATAATATTTATGATTTTTTATGGTATACCATATTGCTTCAGAATTTTCCACAAAGAATCTCTATGAATACTATCAAATGCTTTTTTGAAGTCGATGAAGTTAAGTACAAAAGGTTTTAGCTTTTCGTTTATTACATACATGGACTATATATGCAAGCTAGCCAACCCATCAGAGACAGAATAGATCAACGAGCTTTTATTTGCAGACGACCAGGCACATACATGAAACAATAGAAGATACTTTAGAATACAAGAACACTTTAATAAACTCAACATCTCAGGCACAAAATACAACATGAAAATCAACATCAACAAAACAGAAGTCACGAATATCGCCAAAAATGAACAGAACATTAACATAACAATAGAAGCCACACAACTAAAACAAGTTGATGAGTTCAAATACCTAGGAAGTCTAATGACAAACGATAATTCTCAAACAGCAGAGATAGAATCAAGATGCAACAAGGCTTATAAAATCATTGGACAGTTATCGCCACTATTGTCCAACAAGGAAATAACTCAGGAGGCAAAACGAGCACTATACAATACAATCTTCATCCCAACGTTGTGCTACCAATGCCAGACCTGGACCATGGATGCAAGAACAATAAGAAAAATAAACCATACAGAGATGAAATGTGTTAGACGAATGACAGGAAACATTCTGAGAGATAAGATCAGAAATGAAGAACTGAGAAAAAAAAAGCTAGGAATAGCCCCCGCCATAGAATATATAAAGAAATAACAGATAAAATGGTTTGGCCACGTGACAAGGCAGAAAGAACAAAACACAACACAATGAGCCTTCAACAAACGTTGTGAGAACACCAGACCCAAGGGTAGACCACGAAAAAGATGGGTCGATGGAATATTAGAAGCATTAGGAAATATAACAGCAGCAGAGGCGAACAGAAGAGCAAAAGACCGCAAATTATATCTCCCCCTCGACGCTGAAAGGCAGATGAGGAAGGAAAGAAGAAGAAGAAGAAGACTGTTATGTATGTTTCGATCAATGTCCTCGGGCTGAATATGGCTTCGTTTGTCCCACTGTTTTTCCTGAATCCAAATTGCAGTTCATCCAACTCAGTATTGATTTTATTCCTGAATCCTTCCCTGTATAACTTCCAGTAAAATTTCTGTTACCTGGCACATTGGGCTTATTGTTCTAAAATCGCTGCATTCATCTGCACGATTCTTTTTAGGCAATGCAGTAAAAGTTGATGTTTTTAGTTCATTTGGTATGTATCCTGTATGGTATATGTCATTGCATACGTCTGTGATCACTTCAATGTCAAAATCTTCTAGTGCCTGTATCATCTCTATCTGTATATTGTCAGGTCCTGCTGCTTTCCCGTTTTTCATTGTTTTTATAGCTTTTTCTACTTCAGATTTCAGGATTTTATAGCTGGACATACATTTTATAATTGTTTTTTTTTTGTCCCTTTCGTCATGAAATAATTCTGTTATCTATTCCTGCCATGTATACATTATAACTTTGTTGTCTGTTAGCATGCTTCCCTCTTTGTTTGCAATACAACAGTTTCCCACAGCTTTTTGTCTTTATTAGTCATTCTCTTTATTTCTGTGTGCATCCTTTTTAAATTGTGTTTATTTTCCACACTTTCGACTTTTAAACATCTTTGTTGTGCCAGTCTTCTTTTACCATTTTGCACATTTTGCGTATTTCATTATCAATTTCTTTGTACTGGCAGTGTTCTTCGCTTGTTTTCTTTCTTCCATTTTTTCCAAGATGTGAGTTATCCATTTTTGTTTTTTTCTTATTTTCCTTATTGGGTAAGGTGTCACAAGATTCTTGTATACTGTTTTTTATGCATTGCCATTTGGTTGTGACTTTTTCTTCAGGATTTTCTCATCTGTACTGCTCAATCCCTTCTTCTATAGCTTCTGACATGTGTTCTTTACTTGTACTGTATAAGTTTCTTTAACATCCTTCTGATTTAAAGCTGTTGCTATTGATGAATTAGTCTTTTGTTTGTTTCTCTTTACTTTGATTTTCATTTTAATCATTACAGGATTATGATCTGAATTAATATCTGCTCCTGGATAGGTTTTGGCTTTCTTGAGGCTTTTCCAGAATCTGACTTTTATCATTATGTAATCTATTTGATTCCTCTTCCTATCTCCAGGGCTTTTCCATGTGTAACATTTCCTTTTTCTTTTGCTCAAAGAAGCTGTTACATATTATCAACCTGTTTTCATCACAAAATTGTATTAATATTTCTCCTCTGTCATTTCTTTTTCCTAAACCATGATGTCCTATAATGGTCTTATTGGTCTCTTGACCTTTTCCTACTTTAGCGTTCATGTCACCCATTATTTTATTTTCATTTTCAGAGATATCTGAAAATTTCACTTTCTTCATAACTGTATTTAGAACTTCATAATGCTTCTGTTTATTCATCTATATAGTCTTGAGTAGGTGGATATGTCTGTATTAATGCTATGTCAAATGGTTTTGCCTTCATTTTTAATAGTATAATTCTATCATTGTATGTCCAGTGGGTAGTTATATATTTTTGTAGCTCTCGTTTTATTAGTATGCCTACCTCTCTTTAGGGAGCCGCGATAGCTCAGTGGTTAGTGAACTGGACTACAAAGGGCAAGGGGTAGGGTTCGATCCCAACCGACGGCTTCCGGGTTCACCCAGCCTTAAATGGGTACCGGATTTTTTTCTGGAAAAGTAAAGCGGCATGGGTGTAATACCGACCACATTACCCCAAAAATCATGTGCTGAAGGTCTGTAAAATGTATGGTCACTAACACCATATTCCCTATACGCCACTTGGCGTGACGGTGGCTCTTTACATACTTTTACTCCCCTCTTTGATGTTCTGTTGTGTTGCCTGAATATATAAATGTATATTTGTCGTCTTGTATGTATCCACTTTCTTTCGATCTTTTTTTCTAATATGCCTAAAATATCTATGTTTAATTGTTCTGCTTCTACCATACAATTGTATAATTTTCCTTGTTGGTATAAGGTCATAACATTCCATGTAGCTATTTTTAACTCGTTCTTAAAACAATAGTTAGAATCTCGTTCCATGGCTTTCTTTGGAGTGTTAACTGATGAGGTTCCAATCTCTTTCACGGTGGTCTGTCATATTCGTCTTTCGTGTCCTGAAATGTGATTTTAAATATATTTGTGTCTGGGTATACTTTTCTTCTCTCGTGTGAATACATGGATATATGCATCCTGCAGGTATATATATTTATCCTTTCTCACAATTTTCATTCGTTTAATTTTAAATCCCTCTGTGCCCAAACCAAACATGGTAGTCGTTTGTATTTTCTATTTTCTGGTTTAGACATTTCCTTCTCTTTCTGGCCTTTCTTGTGTACTATAGGGCTAACCTGATCGGTTGCTTTAGACATGTTGCATGGTCTGTGTTGATTAGTCTAGCGTCAAATGTTGCATGGTCTGTGTTGATTAGTCTAGCGTCAAATGTTGCATGGTCTGTGTTGATTAGTCTAGCGATAAAATGTTGCATGGTCTGTGTTGTTTAATCTAGCGATAAAATGTTGCATGGCCTGTGTTGTTTAATCTAGCGATAAAATGTTGCATGGTCTGTGTTGTTTAATCTAGCGATAAAATGTTGCATGGTCTGTGTTGTTTAATCTAGCGATAAAATGTTGCATGGCCTGTGTTGTTTAATCTAGCGATAAAATGTTGCATGGTCTGTGTTGTTTAATCTAGCGATAAAATGTTGCATGGTCTGTGTTGTTTAATCTAGCGATAAAATGTTGCTTGGTCTGTGTTGTTTAATCTAGCGATAAAATGTTGCTTGGTCTGTGTTGTTTAATCTAGCGATAAAATGTTGCATGGTCTGTGTTGTTTAATCTAGCGATAAAATGTTGCATGGTCTGTGTTGTTTAATCTAGCGATAAAATGTTGCTTGGTCTGTGTTGGTTAGTCTAGCGTCAAATGTTGCATGGTCTGTGTTGATTAGTCTAGCGTCAAATGTTGCTTGGTCTGTGTTGATTAGTCTAGCGTCAAATGTTGCATGGTCTGTGTTGATTAGTCTAGCGTCAAATGTTGCATGGTCTGTGTTGTTTAATCTAGCGATAAAATGTTGCTTGGTCTGTGTTGTTTAATCTAGCGATAAAATGTTGCTTGGTCTGTGTTGTTTAATCTAGCGATAAAATGTTGCATGGTCTGTGTTGTTTAATCTAGCGATAAAATGTTGCATGGTCTGTGTTGTTTAATCTAGCGATAAAATGTTGCATGGTCTGTGTTGTTTAATCTAGCGATAAAATGTTGCTTTGTCTGTGTTGATTAGTCTAGCGTCAAATGTTGCATGGTCTGTGTTGATTAGTCTAGCGTCAAATGTTGCTTGGTCTGTGTTGATTAGTCTAGCGTCAAATGTTGCATGGTCTGTGTTGATTAGTCTAGCGTCAAATGTTGCATGGTCTGTGTTGATTAGTCTAGCGTCAAATGTTGCTTGGTCTGTGTTGATTAGTCTAGCGTCAAATGTTGCATGGTCTGTGTTGATTAGTCTAGCGTCAAATGTTGCTTGGTCTGTGTTGATTAGTCTAGCGTCAAATGTTGCTTGGTCTGTGTTGATTAGTCTAGCGTCAAATGTTGCATGGTCTGTGTTGATTAGTCTAGCGTCAAATGTTGCATGGTCTGTGTTGATTAGTCTAGCGTCAAATGTTGCATGGTCTGTGTTGATTAGTCTAGCGTCAAATGTTGCTTGGCCTGTGTTGATTAGTCTAGCGTCAAATGTTGCATGGTCTGTGTTGATTAGTCTAGCGATAAAATGTTGCATGGCCTGTGTTGTTTAATCTAGCGATCAAATGTTGCTTAGAATGTGTTGATTAGTCTAGAGATCAAATGTTGCTTAGATTGTGTTGATTAGTCTAGAGATCAAATGTTGCTTAGATTGTGTTGATTAGTCTAGAGATCAAATGTTGCTTAGAATGTGTTGATTAGTCTAGAGATCAAATGTTGCTTAGATTGTGTTGATTAGTCTAGAGATCAAATGTTGCTTAGATTGTGTTGATTAGTCTAGAGATCAAATGTTGCTTAGATTGTGTTGATTAGTCTAGAGATCAAATGTTGCTTAGAATGTGTTGATTAGTCTAGAGATCAAATGTTGCTTACATTGTGTTTATTAGTCTAGAGATCAAATGTTGCTTACATTGTGTTGATTAGTCTAGCGATCAAATGTTGCTTAGATTGTGTTTATTACTCTAGAGATCAAATGTTGCTTAGATTGTGTTTATTAGTCTAGAGATCAAATGTTGCTTACATTGTGTTTATTACTCTAGAGATCAAATGTTGCTTACATTGTGTTGATTAGTCTAGAGATCAAATGTTGCTTAGATTGTGTTGATTAGTCTAGAGATCAAATGTTGCTTAGATTGTGTTAATTAGTCTAGAGATCAAATGTTGCTTTGATTGTGTTAATTAGTCTAGAGATCAAATGTTGCTTAGAATGTGTTGATTAGTCTAGAGATCAAATGTATCTTAGAATGTGTTGATTAGTCTAGAGATCATATGTTGCTTGGATTGTGTTGATTAGTCTAACTATCAAATGTTGCTTGGATTGTGTTGATTAGACTAACGATCAAATGTTGCTTAGATTGTGTTGATTAATCTAACGATCAAATGTTGCTTAGATAGTGTTGATTAGTCTAACGATCAAATGTTGCTTAGATAGTGTTGATTAGACTAACGATCAAATGTTGCTTAGATTGTGTTGATTAATCTAACTATCAAATGTTGCTTAGATTGTGTTGATTAGTCTAACGATCAAATGTTGCTTAGATAGTGTTGATTAGTCTAACGATCAAATGTTGCTTGGATTGTGTTGATTAGATTAACGATCAAATGTTGCTTGGATTGTGTTGATTAGACTAACGATCAAATGTTGCTTGGATTGTGTTGATTAGATTAACGATCAAATGTTGCTTAGATTGTGTTGATTAGATTAATGATCAAATGTTGCTTAGATTGTGTTGATTAGACTAACGATCAAATGTTGCTTAGATTGTGTTGATTAGTCTAGCGTCAAATGTTGCTTGGTCTGTGTTGATTAGTCTAGCGTCAAATGTTGCATGGTCTGTGTTGATTAGTCTAGCGTCAAATGTTGCATGGTCTGTGTTGATTAGTCTAGCGTCAAATGTTGCTTGGTCTGTGTTGATTAGTCTAGCGTCAAATGTTGCATGGTCTGTGTTGATTAGTCTAGCGTCAAATGTTGCTTGGTCTGTGTTGATTAGTCTAGCGTCAAATGTTGCTTGGTCTGTGTTGATTAGTCTAGCGTCAAATGTTGCATGGTCTGTGTTGATTAGTCTAGCGTCAAATGTTGCATGGTCTGTGTTGATTAGTCTAGCGTCAAATGTTGCATGGTCTGTGTTGATTAGTCTAGCGTCAAATGTTGCTTGGCCTGTGTTGATTAGTCTAGCGTCAAATGTTGCATGGTCTGTGTTGATTAGTCTAGCGATAAAATGTTGCATGGCCTGTGTTGTTTAATCTAGCGATCAAATGTTGCTTAGAATGTGTTGATTAGTCTAGAGATCAAAAGTTGCTTAGATTGTGTTGATTAGTCTAGAGATCAAATGTTGCTTAGATTGTGTTGATTAGTCTAGAGATCAAATGTTGCTTAGAATGTGTTGATTAGTCTAGAGATCAAATGTTGCTTAGATTGTGTTGATTAGTCTAGAGATCAAATGTTGCTTAGATTGTGTTGATTAGTCTAGAGATCAAATGTTGCTTAGATTGTGTTGATTAGTCTAGAGATCAAATGTTGCTTAGAATGTGTTGATTAGTCTAGAGATCAAATGTTGCTTACATTGTGTTTATTACTCTAGAGATCAAATGTTGCTTACATTGTGTTGATTAGTCTAGCGATCAAATGTTGCTTAGATTGTTTATTACTCTAGAGATCAAATGTTGCTTAGATTGTGTTTATTAGTCTAGAGATCAAATGTTGCTTACATTGTGTTTATTACTCTAGAGATCAAATGTTGCTTACATTGTGTTGATTAGTCTAGAGATCAAATGTTGCTTAGATTGTGTTGATTAGTCTAGAGATCAAATGTTGCTTAGATTGTGTTAATTAGTCTAGAGATCAAATGTTGCTTTGATTGTGTTAATTAGTCTAGAGATCAAATGTTGCTTAGAATGTGTTGATTAGTCTAGAGATCAAATGTATCTTAGAATGTGTTGATTAGTCTAGAGATCATATGTTGCTTGGATTGTGTTGATTAGTCTAACTATCAAATGTTGCTTGGATTGTGTTGATTAGACTAACGATCAAATGTTGCTTAGATTGTGTTGATTAATCTAACGATCAAATGTTGCTTAGATAGTGTTGATTAGTCTAACGATCAAATGTTGCTTAGATAGTGTTGATTAGACTAACGATCAAATGTTGCTTAGATTGTGTTGATTAATCTAACTATCAAATGTTGCTTAGATTGTGTTGATTAGTCTAACGATCAAATGTTGCTTAGATAGTGTTGATTAGTCTAACGATCAAATGTTGCTTGGATTGTGTTGATTAGATTAACGATCAAATGTTGCTTGGATTGTGTTGATTAGACTAACGATCAAATGTTGCTTGGATTGTGTTGATTAGATTAACGATCAAATGTTGCTTAGATTGTGTTGATTAGATTAATGATCAAATGTTGCTTAGATTGTGTTGATTAGACTAACGATCAAATGTTGCTTAGATTGTGTTGATTAGTCTAACGATCGAATGTTGCTTAGATTGTGTTGATTAGTCTAACGATCGAATGATGTCGAACTTTGAAACTATCTCCATTAAAGACTGTTGTTCTGAAGAAGGGAGACAAACTGAGACTACTAAATGTCTGGCTACAGCGCGATGACTGATCGAATCACAACATGGAGATAACATAAGTTCGACAGTAACATGCTCGGCACGAATAGTAATAATGCCTGAATAGATATATAAGAAACGTGTTTCACATGTGAATCGTTGTTATCTTTGCTATGTAAAGACATTAATAATTTACTTTAAGAGAACTTAGCCTCTTTGTGGCTGCCTCAAGTACAGTAACCAACGAATAGCTAGTCTTACCTGAAGAGCAAACAATAATAGCAGATGTGGAGGTGGGCTGTTCGATATCCTGTACATAAGGGGCTTGACTCTCTCTTCCTCAATGACGTCATCTGTCTCCTCATGCTTGGTCTCACCTTCGTGGTTGTTGATGTGAACCCTAATTCCAGGGATGGATTCATTGGACAAGAGGCTGGTAGATACGTTCCCGTTGGAGTCATCGTGGTTATCCTTCAGGTGTGTTGTGACGTCAGCAGAAGTCGCTTCCTTCAAAGTGATGTCATCTAGTGACTTGTCTGTATTCCTCATTGTGAATTAAAAGTCTCAAACATTTAGTACATCTTTTTGATAAACGATCTGTTCTTTTCAATTCTAGAACCTCTAGACAGACACTTATCGTTGTTACTACAATTTGTGTCTACCCAAATGTCCTCAACGACACATCACCAGGACTAAGAGCTGCTAAATTTACAAGTCATTAGTTTGGAGTTTTCCCAGACCAAAAATATAACCCCTCTTTGTATCTGTGCCAGGTAATAGGTCCAGTTCCGTGTCAAAAGATTGGTCTTGGTGAGTAGAAGAACGTAACCTTCAGTCAGTAGCAGTGGACCAGGCAGAACTGGAATAAAGTAACGATAATTATTAGTTTATGTTTCTAGTGTTTTGCACATCACGTCATTGTTCTGATAGTTTGTTCAAGCAGCAAACATGACGACACAAGCTAATTTCTGTTTTTCTGGTCCTCAGTTTTTTAATTAATTGTGTTCTTGATGTTGTTTTCACCTGGACAGGCCAAGTTTTAGTCTGTTGTTGATGTTGATGATGTTGGAGTTTGTCATTCCGAGCAGACAATGAGTTTGGCGCCGCGGTCGTGAGACGTTCTTAATTACGACTGGGTTTAATTGTTAGGCGTAGTGATAGCAATTACTAAAAAAAACGAACACAAGAATTCCCCGATTATAACAAATTACGAGCAATTGCTTAAAGTTTCTATCATCATCATCAAGTACCGGGCCTGCTGGCGTAGGTGATCATGCCTCTTCACAACTTTCGATCACGGCAGCTATTTATCATTTCTGTTGTTGACCTGCCAAGCCATTCTCTTTAGCTGTCTGTTATTTTTTTCTCTTTGCTTCTATCTTTTCGTTCCTCAATTTTTCCAGTTGTTACAATATATTCCAGTTGTTATCTTCTCATTACATGGCCAAAAAATTATGATTGTTTCTTCCTAATATTGGAAATTAGCTCTCTTTTTGCTTTGACCTATTTCCGAACAATTTCATTACTCTTCTTAGCTGTCCATGGCACTCTCAACATTCTTCTGTAAAACCACATTTCTACAGACTCCAGTGATTTTCTTGTCTGTTGTCCTATTGTCCATGATTCGCACCCATATGTTAAGAATGGCTATACGTAACATTTAAGAACTCTTTTCCTTGTTTCTATTGTCAAAAATGGATTGCATAGTATCTTCCTCATTTTTTTGGAAAGCTGCTTTTGCCTGAGCCATTCTGCATCTCACCTCTTTTGTACATAAAGTTTCTATACATACGGGGAATGTGGGGGAAAGGGGTGGGGGGGGGGTAATCCTAATTATTTGTTAATAACAAGAGATAGCACTGGCTCTGAAGTATTGAACATTTAATAAGAGAAAGTTAATGGCTCGCGGACATAGGGCAACATTGTAGGTGGTGGTAAAAAAATGTAAACGAGACGCAATGGTTGCTTGTCGGAATACACGCTTGATGGGACAGAATGGGTTCATTGCTTGATGTTTAGCAGATACTTGTCATCTTTTGTTTTAGTTAGTTACCTTAGATCAGTTGACATCGTGGTTAAGCTGTTGAATTAATTATTATTATTAATGGAAGACAAAGGAAAACATTAAACATAGCTACAGAAAATCAAATTATAAATCAAATATCAAAATATAACTATAGTGAACAACATTATACCAGCTTTCATCATTGCTAAGACATCCAAACATTTCTATGCCAGCTAAACAACAAATAATAAATAGCATTTTCATACCAACTTTGTGCTATAGTCAAACATGGACCCTTTGTAAATCCCATTTAAGAAAGATCAATACATGTGAGATGCGATGCTTGAGAAAAGTAACAAACAACACAAGAAGAGATAGAATACCAAATGAAACCATAAGAAAAATGGTAGGAACTAAACCCTGTCATGAATATATAGAACAACAACAACTTAAATGGTTTGGCCACCTGGTCAGAAGGAATCCTTACCAATCACCATCAAGGGCGTTCTTCTCGAGAATGCATGGAAAATGACCAAGAGGAAGACCCAGAAGAAGATAGATAGATGCAGTGACAGAGACATGTAACAACAAAGGAAAATCACTATAATTATAATTATATAATATAATTCATACAGTTCGAGCAGCTCAAGAATGACACATGATATAAACCACGACACCTTTTAGGTATCAGTGAAAGAGAAAAGAAGAAGAAAAAGTACATTCTCTGAAGATGGTAAATTAGATAAAGAAATACACATTCGATTTAACAGGGCAAACCAAATATTAAGACAATTATCGCCTATAGTTCAACACAATGCAATACCTGTTATCACCAAGAAACATCTAATGCAGAGTATATTCGACCAATCCAGACATAGCCACTTAGGTCTGAGCATAAAGAAAGCTTGCCACCACAGGAATGCGATGTCTGCGAAAAGCGCTTGGAGTGATCTGGAAAAACCAGTTCCGAACTGATATTACGTAGGGAGGTCAAAAAGTAATGCACACCAATTTTTTTCTCGGAAACTATTCGGGCAAAATGTGTGAAATTTTCACAGATTGTAGCTGAACATCCCCTTTGCACTACCTATTTTTCAACATCATCTCCGTCCAAGCGTATTGCCTTACGCCAACGCGAAACTAGGTCATGAATGCCTCGTTTGTACCAAGTTTTGTCCTGCTCGCGTAGCCATTTTTTAACTGCACGGATCACATCCTCATCATTGTCAAAGTGTGTCCCACGCAGGAATTTGTTGAGTGGTCCAAACAGATGGAAATCTGAGGGAGCCAGATCAGGGCTGTAAGGAGGATGGGGCAGTACAGTCCAACCAAATTTGTTGATTGCTTCCCGTGTTACCAGACTTGTGTGAGGGCGTGCATTGTCATGTTGAAGCAACAAATCTGCAGATGGCTTATTAGGCCGAACTCTGTGGAACCGATTTTTGAGTTTTGTCAGTGTATTGATGTAAGCTGTCGAGTTGATTGTCTCACCTCTTGTCATTACATCAACAAGAATCACACCATCAATGTCCCAGAAGACAGTTATCATCACCTTTCCGGCTGATGGAGATGTTTTGAATTTTTTTCTTTTTGGTGACTGCAGATGATGCCATTCCATTGACTGCATTTTTGTTTCAGGCTCATAATAATGTGCCCACGTTTCGTCACCGGTAACAATTTTTGACAAAAACATTTCTCCTTCAACACCGAAACGCTCCAACAATTCAGAACAGAATGTTTTCCTTTGAACTCTGTGATCATTTGTTAGGCACCGAGGAACCCGTCGAGCGCAAATCTTTGAATATCCGAGAGTTTTAAAAATTGCGATTGCACTTCCCTTGCTGACTGTAAGCTGCAATGCCAATTGCTGACTAGTGATACGCCTATCCTTACGAATAATGGCATCAGCCCGGTTTAACATGTCTGTGCTGGTAGCCGAGGCAACACGTCCAGAACGCGGTAAATCATGCAGCTCCACTCGTACACTTTCTGCAGCTTTAATTCTCTGAACCCAGCGACTACTGTGCTCCTATCGACTGCAGAACATGTGTACACTGCACACAGTCGTTTATGAATGTTTGCCACAGTTTCTTTTTCCGCAACCAGAAATTCTATGACAATTCGCTGTTTGTAACGGACATTGTTGACAAGCTCCATTTTAACGGTTCATAGATTGCGTAATATTTATCAGAATGCTGTGCAATTTGGTGCACATAATTGGAACGTGTCATATTCCAAGTGTGCAAAATTTCATATTCCTATCTTTATTATTAGCCGAGAAAAAAATTGGTGTGCATTACTTTTTGACCTCCCCTGTATAAGATGAGATGATATAAACTATGATCTTCCATAGTGTTTAGAGTAGTTTCATCATACTCTCCTTGTTGGTCTGGTATCTGAATCTCATGTTCGTTTGTTGATCAATTAATTCTTCTGCTGTCGCTCTTTCCTTGTTTCTTCTTCTTCGTCATTATCTGTCTCTACTCTTTCACCATTTAGTACCTTTTCATGTAGGTATTGCTGCATAGCTAACACAAATACTCACACTCAACGTCTTCATATTCATCATCTTCATACCCTTTAGTTCTATTCTGCTCACCATATCCATTGTCTGTAGTCTCTCCTATTTCCGCCTCTGTAATTTCTGCTTTGTCTCGTTTTATTTTCGCAGCTTGAAGTATAACTCATCTTTGTGATAATTTCTACTCGACGATTGTGTTCTTGTGTTATGAGGTTGAGTAAGCTTCTCAGCCTTTATCTTCTGCTGGTAGTCTAGATACCTTTGAGGTGCCCACATCTGCAGCAAAGGTTGCATCAGGCAAAATAAAATTCTTTCTTCTCACTTTCTTTCCACTTCAGTAATTATATTATTTGCTTCTTGTGATATGTTTTTCTCTTTATTTTTTGTCTGCAGCCATCCTTCATGAACTATCCTCTTCTTCGTTTGTATTCGATGTGTCCTTAATTCCCATGTTATTCCTTCGTGTTAATTATAGCTATTGATGTCAATCTCTGAGTTCTATTTATTCTGTGCCGTCTCCAAGTCAATAAATCCTCATCATCTATATCACTAATGCCCGTAACTACTTCACCGACTGATATTTTCTTACTCTTGTATGCATTTTTTATTATTTCTATACATTTTGTTTAGTCTCTTTGTACATTTAATCTTTCTTAGTACTAACTATTTTCTCAATATTATTTATTTGTTCCGTAGTTGTCCCTTCGTTTTCTACTGTTTTCTAATCATGATCGTCCTCACTTGTTGCATGTTCATCCATTGCCTCCATTTCTTCATTCTCCGTCATATTATGAATTTGTATGTTTATTTTACTTCTTTCATTTTCTAAGTATTCTAGCCTCTCTGTTAGAAAAGTTACTTCTTCTAAATCTGTATTTTTCTGCTTTATTTGTCCAGCTTCTTGTAATATTGTGCTTTGCCTGTGTATCTCTCTTGCATATTCTTTATTATTGTCTTGAAGTTGAATTCTTTCTTTCTCTTTATCTTTAACTTTTAATAAATCACATTTTGTTTAATATAAATTTCTTGTATTTCAATATTTTCATTCTTGTTTGTCTGAAATTGTCCTGTTATTTCTGGTTCCTTTTTCAATCATCTGTCTACCATTCTCTGTACACTCCTTTATTTCATTCTGTGTTGTCTTTTCTTTCATTTCAAACTTCCAATTCTATTATTATGTTCACAGCATACAATCTGTCATATTTGTTTTTCTTTATTTCTAGGTCCCATTGTGCCAATTTCGTCTTAGTTTTCTCCTGTGTCATATCTTTTGACTGAAAACTGCTGCTAACTAATTTATGATAAGAGATAACAAGACCACATCACTACGTGTTAGCAATGTCTTGATATAAACTCATGTAGTTAATAATCACAGACTATGCAATTTGCTTATTCAAGTTTGTTTGATCATCGGTTGTATACGTGATGTATATAATAGAGTACATAATTCTAAAATCAATGCTCGTGATAAAGAAATATATGTACCAGAAAACAACAGAAGAGAGGACGAAATAAATGAAATACTAGTTGCAGACGACCAAGTTCTAATACATGAAACAACTGAGGACCTGCAAGAACATATCAACAGGCTAAACAACACCTGTAAACAATACAACATGAAGATCAACATAAAAAAAAACGAAATAATGGCAATAGCGAGAAAGAAAGAAAAAAACTAAACATCATAATAGATAATACGACTCTGAAACAAGTAGACAATTTTAAATATCTGGGAAGCACGTTAACACAAGACAATAACCAAGAGACAGAAATATATATTAGATGTAATAAAGCATGACAAATATAGGTCAAGTATCAACACTTGAAAGACAAAGCAATAACTACGGAAGCAAAAAGGGCAATATACAAATTAATTTTTCTACCAACTCTGTGCTATCAGTGCCAGAATTGAACGCTGGACTCTAGAACAATAAGAAAGATAACGACCACCGAAATGAAATGTGTCAGAAGAATAACAGGAAACAGTTTGAGGGAAAAGAGTAAGAAACACTGACCTGAGGAAGAAACTCGAAATTTAACCAGCCATCGAATACATAAAGAAACAAAAGATAAATTGGTTCGGCCACATAAAGAGACAAAAAGAACTAACACTGACTCAAAGAGTGGTAAACAAACGCTACGAAAACGCCAGATTAAGAGGAAGACCGAGAAAGAGATGGATAAATGGAATACTAAAGTCACTAGGAGGGATAACACCAGAAGAGGCCAACAGAAGAGCAAAGAATCGCAAATTGTATCTCCCCTCAACGACAACGGCAATGGAGGAAGGATAGAAGTAGAAGAAGAAGAAGAAGAAGAAAAAGAAGGCTGCTCGTGATTTGAATGCGGTCCAGAGGTTAACACCGACATCTATTTCTCTCTCTGTCTGCGATCAGGACTCGATCAGAGTAGGACTCCAGACTCTCACACGAAGACTGCTGTCTGTTTAAGCCTGTTAGATCCACTCTGCTTGAATACCTGTTAAAACGTTGCACTGTGTTCTGCGCCAGTGGCCCAGTGCATCCGATTTCAGCCAGCATTTTGTTCCGATTTGCTTTCCTTAGCCTTTGATTGCCTCAATCTTCCTGCAAGGCAGCAGATGGTCTTTTCTGTAGGGGGATTCTGCCCTTAGATGGTCGGCCCTCCCATTTTTACGAGCACCATCTGCCCGAGTCACTAGAGGTGACAAACACAGACACGCGACTTGGAATATGAGGAAACTGCAACAAGGAACACTTTCATGCATGGCCTTCAATTGTTCCCGCCGCCTATCCCCATATACCGGTAATTCACGTCCTCTTGAAAATGATGATCGTCGTAGCACTTGATGATGTTAGGCCATCGTTGTTGACTCCAATTCCGAACATATAGAGACACAGTTAGTCGTCAAATTATACCCGTCGCACATCAAACAGCAGACCGTAAGATTAGCGCACGGCCGGTCTAGGGAACTATTACGATGACGTAGCACACAACAATGTCGAACACACAATCTCGCTCCCTTTAGTTTTCTGATTACTCTAGTGTAAGCACCCTACGACGAACACAACACGAAGCAAATTTCCCAAAGAGACAAAACTGCGGCTGACGAAGTAGTTTACATTAATGAGTAACTTGGAAATAACATGCGTCAAGGAATTCCAACAAC
This sequence comes from Megaustenia siamemsis, assembly GCA_032433765.1. Taxonomy (NCBI): domain Eukaryota; kingdom Metazoa; phylum Mollusca; class Gastropoda; order Stylommatophora; family Ariophantidae; genus Megaustenia; species Megaustenia siamemsis. The sequence continues at coordinate 188,289,584 of JAVIAB010000092.1, forward strand.
GGTCATGAACAGCACCAATGTGACGTAAAGCGCAGATCATGTCTAGACGGTGGAAGGTCTCATTCACAACACTTGATTTGTCAAAAACGGACTGTTGTCGACCTACAACCTCTCTTAAGCGGCGCAGATGTATTAAGTATATTATCATTTTGACTTTAACGCAGAAAAGGGCAACTGAGAACCGAAATTAATCAGCCCCTGGATGCGCTTTCTGCAGCGATCGAGAGGACGTGGACTAGATCCGCCATCTTCCGATATCTATTTGAAGCATCTCTTAGTACATAACGTCTGAGACATTTCTAATTCTATATTTCATTCTATCAAATATTACAACTACTCTTGCTTTACACTGCTATATATATATATATATATATAGACATCACCTCAGTGCAAAATAAAGACAAGTGGAACAATATTAAAACAGGTAAATGAATTTAAATATTTGGGAACTTTGTTAACCTCAGACGGAAGATGTACAAAAGAGGTGAGATGCAGAATGGCTCAGCCAAAAGCAGCTTTCCAAAAAATGAGGAAGATACTATGCAATCCATTTTTGACAATAACAACTAGAAAAAGAGTTCTTAAATCTTACGTAGAGCCAGTCTTAACATATGAATGCGAATCATGGACAATAGGACAACAGACAAGAAAATCACTGGAGTCTGTAGAAATGTGGTTTTACAGAAGAATGTTGAGAGTACCATGGACAGCTAAGAAGAGTAATGAAAATGTTCTGAAAGAGGTCAAAGGAAGAAGAACTAATTTCAAATATTAGGAAGAAACAATCATCATTTGTGGCTATGTAATGAGAAGAGAACAACTGGAATATAAATGTAACAACTGGAAAAATTGAGAGACGAAGAGATAGAGGGAAGCAAAGAGAAAAAATAACAGACAGCTTAAGAGAATGGCTTGGCAGAAGGTCAACAATAGAAATGATAAATAGCTGCCAAGGTCGAAAGTTGTGGAGAGACATGATCACCTACGGCAGCAGGCCCGGTACTTGATGATGATGATATATATATATATATATATATATATGTATATATATATATATATATATATATATATATATAAATTACGCTTAATCTACTTACTATTGTTCTCTGGAGTACAAAACCTTTCTCAACTAAACCATATCTTTCTGACCGACCTATCTCTTGATCTTCCTTCAAAATCTCTATGTTTCTAACTCTAGATTTCTCTCTCCCTCGGTGTTTCTAGGGGTTGCTCTGATGTTTCTCAAATCATTTAAAAGCTCAACTCTCTCAAATCTTCTAATGCATGAGGTTAAATACCAATCCAAACATGGTCACTTACGTCTCAGCATAAAAGAAAGCTTGCCACCACAGAGATGCGATGTCTGAGAAAAAAGCTTGGAGTGACCAGAAAAGGCAGAAGAATATGGAATGACATTGTAAGAGGAAGAGTAGGCACTGAACCAATCCTATGCTACATAAAGAAACAACAAACCAACTGCTCTGCCCAACTAGAAAAAATGTTGTGTGATCCCTTACCATACAAAGCATATATTAAAAGAGATCAACGTTGGCGAGGAGTGGATACCTGTGCCTACGTCATTCAAGGTTACATTCTCGTGTATTGTCACACTCGACAGGAAAAGTAGGGAACAGAACTCAGTCGTGGTCAATGCGGAGGTCAACGGTCTCATCTGCGATAACACCGATGAGAAAGATGCAGTCATCTGTACAGGCGGTTCTGTAATATGACACCAAAGTAGTGCATGGGCGTTTACAGCACGCTCAGCAGGCAAAGTATTCAAAGAAGACGGTAATGCATACGTCATGACCACGAGTAGCATGACGATGGAGGTGATGGCAGTGACCAGATCATTCAACTGGCTAGAGTCACAAGACTACACCCACGCCTGTATGCTGAGTGATTCGATGAGCATGATAAAAAGAAATTGGAGGCGGACTCTGTACGCATGCACTGGGTAGAGTCGTTGCAGAAGTCAAAAATACATACGGTCACCTTTGTTTATGTCCCTGGACATGCGGGAGTACGGGGAAATGAAAGAGCGGACAGGTTGGCTAGCTGCGCTGTCGTTGAGGACGGGCAACCGATGGATCGGGCGGACAGGTTGGCTAGCTGCGCTGTCGTTGAGGACGGGCAACCAATGGATCGGGCGGACAGGTTGGCTAGCTGTGCTGTCGTTGATGACGGGCAACCGATGGATCGGGCGGACAGGTTGGCTAGCTGTGCTGTCGTTGAGGACGGGCAACCGATGGATCGGGCGGACAGGTTGGCTAGCTGCGCTGTCGTTGAGGACGAACAACCAATGGATCGGGCGGACATCATCAATGCCCTCCGAGATGTGGGAAGAGCACAGGACTTCGACCATCACAAATCCACGTCACTCCTTCGGATGAAAGAGATGGGAGTTAAGATGGACACAGCCAGAGATGAGAAACTTAGTGGCCGTTTAAGAAGACTTATCAACCAACACAGAACTGGAGTCGTCAGTCGCTGGACACTGAGGGAATTGCTGAGGAGCGGATCTGAGCACCTATGGACATGTTCGGAGTGCAATGATGATGACCCGCAAATAACTCAATAACTCAATATTAAAAGAGAAGGGAGAAGAGCGAGAGGCTTCTCTTTCAGAGAAGGTCATATTGTATGTATCATTTGTTGTATATGTCAATATACTGGTCTGTTCCTAATCATGTGAATCTGAGTGTTGTCTGATCCTGCTGTCTTTCTATTTTTCATTGTATTTACAGCTGTCTGTCTCTACTTCAGATTTCAATATTCTATAACCTGACATAAACCATTTGCTTGGTTTCTTATCTCTTTTATTTTCAAACAGTTATGCTGTCCTGCCATATGTTGATTATATTGTTACTGTCCGTTAACATTTCTCCTTTTTCTATTTTAAGACATCCCCTATCTGTGACTCGTGTTGGTCTTTCTTTTTTTATTTCTGCGAAATCTTGTTTCTTGTCCTTGGTTTCTATTTCCACACATCTTTGTTTGAGCCAGTCCTCTTCTGTCTGTCTGCACATATTATGGATTAAATTGCCTATTTTGATGGATTGCTTCGTGTTTTTTGCCAGACTTTTTTTTATCCATTTTTTCTGATATGGCTTCAGTCATCCATTTTTGTTTCGTGATGTTTTCCGCTTTAGGTAAGATGTTGGCTTCTTATTTGCTTTTCTTTATGCATTGCCATTTGTTTGTAACTTTTATATCATGATTTTCACTTCTGAATTGTTCCATTCCTTCCTAAAACATTTTTTGTCATGTATTTTTTACTCGTATTGGACACGTATGTTGAATTCCTGTTTGACTTAGATGTTATGTCCAGTGGTATTATTTGTGTGTTCTTCTATCTGTTTCTCTTTAGTTTTATTTCCATTTTGATCATAACAGGGATGTGATCTGAGTTAGCACAAAGAGTTAGAGTCAGCTCCTGGGTATAACTTGGCTTGTATGACGCTGTTTCTAGATCTATCCTTGATAATTACGTAATCTATCTGGGACCTTGTTTTATCGTCAGGACTTTTCCTTGTCAACGAGATTCTTTTCTGTTGCTCAAAATGGGTGTTACACATTACCATATTATTTTCTTCACAAAAATTGTTTTAACCTTTCTCCTCTTTCGTTTCGTTTTCCTAGACAACGCTGTCCTATTATATTCTTATATTTTCTTTTTCCGACTTTGGCATTCATGTCACCCATTACAATTAAAATGTCAGATGATTTCATATGTGTCATAACTTTCTTTAGATCTTCATATTATTCTTTTATTTGTTCATATGTCTAGTCCTGGGTGTGTGCATATGTCTACGTTATTGCTATGTCAACTGGTTTTACTTTCATTTTCAATAATTCTGCCGCTGTATGTCCAGTGAGTACTAATGTATTTTTGCAATTCATTTTTTATCAGTATGCCTAAACCTCTTTGATTTTCTGTATTGTCTTAGTATATAAATTTTTTTTTTCTTCTTGTATATAGCCGCATTCATTTCATCTGGTCTCTGGTCTGGTATGTCTAATATATATATATATATATATATATATATATATATATATATATATATATATATATATTCATTCTCTTTGCTTCTAAACAAATGTTATATAGTTTCCTATTTTGGTATAAAGTTCTAATATTCCATGTACACATTTTTTATATCTGTGCAGTTCTTGTTTCCATTGTGTGCTCCATGACTTGCTTTGGGGTGATACAAGGTGTGGCAGCTAACGCTTTCTCGTTGGTCAGCCATATTGGCCTTTCGTGTCCTGAATACGCCTCTTGTAAACCACACACATTGCTGTTTTCGCTCTCTGAGAGGTTGACCATTTCTGATTCTCCCGCCCCATCCACCGTCACAGACTTCGTCTAATGGGGGATGGGCATTCCCGGTAGTGGAACCATTGTCGAAATAGGTGTTTTATCTACAGATCAGTAAACACGTTTCGTTAACTTTTTTGACGATAGGTCAGGCACAATGAACAAGAAGAATAAATATAACTCCACTAATACATCAAAAACCACATTGTACACATCTCTATCTGAAGATAAGAAAAAAGAACGGTTATAAAAAAAAAAAACCACTATTTCAACACAGCGTGCATCATGAAAACCACGTTATTACGATCAACAAAGTAGAATTGGAAAGCACATCGACGCCGTGACACCATTACCATAATGTTGACAAAACATTACATTTGCATTTCTCAGGATTACATGTTATAGCGCTACTTAGGTGATTGTACCCGCCTCAAGATGTCGTTAACCATTGTAAAGTTTACTCCGCGTCTTTATTCATCTTGTGGTCACGGTTTGATGAGAGCAGCATTTCATGGTGAATATTTCATCAAAAAACACAAAGATGGAGATGAGGAATAGAAAAACGAATCGATTTTTTAAAACAAATGTTGGATGGATGGATGGAAGGTTGGATGGATCGATTGATGGATGAATGGAGTAAAGGACGGATGAATGGAGGAATGGCTATATGGATGGAAGTTTGGATGGATAAATGGATGGATGGTCGGAGGCATTGGTTGGATGGATGGTTGAATGGATGGATGAAGGGATGGATCGTTGGAAAGTCGGATGAAAAAATCGATGTATGGTTGGAAGAATGGATGGACGGATTGATGAATGGATTGAGCTATTGAGTTATTAGCGGGTCATCATCATTTGCACTCCGAACACGTTCATAGGTGCTCAGATCCCCTCCTCAGCAAGTCTCGAAGTGTCCAGCGACTGACGACTCCAGTTCTATGTTGGTTGATTTGTCTTCCATCTTAACTCCCATCTCTTTCTTTTGGGCTTCATCTGAATACTTACTGTCGTCATTATTGATCTGGTCACTGAACGTCGATGCTGATGATGGTCTAGACTCACTTGCACTCACTCAGTCGCGCGTCCAGAACCCATAGATGAACGCATAGATGGATAGATGGAACGATGGATGAATTGATGTATGGATGTATCGAATGACGGAGGGATGGATGGATGGATAAATGGGTGGATGAGTGCATGGACGTGTGGATAGATGGATGGATGGATGAAGGGGTGGAAGTACGGAAGAATTTAAGGGTTTATGGATGGATTGATGAATGTATAATATATCTGTTTCACTCGTACAATTATTGATTCTCACAGAAAATATTAAAACCGCTTATTGTTTTATTCTCACAACCTTTATTACACAATCAGAAAACTATTCAACTATCCGAATGTCTTATTAAAGAACATTATTGTATTCAAATTGGTTTACAATCTTTTCTTTACATGTTGTCAAGGACAATGACCTTTGTACTGGAGTTCTATGGATTGATCTCTTCTAGATTAGATCATGTGTTTACAATGTCAATACATCTCTAATGTGCACATTATAACATTAGTCTGGTATTGTTTTTAACAGTTTTAACTTGTAACTTTACAGTCCGACACATCCGTCTTCTGCAAGACATTCTTGGGTACTGTGTTGTGTTATGGTTATGGAAGGCCCCGGTATCACTGCAAACGAATTATAATCCATAATTGCTGAACCGCCCGTGCCAGTGGAATAATCCAAATTAATATCTCATCTTCCAAACAAACAAAAATAGCTGCAGTTCCCATCATATCAGTTTCAGCGCACGCCAAAAGACATAAGGCGAAACCGCAAAGAAACTGAACACAGCCATCTGTTCCCCGTCATACGAAATCATCATTCATCGCAAACAAGCGGGATATCGAAGCAGGATCAAAACGGATGAAAGGCACAGCTGACGGTCTACACAGAGCACTTAACTCAGTAGCTCTTGCAACAAACCGGACTTGGAATATGAGGAAACTGCAACAAGGAACACTTCTTTTCTTCCTCATTTACCTTTCAGCGTCGAGGGAGATATAATTTGCGGTCTTTTGCTCTTCAGTTCGCCTCTCCTGCTGTTATGTTTCCCAGTGTTTCTAATATTCCGTCATTCCATCTTTTCTCTGGTTGACTCTTGACTCTGGTGTTCTCGCAAGGTTTATTGAAGGCTCGTTGTGTTGTGTTTTGATTTTTCTGCCTTGTCACGTGGCGAAACCATTTTATATGTTGTTTCTTTATATATTAAATGGCGGAGGCTATTCCTAGCTCTTTTCTCAGTTCTTCATTTCCGATCTTATCTCTCAGAATGTTTTCTATCATTCGTCTGACACATTTCATCTCAGTAGAGGTTATTTTTTTTATTGTTCTTGCATCTATGGTCCAGGACTGGCATTAGTAACACAACGTTGGAATGAAGAATGTATTGTAGAGTGCCCGTTTTGCCCCTAGAGTTATTTCCTTGTTGAACAATAGTGGTGATAGTTGTCCAATGATGTGACAAGCTTTGATGCATCATGTGTCTATCTCTGCTGTTTGTAAATTGTCGATTGTTACTAAACTTCCTAGGTATTTGAATTCCTCTACTTGTTTTCGTTGTCTGCCGTCTATGGTTATGTTGATGTTTTTTTTATTTTTGGCGACATTCATTACTTCTATTTTGTATGTGTTGATTTTCATGTTGTATTTTGTGCCTGTGTTGTTGAGTTTGTTTAAGTGTTCTTGTAAGTGTTCTATTGTTTCATATATTAATGCCTGATCGTCTGTAAATAAAAGCTCGTTGATCTCCTCTGTCTCTGATGGGTTGGCTCACTTGCATATATAGTCCATGTATGTAATATACACTAAGGGGGGAGGGAGGGAGGAAGGTGGGATAGTACGTACCCTTGTCTTAAACTTGATCTAACTTCGAAGTGGTCTGTGTAGCCTGCTGCTGTTCTGACTGTGCAGCTGCTGTTGGTTTAGAGACTTTTAATTAGATTGGTTAGATGTTGGCTTACTCCGTATGTTGTTAGTATCTCTCATAGTTGTTCTCTGTTTACTCGATCGAATGCTTTACGTAAGATGCGTAAATATCCAGACGCTAAACAGCAACAGCTGCACAGTTATTTACAAGCTGCATTAGTAAAAGCTGTAGATATTCACAAACTGAAATAGACTCCAATAATCAATTACATTTCGCCAGCTAAGTCTCGTCCCCATTTGCCTATTTTACTCTGTAGACCAACAGTTATAGCTCGTTTCAAATCATGTGCCCAAATTCAAAACGCTATTACTCAGTAATCATTTGTTAAAAACTGTTGAAATTAAATGTTATTAGAATGCAAAAGACCCTTTAAATGTATATTTAACAAATATCTTGCAGCTGCTGTTTTCTTAAAGCGGCGAATTTCTTTGATGTTTGTCAAAATTGTAAATTGTGAACCCCTAAAGAATATAAATTACCGTAGTTGCTGGTCTGTGATTAATTTTCACTAGGTAAAGGCGTGGCCGTAATGGGGAAATAACCTAATAAGACAAAACACCAGGAGAATTATTGTCTTCTCAGTTCGAGGACGGACGATAATATCAAGGTATACCTGTATGTCCAATTTTCATAGTTGTGTGGTCCTGATAAGGACCGTTTGTTGAACTAATTTAAGGTAATATAGGGGCCAACATTGTGGGGGCTATATACTTTCATTCTGAATCAGACGAGTCTAAAAGATTAATAACTGTTTGGGGTTGAACATTCCACAAACCATCATTTTTCCAATATTCCTCTTCCTGTTTTAAGACGTGGTCTTCACATTTAGCCCAATAATCTTTGTCTATATTTAATAAAGCGAGATTAGCAAGAGTCTTTACATCGCATATTTTGAATGTTGTATTTTCATCTGCCACTTGTCCTTTTGGGTGTCCGGTTAGCGCAATCGATAGGCGGTTGGCTTACCACGGCAACAGCCGGGGTTCGTAATCCTGGCGAGGACACCTGGGTTTTACTAATTCCCTAAAAATTAGTAGGAGCCGCGATAGCTCAGTGGTTAGTGAACTGGACTACTACGGACAAGGGGTAGGGTTCGATCCCAACCGACGGCTCCGGGTTCACCCAGCCTTAAATGGGTACCGGATTTTTTCTGGGAAAGTAAAAGCAGCACGGGCGTAATACCGACCACATTACCCCAAAAATCATGTGCTGAAGGTCTGTAAAATATAGGGTCACTAACACCATATTTCCCTATACGCCACTTGGCGTGACGGGGGGTACTTTACTTACTTACTTACTTGTCCTTTTAATTTTGCCCAGATTAGTCCTATTGGATTTAAATGAGCATGGTAAGGTGGCAGCCTCAAACTTATATGACCGTGCTCTTGGATAATCTTATCTATTTGAAAAATCTTTGTCCTTTGTTTTTGCTTTACTAGAGATAGTAAGTCAGGTTTTAATTACATGTTATTAAATTGTATGTGCTCTTTTGTGAGCCATATCTTAATAGCATCTTTTGTACTGGATGACGTCGAGACTTTATCTTCAAGTGCAACAATGTTGTGGTACGCTGCATTGTCCATTATTAGGCAAGATGGTCGATCTAGTGATGGGAGAGCAGAATTTTCAATCCAATGTCTAAATATGTGACCATTCATCTCAGAGTGATAATCCCGATTGTCTATGGATTTTGAAAGAAAAATGAGCTCTGCATTCTGTATTAGTCCATGTTGTCGATTACCTGCATGCGCAATTATCAAGCGCTGTCCTTTGCTAGGTATTAATCTCTTAATCTTTCCATCTGATGACTGCCATTCCCTTTGGTTAGTGTGGTGAGCATTGATCCATGTTTCATCCAAGTACGCAATATCATAACCTTGCTTGCGCACCTCTTTTACTTCACGTAAGTACTTGCTTCTCATGACTACTATATGTGGCTTCTCACAGATGATGTTTCGTCCATTGGAATACTTTCTGAATGTAAAGCCTGCAGCTCTCACATTCCTCCATAATGGAGACTTTGATATTTCAATACTGTTGTTCTTTTTCAGCGATACTTTTAATTTTCTTATTGTAACAGTTTCATTCATACCCAACATTTTGTGAATTTCACTTCTAATAAGTTCACTGTCGAAATTATCCAACATTTTTGCTCTTCCTTGTGATTTTGTATATTTGGAACATTGACGGTCACATGCTTGAATCCAGCGATTAAATGACCGTTTAGATAAATCCAAAATGTGTCTTGTCCTATTCTCAGGGTTTTATAAAGAATGAAATAATCTTCCTCGTTTAGCCTCTTTACAAAAATAGTCATACATTTTTATTGCGATGTTTTGTAAACTGCAGAATTTCATTTTCAGACTCATGATAAATGTTATCGTTCCACGTGTCGCCGCTGAATGAACGGAAATGGAACACACAATGTCTCGTGTTTTTTACAAGTGTCTAATTGTGTCAGAAAACCCACTTTGAAAGCGTGCAAACACGTCAATTTGACAGTGTATGGATTTTTATCGCTATTTTTAACTTAAAATACTGTAAATATTAAGTTTTGACTACATCAATGGGTCGTTATAAATTTATATAAATCAAATAAGCAACAATAATAACCAAATGTTTTTTTTATGAAATTAATTCCCTGTTGGGTTCTAATCATTATAACTTTACATGCCAATTTTCAACAACTTACAAAAAGCGGTTAAAAAGATATCGATTTTAAAAGTTGGGCACTAGTTATGAAACGGACTATAGTATTCAGTTGTGTGCATTGTCGTTCAGACGACGAGAGAATTAATGATACACAGACACTAGAATTACTTCAGGGGAACAAAGACATAATTGTTCCATTTTAGTTCAGACGACAAGAGAATTAATGATAAACAGACACTAGAATTACTTCAGGGGAACAAAGACATAATTGTTCCATTTTAGTTCAGACGACAAGAGAATTAATGATACACAGACACTAGAATTACTTCAGGGGAACAAAGACATAATTGTTCCATTTTAGTTCAGACGACAAGAGAATTAATGATAAACAGACACTAGAATTACTTCAGGGGAACAAAGACATAATTGTTCCATTTTAATTCAGACGACAAGAGAATTAATGATAAGCAGATACTAGAATTACTTCAGGGGAACAAAGACATAATTGTTCCATTTTAATTCAGACGACAAGAGAATTAATGATAAACAGACACTAGAATTACTTCAGGGGAACAAAGACATAATTGTTCCATTTTAATTCAGACGACAAGAGAATTAATGATAAACAGATACTAGAATTACTTCAGTAATACACGGACATAATTGTTCCATTTTAATTCAGACAACGAGATAATAAAGGACAGACATATACTAGAGTTACTTCAGTAATACACGGACATAATCGTTCCATTTTAATTCAGACAACGAGATAATTAAGGACAGACATACACTAGAATTACTTCAGTAATACACGGACATAATCGTTCCATTTTAATTCAGACAACGAGATAATTAAGGACAGACATACACTAGAATTACTTCAGTAATACACGGACATAATCGTTCCATTTTAATTCAGACAACGAGATAATTAAGGACAGACATACACTAGAATTACTTCAGTAAGACACGGACATAATCGTTCCATTTTAATTCAGACAACGAGATAATTAAGGACAGACATATACTAGAATTACTTCAGTAATACACGGACATAATTGTTCCATTTTAATTCAGACAACGAGATAATTAAGGACAGACATATACTAGAATTACTTCAGTAATACACGGACATAATCGTTCCATTTTAATTCAGACAACGAGATAATTAAGGACAGACATATACTAGAATTACTTCAGTAATACACGGACATAATTGTTCCATTTTAATTCAGACAACGAGATAATTAAGGACAGACATACACTAGAATTACTTCAGTAAGACACGGACATAATCGTTCCATTTTAATTCAGACAACGAGATAATTAAGGACAGACATATACTAGAATTACTTCAGTAAGACACGGACATAATCGTTCCATTTTAATTCAGACAACGAGATAATTAAGGACAGACATATACTAGAATTACTTCAGTAAGACACGGACATAATCGTTCCATTTTAATTCAGACAACGAGATAATTAAGGACAGACATATACTAGAATTACTTCAGTAAGACACGGACATAATCGTTCCATTTTAATTCAGACAACGAGATAATTAAGGACAGACATATACTAGAATTACTTCAGTAATACACGGACATAATTGTTCCTGCGACCTAAGGTAACGATCATCGTATAAGGATAGCTGTTAGCCAATATCTTCCCAGGAACATCCAGAGAAAAACAATTAAAGAACTTGCATAGAATAGACTGAGGAAGTAAAATAAAAGTACTGAAGATAACCGACAGCCTGACGCAATCATTGGGAGCAGATGTGACTAATGTGAACCAGACTTTGGGAACTGTTGGATGACTGGAGAGAGCACAAAATGAAGTAACAGGCGTTGATCTGCAAGACGCTACATGGTGTGTCGGCAGCCACTGACCAGCTGCATTGTCGGTTTGTGCTGATGGCAAAAATGTGTATAGAATTAATAAACAAATTACAAACGCTTGGAAGTAAAAAATAATTATTATAAAATCCTTGAAACTAATACACAACTTACAAGAGTTTGGAACAAATAAATAATTTACAAACTCTTGAAACTGATAAACAATTCAGATACAGATATTCAGATTACAGATAACATTGCAACTCACTTAGCCAATGAGAATAATCGTGTAGGTTGCTGCATCAATAGCCAATTAAGCATTCACAATATCAGCTGATTTACTGACCCGCAAAAACCATCCCTCATTTCTCACAAATACTGTTTTATTGTCCTCATCTCAAAACATTTCTTTCTCTCGTGCATCCATTTCTTCCACCAATTTCGTTTCTTCATTTCTTTCACCCATGCAGTCATTCAACTAAATTAATTATTTCATTTATTTCTATAGTGCACATCGATTTTTATGTACATGTTAACTACAGAATAATAGTTCTCCTTATTTCCGGTTTTCATAAATTCATCTTGTACTATCACCTTTAACAAGATAGAACAAATCTAAACATGTCATTTCCACATACACTAGAAAACAAGCTAGTAGACGGAGAAGCAGGTGAACACTGTATCACTTCCCGGTATACTGGAATATTGGAATATATTTTGCCAGCTTGGATTTTCTGAAAACTTCGGGTATAAATGGAAGTCTGTAGACTTCCTCTCCGTCCTCATAAGAGCGGGCTAGCAGTTTGGCTTCTTCATCATCCAGCTCCTTCAGTTGGTTCACAAGGCCCCGTTCCTTGAGAGTTCCTGGCAAGTGAGAAGCATTGTATCCTGTCAGTGCATGTTACACAAAGGCTAAATAAAAGAGATATAATTTGTTACAGTTGAAACTAAATCACGTGGTGTACCATTATTTCATGAGCATCATTCTTTTACCTTTACTTTTACTCTGTCATAAATGACAAGATACTCTCATACTGTATGAGAGAGAAAACATACGGAGGTCTCATACATTCAGGAATGTGTTGGACATGGGAACATTCAATTCATGGACTGCAGGAAAATGGAATCAAACTGGCCGCTGGGACCAACACGCTCACCAGATAATGAGCGGAGATAAATCAGCGACCCATAGCTGACTGTGTGCAACAGGATTAGGGTAAAAAAGAGCTGAACAAGACCCAGTGGTGCTTCTGTAAACAGACTTCCCAGTCTGTCTAGGCAAGTAGGGACCGAAAAGTGAAGACACCCAAAACTAAAATGGGCTTCCTGAAGTAGGATTTATCGGGCCGAAAGGCGTGAACACCACAGTTCAACTGCAAACAAAAAACAGTTCAACTATTCCCTCTTAACGTCGTTTTAAGGATGAGCGACTTACTATAGTCCGTTCAGAAATTCATAATCACACCTGAATTAGCTTTGCGTGATAACCGCTTGTTATTTTGGTTTCAAAGTTTGCATGCAATCTTAGAATATTGATGACGCAAAGATTTTGGTATTTTTTATTCCACAAACACAACATATTTTGCACATCAGCGAATTCCTTTGGTCTTTTATGACGAGATCACACAAGTTCATTCAAATTTTAGTTTACAGTAATCGTGTTAAATTTTCCAGTTTACTGCAATTCTTGTCAGAGGCGTATCTACATAGTGCTTAATTGTGGGTGTTGTTCGTTATGTGTATTTGCAAACATGAATTCAATTGGTTACAATTAGTCTTGTCCTTCGGTCACCATTAGACCCCCAGGACGTCCTAACTGCAGCTGGAATTGAATTCATCTTAATTTTAATCATTCCGAATCTGACGATTCCAAGAGGTTGATAATCATTACTGGCTGGACAAAGAGTATTCCATCTCGTTTCCAGTACTCATCTTCCATCCGCAGCACATGTTCAACACCCCTTCTTCCAGAACGGAATGTCTATTTTTGAGAGAGACTCGCGTGTCAGAACTTCAACATCACACATTTTAAACGTCCTGTTCTGTTCTGCAATTTGTCCTTTGACGTGAGCCCAGACAAGTTCGATTGGATTAAGGTGCGCATGATATGCAGGGAGTCGAAGAGAGTTGTGGCCGTATTTCTCAATGATTTTGTCAACATGGTACACCTTTTTCTTACTCGTGTTCTTCACAAGTTGTAACAATTCGGGTTTTAAATATGTGTCGTCAAATTTGACATTTTCATTCGCAAGCCATGTCCTAATTTGCTCTTTTGTATTTGATGCAGTAGGCACTTTGTCTTCCTCTGATACGACACTGTGGTATGATACATTATCCATGACTATGCATGAAGGTCTCTCCAGGATTGGTAAAAGATTGTTCTCCAACCAGTGCCTGAAAATGTTTCCATTCATTTCAGTATGGTAGTCACTACCGTTGGTACTTTTTGATTGGAAAATAAGTCCCGCATCATGGACAAGGCCGTTTTCAGTGCTTCCAGCATGAATATCACAATATAAATGCCCAATCTTGGATTCGCTAAGGAAGTGCTGATATAGTAAAACAGTAACCTTTTGCATAGTTATAAATTTGCATTTCAAACTCATTGTAATTTAGATATAAATGTTGGTATTTAAAGTCAACAAATTGTCTACTGAGTCTTCACAAAATTAATAAAGATACGCCTTCCCTTCGGTAATTAATGCCCAGGCCGTGGTGCGTCATGTCGTTCAATAACAATTCAGTTTTGTGCACTGGATTTTCCTGAAGTTAGTGTTTCTGCAATAGCCAAACTATTTTACGTGAACGACAGCACCAAAATTAATGTGTATATTCTAAAATGGTGTCAAATTCGAACAGGGTGAATTTAATATTGCCTAAAGAAGGAAACTTTTAAACTAGGTCAAATTTCTCAGAGCAAAAAATATTACTATAACGTCATCAATATTCTAAGATTGCATGCAATTTTTGAAAGCAAAATAACAAACGGTTATCACGCAAAACTAATTCAGGTTTGATTATGAATTTCTGAACGGACCATAGATTGAGTATTAATCTCGTGTACAGCAAGGGCATATAATAGTGTTTGCTGATGGGAGATCTATTGTGTGCGCCTTTCGAGCCTGCCTTGTTGTTCGTTGCTACTGTTTTAGTTGTCTCACAAGCTGCAGTCCTCGACGACAAGATGTGTCAAGTTCTTCAGTTGAAGTTCTTTACATTAAACCTGACACATGGGACTTGCAACCTTGCTCATATTACAAATTGAACAAATCACAAACTACATATTAAATTAAAGACATAATACATTTTGAACAAAACTAATGCTATATATAGAGCAAAACTCACCCTACATATTGCACAAAACTCATGCTACATATTTAACAAAACACATGCTACATCTTGAACAAAACTCATGCTGCAAATTGAACAAAACACATGGTACATCTTGAACAAAACTCATGCTGCAAATTGAACAAAACATATGCTACATATTGAAGAACAATACACAGCGATGAACACTGTCAAATACAAGGTAATTGATAATGAAATACATAAAATGTGTAAAAAGGCAAAACAAGACTGGCTCAGCAAAATATGTCTCGAAGTTGAAACTTTGGAAAGTAAATAATATTTTAGAGAGATGCAAATAGAAATAAAGAGAATGACAAAAGTTACAGGAAGCGGATGTATTGCAAATAAAGAAGGAAGAATGCCAAGAGACAACAAAGATATAATCGATAGATGGCAGAAATAGATAACAGAATTATTTCATGACGAAAGGGACAAGGAAAATCAAATTGATCACATATGTATTAATAATAAGTTTAAGTCATCCTTACAGGATGTAAAAGTATATAGAGGGGCAAATGTAGCTTCTGATCATCATCTTCTGTTAGCCAAACTTAAAATTAAACTAAAAAGGTATACTACAACGAATAAGGGTAGAAAGTATTTCAATGTAGGGTTTCTTAAAGAACAAGGAATTAAAGATAAATTCGCAGTCACAATATCAAACAAATACCAAGTCCTCCAACAACTAGAAAATACAATAAATATAGAAGATCATTGGAAACAGGTAAAAAATATATGGAAAGAGACATGCGAAGAAACATTGGGGAAAAGAGAACGCCAGAATAAGGCATGGATGACAGCTGAGACCCTGGATAAAATTAAAGAAAGAAATAACAAGAAAGCAGACATAAATAAAAGCAAAACAAGAAGTAATAAAGCCAAGACACAGGAAGCTTACACAGAGGTGAACAAGGAAGTGAGAAGATGCATTAAAAGGGATAAGAGGAAATATATAGATGAACTAGCAAAAGAGGCAGAAGAAGCAGCAAATAAAGGGAATATGAAAGAACTGTACAACAGCACAAAGAAATTAAGTGGAAAATACAAACAGATCAACGCCTTTATCAAAGATAAGAAAGGAAATCTGCTTACTAATATAAGGGAACAAATGGCGAGATGGAAAGAGCACTTTGAAGAACTTTTGAACAGACCCAGCTCAAATAATCCTCCAGATATACTACCAGCAGAAGAAGAGTTACACGTTAACTGCGGAAAACCAAGCAAAGAAGAAATAATGAAAACCATCAAACTATTAAAAAATGGTAAAGCCACAGGACCAGATGAAATTCCTTCGGAAGCCATCAAAGCAGATATTAACACCTCTACCAAGATGTTACATAATCTATTGGATTAAATTTGGGAGAGGGAAGAAATACCTAAAGACTGGAGAGAAGGTTATATGATCAAACTACCAAAGAAAGGAAGTTTACATGAGTGCACAAACTATAGGGGAATTATGCTACTATCAGTGCCAGGAAAAATATTAGGCAGAATCATTCTGGAGAGACTAAAGGAGGCTATAGAGAAACACTTGAGAGATGAACAAGCAGGTTTTAGGAAGAACAGATCATGTGCTGATCAAATAACTACTGTACGTATAATAGTTGAACACAGTTTAGAACTAAAATCCCCACTTTATATTGGATTCATAGATTACGAAAAGGCATTTGATAGTTTAGACAGAAGAATGCTTTGGAAGTTGCTGAGTCATTACGGAATCCCCATAAAGTTTATTAACCTGATAAAAACAATGTATGAAGGAACAAAATGTAGTGTGGTCCATGAAGGACAGCTTACAGAAGCATTTGAAATAAGAACAGGAGTAAGGCAAGGATGCCTTCTATCCCCATTTCTCTTTCTACTGGCCATAGATTGGATTATGAAAATAACTCAAAACAACAGAAATGGGATCCAGTGGTCACTGACCAAACAACTTGATGAATTAGACTTTGCTGATGACATAGCTCTCCTATCACACAGCCATCAACAGGTGCAGGATAAAATTAGTATATTAGATGAGAGATCACAACAGCTAGGACTAAAGATTAATAGAGATAAGACCAACAGTATGAGAATTAATGCAGTTGGCAATAACCAAATAAAACTAGGAGAAATACCTCTACTAGACGTACAATCTTACATATATCTGGGCAGTAATATAGATAAAGAGAGAGGAACAGAAAATGATACCAAAATAAGGATATCAAAAGCAAGAGGAGCTTTCATTGCACTGGGAAACATGGAAATCCAAAGAAATTAGGTTAAATACAAAAATTAAAATTTTCAACTCAAATGTTAAGTCGGCTGTGAAACATGGAGAATAACAAAATTGACAATCACGAAGGTACAGACTTTCATTAATGGATGCTTACGCAGAATAAAGGGATGGAAATGGCAGGACAAAGTCACTAACGTGGAATTATGGAAATGTACCGGTCAAATACCAGTGGATAAAGAGATACAGCGAAGACGATGGCGATGGATAGGACACACACTACGGAAGACAACTGAGAGTATTACACAACAGGCCCTTTTCTGGAATCCCCAGGGGAAAAGACAAAGAGGAAGATCAAGGAATTCTTGGAGAAGACAGATCGAAGCAGAGATGAAGATGATGGGGAAGACATGGAATGATCTTAAAAGAATTGCAAAAAACAGAACGACTTGGAAAGTGTTGAAGACCTATGCTCCACTGGGAGCTAAAAGGTAGAAGAAGGAATGGACAAGAAACCATTTATAAAATGTACGTCAAGCTATAAAATCTTAAAATCTTAGGTGGAAAAAGCTATAAAAAACAACGTAAAAGGGAAAAGCAGCAGGACCTGACAATATACAGATAGAGATGATACAGGCACTAGAAGATTTTGTCATTGCGGTAATCACCGACATATGCAACGACATATACCAAACAGGATACATACCAAATGAACTAAAAACATCAACGTTCATTGCATTGCCTAAAAAGAATGGTGCATTTGAATGCAGTGACTTTAGAACAATAAGCCTAATGAGCCAGGTAAAAAAATCTTGCCAAAAGTCATACAAGGAAGGATTCAGAATAAAATTAATACCGAATAAGAGGAGCACCAATTTGGATTTTAAAAAAAACAGTGGGACAAAAGAAGCCATATTCGGCATGAGGACAGTGATTGTAAAGTACATAGAAGTAAAAAAAAAAGTAAAGTACCCCCGTCACGCCAAGTGGCGTATAGGGAATATGGTGTTAGTGACACCATACCATAAATTGTACAGACCTTCAGCACTGATTTTTGGGGTAATGTGGTCGGTATTATGCCCGTGCCACTTTACTTTCCCAGAAAAAAATCCGGTACCCATTAAAGGCTGGGTGAATGTGGAAGCCGTCGGTTGGGATCGAACCCTACCTCTTGTCCTTTGTAGTCCAGTTCACTAACCACTGAGCTATCGCGGCTCACATAGAAGTAAACAATCCAAATATGCCTGCTTCATAGATTACACCAAAGCTTTTGATAGAATACACCACAAACAAACTTATTAATGCCTAAAAGGTATAAATCTAGACGGCACAGACATACGACCAATATGTAATTTATACTGGGAGCAAACAGCAATAATAAAATATAACAAAGAGAGCTCTACACCCATGGACATAAAAAGAGGAGTAAGATACACCCTACCACCAAGCTTGTTCAATCTATACACTGAGCAAATCTTTAAAAACATCACAGAGATGCCAGGCCTAAACATTAATGGAAAGATAATCAATAACCTAAGATATGCTGACGATACTGTACTACTAGCAGAAAATCATAAAGATCTACAACAATTACTTAATGAAATAAACATGACAAACAAAAAATATAGATTAAATATAAATATGAAAAAGACTAAAACTATGATCTAAAATCTATGTAAAGAAAATTCTCAAGACCTACAAATAAATATCAAAGTTGAAGGAATACACCTGGAGACAGTTCAGAGTTACAACTACCTTGGACATAATATAACCAGTGATAAAAGTGTAAAACTAAAATAAAGAAAAGAATAGGAATAGCATAATGCAATTTTAATGCCATGAAAAGTGTACTAACATCAAAACAAATAACATCCGGGCTAAAACTAAGAATAGCAAAATGTTATATCTTTTCAGTATTCCTGTATGGTGCAGAAACATGGACAAGAAAACAGAACAGAAAATGGAAACCTTTGAAATGTGGATTTAGAGAAGATTAGGTAGATTTTGGATGGCAAGAAAAGAGAATTTATGAAGTTTGAAAACAACTAAAAATTAAAAGAGAACTACTAAACACAATTAGAACAAGACAAATGAAATTGTGAGGGCACATTAATAGACACAAGAGTCTAATAAAAGTAATATTAGAAGGGAAAATGCAAGGTAATAGAGGCAGACCAAGACTAACATGGACGAATAACATCAAAATATGGATAGGTCAGCCTATGACAACCTGCGTAATTAAAGCAAGAGACAGAGTGGAATTTCTGTCCATGGAAGCCAACCCTCGAAGTGGAGACGGCAGTCGATGATCAACAACTTATTGAACAAAACACATACTATAGAGTGAATAAGACACATACTATAGAGTGAATAAGACACATACTATAGAGTGAATAAGACACATACTATAGAGGGAATAAGACACATACTATAGAGTGAATAAGACACATATTATAGAGTGAATAAGACACATACTATAGAGTGAATAAGACACATACGTGTACTATAGAGTGAATAAGACACATACTATAGAGTGAATAAGACACATACTATAGAGTGAATAAGACACATACGTGTACTATAGAGTGAATAAGACACATACTATAGAGTGAATAAGACACATACTATAGAGTGAATAAGACACATACTATAGAGTGAATAAGACACATACTATAGAGGGAATAAGACACATACTATAGAGTGAATAAGACACATACTATAGAGTGAATAAGACACATACTATAGAGTGAATAAGACACATACTATAGAGTGAATAAGACACATACTATAGAGTGAATAAGACACATACTATAGAGTGAATAAGACACATACTATAGAGCGAATAAGACACATACTATAGAGTGAATAAGACACATACTATAGAGTGAATAAGACACATACTATAGAGTGAATAAGACACAAACTATATTGTTAATAAAACACGAACTATATAGTGAATAAGACACATACTATATTGTAAATAAAACACGAACTATATAGTGAATAAGACACATACTATATTGTGAATAAAACACGAACTATAGAGTGAAGAAAACAGAAACTATATATTGAATAAGACACATAGTCTATATTGAATAAACATAAATTACATATTGAAATTAGCACATACTACAAATTAAACAAAACTCATACTACATATTGAATAAAACACATACTACTTATTGAAAAAAACATATAATATATTGAACAAAACACATACTACATATTGAACAAAACACATACTACATATTGAACAAAACACATACTACATATTGAACAAAACATACCATATATTGCACAATACACAAACTGCATTTGAACAAAACATACCATATATTGCACAATACACACACTGCATATTAAACAAAACATACTATATATTGCACAATACACAAACTGCATATTGAACAAAGCACAAAATACATATTGAACAAAACACATACTATATGTTGAACAAAATACGTACTATATATTGAACAAAATACGTACTATATATTGAACAAAATACGTACTATATATTGAACAAAATACATACTATATATTGAACAAAGCACAAAATACATATTGAACAAAGCACATACTATATATTGAACAAAACACAAAATACATATTGAAGAAAACACATACTATATATTGAACAAAACACATACTATATATTGAACAAAACACTTACTATATATTTAACAAAACACATACCACATATTGAACAAAACACATACTACATATTGAACAAAACACATACTACATATTGAACAAAACACATACTATATATTGAACAAAACACAAAATACACATTGAACAAAACACATACTACATATTGAACAAAACACATACTACATATTGAACAAAACACAAAATACACATTGAACAAAACACATACTACATACTGAACAAACACATGCTACAAATAATTCTCATCTTCGTTTCAGCAATCATCATTAAGATTACCCCCGAAGAAACTTGATTCCCATGAAAGTTACTCTAAAGTTGTATCTGTCCAGCGTCTGCTGCAGTCAATCCCAGCTAGTCAACGATATCTTTCACCTATCGTCTTCTAGATCTTCCTCTCTCTCTCTCTCTCTCTTTCTCTCTCTCTCTCTCTCTCTCTCTCTCTCTCTCTCTCTCTCTCTCTCGTTAAATTGGAACTATGCATTAAAATATGTTATTTTTCTGGTTTTTATGATTTTCATTGGCCAGTTTTCTGGATTGTATGTTCTTGCAAATTAGACATGATTGTTCTTTACTTCGTATATGGTTTTCTGGGCATAAAGAAAATGATGGAACTTGCTTTCAAATTCATTGATATATTGTTCAGTTAATCTGTCGATTGTATATGCTTCACGGACATATACTGTCTTGGGATAAAATACAAATGAAAGGATTTGAAATATTTATTTAAAACATAGTATATCTGATCGTTCCTTGTGATGAAGAAACTATTAATCAAAGTTAAAAAAACAACTGACCTGGTATCGTGTTGTCCAGGAAACAAGCGAAAAAGCCACCGATGAAGGAAGGGTTGGACAGCAGCACTTGTAAGAAGTTATCGACGTGGATGTTACCTGTCAGTAGAGGAGGAACATGGCGTCAGGTATTGTGAATAGAGGGGAGGAGTGACGTAAGGTATTGTCAATAGAGGGGAGGAGTGACGTAAGGTATTGTCAATAGAGGGGAGGAGTGACGTAAGGTATTGTCAATAGAGGGGAGAAGTGCTGTCAGGTATTGTCAATAGAGGGGAGGAGTGACGTAAGGTATTGTCAATAGAGGGGAGGAGTGACGTAAGGTATTGTCAATAGAGGGGAGGAGTGACGTAAGGTATTGTCAATAGAGGGGAGGAGTGACGCAGGTATTGTCAATAGAGGGGAGGAGTGACGTAAGGTATTGTCAATAGAGGGGAGGAGTGACGCAGGTATTGTCAATAGAGGGGAGGAGTGACGCAGGTATTGTCAATAGAGGGGAGAAGTGCTGTCAGGTATTGTCAATAGAGGGGAGGAGAGACGTCAGGTATTGTGAATATAGGGTAGAAGTTACGTCAGGTATTGTCAATAGAGGAGAGAAGTGCTGTCAGGTATTGTCAATAGAGGGAGGAGAGACGTCAGGTATTGTCAATAGAGGGGAGGAGAGACGTCAGGTATTGTCAATAGAGGGGGAGAGTGACGTAAGGTATTGTCAATAGAGGGGGAGAGTGACGTAAGGTATTGTCAATAGAGGGGAGGAGTGACGTAAGGTATTGTCAATAGAGGGGAGGAGTGACGTAAGGTATTGTCAATAGAGGGGAGGAGTGACGTCAGGTATTGTCAATAGAGGGGGAGAGTGACGTCAGGTATTGTCAATAGAGGGGAGGAGTGACGTAAGGTATTGTCAATAGAGGGGAGGAGTGACGTCAGGTATTGTCAATAGAGGGGGAGAGTGACGTAAGGTATTGTCAATAGAGGGGAGGAGTGACGTCAGGTATTGTCAATAGAGGGGAGGAGTGACGTCAGGTATTGTCAATAGAGGGGGAGAGTGACGTCAGGTATTGTCAATAGAGGGGGAGAGTGACGTCAGGTATTGTCAATAGAGGGGAGGAGAGACGTCAGGTATTGTCAATAGAGGGGAGGAGTGACGTCAGGTATTGTCAATAGAGGGGAGGAGTGACGTAAGGTATTGTCAATAGAGGGGAGGAGTGACGTCAGGTATTGTCAATAGAGGGGAGGAGAGACGTAAGGTATTGTCAATAGAGGGGAGGAGTGACGTCAGGTATTGTCAATAGAGGGGAGGAGTGACGTAAGGTATTGTCAATAGAGGGGAGGAGTGACGTAAGGTATTGTCAATAGAGGGGAGGAGTGACGTCAGGTATTGTCAATAGAGGGGAGGAGTGACGTAAGGTATTGTCAATAGAGGGGAGGAGTGACGTCAGGTATTGTCAATAGAGGGGAGGAGTGACGTCAGGTATTGTCAATAGAGGGGAGGAGTGACGTCAGGTATTGTCAATAGAGGGGAGGAGTGACGTAAGGTATTGTCAATAGAGGGGGAGAGTGACGTCAGGTATTGTCAATAGAGGGGAGGAGTGACGCAGGTATTGTCAATAGAGGGGAGGAGTGACGTCAGGTATTGTCAATAGAGGGGAGGAGTGACGTAGGGTATTGTCAATAGAGGGGGAGAGTGACGTCAGGTATTGTCAATAGAGGGGAGGAGTGACGCAGGTATTGTCAATAGAGGGGAGGAGTGACGTCAGGTATTGTCAATAGAGGGGAGGAGTGACGCAGGTATTGTCAATAGAGGGGAGGAGTGACGTCAGGTATTGTCAATAGAGGGGAGGAGTGACGCAGGTATTGTCAACAGAGGGGAGGAGTGACGTCAGGTATTGTCAATAGAGGGGAGAAGTGACGTCAGGTATTGTCAATAGAGGGGAGGAGTGACGTCAGGTATTGTCAATAGAGGGGAGGAGTGACGTAAGGTATTGTCAATAGAGGGGGAGAGTGACGTCAGGTATTGTCAATAGAGGGGAGGAGTGACGCAGGTATTGTCAATAGAGGGGAGGAGTGACGCAGGTATTGTCAATAGAGGGGAGGAGTGACGTCAGGTATTGTCAATAGAAGGGAGGAGTGACGTCAGGTATTGTCAACAGAGGGGAGGAGTGACGTCAGGTATTGTCAATAGAGGGGAGAAGTGACGTCAGGTATTGTCAATAGAGGGGAGGAGTGACGTAAGGTATTGTCAATAGAGGGGGAGAGTGACGTCAGGTATTGTCAATAGAGAGGAGGAGTGACGACAGGTATTGTCAATAGAGAGGAGGAGTGACGACAGGTATTGTCAATAGAGAGGAGGAGTGACGTCAGGTATTGCCAATAGTGGGGAGAAGTGACGTCAGGTATTGTCAATAGAGGGGAGGAGTGACGTAAGGTATTGTCAATAGAGGGGGAGAGTGACGTCAGGTATTGTCAATAGAGAGGAGGAGTGACGACAGGTATTGTCAATAGACGATTGAAGTTACGTCAGGTATTGTCAATAGACGATTGAAGTTACGTCAGGTATTGTCAATAGACGATTGAAGTTACGTCAGGTATTGTCAATAGACGATTGAAGTTTCGTCAGGTATTGTCAATAGACGATTGAAGTTTCGTCAGGTATTGTCAATAGACGATTGAAGTTACGTCAGGTATTGTCAATAGACGATTGAAGTTACGTCAGATATTGTCACTGTAGTGAAAATCTGACGTCAGGTTTTGTCAATAGAGGGGAGAAGTGACTTCAGGTATTGTCTCTGTAAGGGAGAAGTCATGTTAGGTATTTTCATTAGAGAGTGAGAAGTGTAGTCAGGTATTGTCAATGGAAGGGGGTAGTTACTTCAGGTATTGTCAATGGAAGGGGGTAGTAACGTCTGTTAATGGCAATGGAAGGAGAAGTAATGTCAGGAATTTTCATAGAAGGATGAAGTTACGGCAGGTATTGTCAGTGGAAAGGAGAATTGACGTCAGGTATTGTCAATAGAGAGAGAGAGGAAAGGTGGGGGAGGGATTACATCAGATATTGTCAATAGAAGGGGAAACTGACATCTCTTTTTGGAATAGAATGGGGAAGTAATGTGGGATATTGTCAATAGGCTGAAGAAGTGACGTCAGGTATTGTCAATGTAAGGGAGAAATGACGTTTCGTAATGTAAATAGAGAGCCAATTTGACTTCATGTAATATCACGGAGAAGTGACATCACGTATTGTCAACAGAGCTATGCTAACATCATCAAAAGACATGTACAGTAATGATTACTTCTATCTAGACCCATCTGTTACTTTCTTGCTGGCATTTCATTATTTTACTTCCTCTTTACTTCAATCAGATCGCCTATATCATTAAAATCACATGCAATCACTTACCAGCAATACTAAAATAAAATGTTTCACTCAATCCAATCTCTATCACTCAACCAACCTGTATCACTCAACTAATGGGAAGCACTCAATGCACCTGTGTCACTCAACACACCTTTTTCTCACCTTCAATTAGTCGTCTCAATCAACTCACCTGCCCCACACAACATACATGTATCAGGGACAGGCAAATAATTGCAGTGATGTGGTAAAAAAAACCTGTAAGAAGGCAAATATTTGAACACAGTGTATGGTGACAGCTTTACAAAAGAAAACCAATACAGATTATTGACGTTTCGGCCTAATTGCGACTTTCTTCAGAAAACAGGGACAGCGAAAAAGAACGTATACGCATAGGAAATAAAAAAAAAACAGTAAAGTGCCCCGTCACGCGTAGTGGCGTTTAGGGAATATGGTGTTAGTGACCATACATTTAACAGACCTTCAGCACATGATTTTTGGGGTAATGTGGTCAGTATTACGCCCGTGCCGTTTTACTTTCCCAGAAAAAAATCAGGTACCCTTTTATGGCTGGGTGAACCCGGAACCCATCGATTGGGATCGAACCCTACCTCTTGTCCTTTGTAGTCCAGTTCACTTAACACTGAGCTCATATGAAATATACTACGTGTTTATTAGCAAATAAAACTGGTAAACAATGAAAGAGAACATATGATGAAAGAGAATTTATGTTATGGAAGTCTACATTTCTCACCAGCTGAAAACTTTACATTTAATTGAAAACCACTGGACAAGAAACGGTAAAATTAGGATTAAACGGAAGGGGTAATCTGCCAACATTGTATGGGTGAGATAAAGGCTGAAAGAGGTGATATCCTACTATACTTGTATATTAACTATTGCATAAGAACATCCATAATATGGTGATACAGACGTATCACTCAACTCACCTGTATCACCCAAACTCACCTGTATCATACATTTCACATGTATCACTCAACCCACCTGTATCACCCAACTCACCTGTATCACTTAACCTACCTGCATCACTCAAACCCATGTATTCATCAACGCACTAATATCACACAATTCACCTGTATCAATCACCCAACTCACCTGTATCACTCAACCCACCTTTATCACCCAACTCACCTGCATCACTCAACCAATCTTTATCACTAAATTCACCTGTATCACTCAACCCACCTGTATCTATCGCTGTAGGATTGTTCCCAACCCAGTACGGCATCATCATACCCAACAAGAGCGAGCTGCCAATAATGGCCAGATTTCTCGTAGAATTCAAGTCTACAAACTGTCAATAGAAGCCAAATTCACCCATTACACTTCTATCTGTTTATAAATGGTGAGAGTAAGAAATGACATCACAGTACATAACTGGGGTAATATGAGGAAGGAAACAGCATGCACGTGAACAAGTTCAAAGATAATAGAAACATAAAAATAAATAATTACGCAACACATCTCCATAAACGATGTATGTAACAAGATAATTAATAAACTCTGAGCTGAGACAAGAAGATCGTCACAAACTCTAAAATTAATTCAGACTTAGTTGTTGTTTAACATTTACTTAAAGAACACACGCAGATCCCAATAAAGTTGTCGTTACGGCGTGTTTGTTTAGTTGCTCGAGACCAACATGAGAGTAGTATAGGTGGCTGTTTACCCACATCATTTCTGGAAGAACATGCACCGAAAATGCACCAAAGATAATGGATTTTGCACCGTGCAATGGTGCCAAAAAAAAAAAAAAAAAAAAAAAAAAAATTCGTTATTTTTTCGAAATTGAAAATATTTTTTGGGGTTAAATTTTTTTTTATTTGGGGGGGGGGGGGGGGGGGGGGGGTTCGTCACTTTGTCGAAACGGTCGGCTTAACTCAGGTAAATTAAAAAGATCGTCGAAACGGTCGGTTGCGTCTCAGGTAGGCAGATTATCTTGCACGACACGGCTGACAGTGTTAGATGAAAGTATTTGTGAAAGAGTATTTTAAAGATATCGTGTGCGCGGATATGGTGTAAATTTTAAAAATTCAGAATTATTACAAAAAAATATGGTGTCGGTGTAAATTTTTAAAATTCAGAACTATTACCAAAAAAAATAATTTAAAAAAAGGCTCCCAGGACTCGAACACGGGACCTACTGCGTGACAAGTCTCAATACTTACCTCTATGTTACAGACGACCACAGAATTAGAGGCTAAATGAGCCAGGTGACTATTGACGCTTTGTTGGTGCTCGACAGCTATCTCTCGCGGACTAGGTATTTATTGTTTCCGATGAAAAAGCGAAGAAAAAATTTAAGAATGTGTTATTTACGTTTATGAATATTAAAATGAACGATTAATTTATTTAAATTGAACGCGATTTCCGGAGGTGCCCAGTGTTCTGGTTGTTAGCAGACTTTATAGTTGTAGTAAGGTGGCGTAGGTTGTTTTATTCAGGTTGTTAGAGGACCACCTAATGTCCACACTCATCGATAGTAGGTGTGGGTATGTGGTTTTTGGTCTCGCCAAACAAGCCGTGGTCTCAACCCGATTGAAAAGAAAAAGGACGTATTTTAAAAATGATAAAAATCAATATTTAAAAAACTTAAATGAAGGGAAATTTAAAAATATAGGTGGGCTCTCGCGGGGTGGAGAGATTTTATTGATTGAAGTGGTATCGCTGTTCACTTAACATATCATGTGCCACCCTCAACAGCATCATCAACATGTACCCTTCATGTCCTATCATCGTCATGCTACACAAAGTATCAAGCCGATTATTAGTGTCTACATTTTTAGTGACACATCATCATGTGCCACCCTCAACAGCATCATCAACATGTACCCTTCATGTCCCATCATGATCATCATGATGCCAAACAAAGTATCAACCAGCGAAATCTCTCTCTCTCTCTCTCTCTCTCTCTCTCTCTCTCTCTCTCTCTCGCACAAAGTAGCGGTGTTATTGTATGACGGTCCTGAAAACAATGTAACTAAAGCGGTGGGGCTTATCGGATTAGCTCGTCGAACGTTCTCTCGTGGTCTTAAAAAATATCTAAGAAATGAATATTATCCCTCCCCAGAAAAGATACCAGACTGCTTAAGAGAATGACTTGGTAGAAGGTCAACAACCATACCCTCCCCTCCACAGCATCATCACCTGTAATACAGAGACACTATACCCCCACCCTCATCGTCGTCATGTACCATCAATATGTGTGAATCACGCGTTGTAAGTGTTTACCTTTTCCAAAGCTTTTAACGTGTCGCCATAGCTTCACTGTAACATTATAGTATTTGAATATCACTTGGAATAAATAATTATATAAAATACCTCTTTTAACCTGTATCACAGAGACATTATACCCCCTTCGCCCCGTCAACATTCCGTGTTGATAATATAAAGCATCGTCGTCGTCGTCGTCATGTATCATCATCAATATGGGTCACCATACCGCCCCCCTCCCCTCAACACAAGCCCGTTGGTGTAGAGTGAACATGTCTCGCCACAACTTTCGATCTCGTACTCTAAATAGTGAGAAGGGGAAGGTGTGTAAGTGGACGTGGTTGAGTATTATCTCTTAGGGTATCTGCTGCTAGTGTGCTGTTATCGGGTGACCATAAAGCCAGGTGTGCAAATCTAAATAACGAAGTGGTGGTTGTGATGATTCTAAAAATGGAGAAAAGGGGTGTTTTCCCTTTTGATTGTTCGTCACGGGGTGTAAATATGTTGTCGGTGTTATTAGTGTTGAAGTTTTTACTATCGCTGACATGGTGACTTAACGTCGTCTGCATCATCATCATCATGTGGCATAGCGGTTGGCGTGTTTTGTAGTAAGGTGGGTAATGTGACCGGTTTGTAAATCAGCTACTTTTGGAAATCTAAGAGTAACTTTAAATAGTGACGGTCTCAGAAAGTATGCCCAGTTAAGAAAGTTGGTAGATCAAGTTATATCTTTGTTGGTTCAGTGTTTGCGTACCGCATTTGAACACCAACTTTTTTCTGGAAAACGACAGTAAAGAAAGTATGCCCAGTTATGAAAGTAAGGGCCTCTGGTGAGTGCAAGAAGCCGAGTCACCAAGAAATCAAAAGGCACCCTATTGTACTCGTCATCGAGATCGATTTCTCCCTCGAGCGTTCTCTAACATTACCTCGATCGTTCTCGGGGTGCCCTGCCTTTCAAGCCCTGCTCACTTCACCAAACTAGACAGGTTGGTCTGTTACTAGATACAGTCTGTCTTGCTAACATGCTCATCGCAAAACTCAGCAGGAAACCAATCTTTATATTCTCTATTAAACTCAGCCTGCATACCGGCCTTAACTATGTCCTCCAACTTAGGTGCACTTAAAGCCAAGTATAAACTATCACTATCTGTTTCACATAACTGAAAGTCGGACCTGGCTACAAACTTATCTAAGAACTCGAAATAAAATTCTAACATACGAAGTTTTGTATATTGATAGACGAAGAAACCGATTTGTAGTGAAAAGTCCCAAGCAGTCTTCTTTTTCTCCATCTCAATTTCAGTCATCTTTTTAAATCGCGAATTATTTATCATTTTCGATATCTCATCCCCCTGAATATACGAGACAGCGCTATGATTAGCCTTAGTGGTTAGAGTCCTCCCGTAGGCTGAGTTTCCTAAGTAAGAGCTTCATCGTATCGCTTACTATAGATTGATTTTCATCTAGATCATCGGCCCTCCTAGCGCCAGAAACTATTTCTCCAAACTTTCTAAAACAACTAGACGGTTGATATTCTATCACTTAATAATTATTTTTTGTTGTTGTTGATACCTCTAGCCCATGATCTAAATACCATTTTAACAGTGGTGTTACCAACAAAATTTTTTTTCCCCGACATAACCTATTAATGTGCGACGAGGGGTTGACAACAAGTTATGGTTGAGGGCATATTCACCCATAAAAGGTCCAATATCGTCACGCGTGACGTCAATACTTTTTGAAAATTTGAGTCATCTCATTGAAATATCCCTTCAAGCGGTCGAGGACGTCTTTCAAGGTCCAAAAAGTTAGACGAAATCAAAAAATTGTATCACCAAAACACAAAAAATGTAGGCTCATAAGCAAAAAGTCGACCTCAAACCCTAACAATCTACTCCCACACTCATACTAGTTAGAAACATCGAATAGATAGTTTTTTTCCAAACTCCAAAAAGTTAGACCAAATCGCAAAAATATTACCACCAGATCACAAAAAATATAGGCACATATCCAAAATTTCGACCTCAAGCCCTAAAAATCTACTCCCACACTCATACTAGTTAGAAACATCGAACAGATAGTTACACCCAAAGTCCCAAAAATTACGCCAAAGCACAATGCACCTTCGTAAGGGGCGTAACAATCATAAAAGTGATTTTAAAGTAAATTTTTGGTATGGGGATGTCTATTGGTGCATTGTGCCAAACTGGTGCGCGTGTCAAACATGTGCATGTTTTTGCACGGTTAAAATCTCGTGCGGTTTTGGTGTAACTTTTAGATGAGTGTGGGAGTAGATTGTTAGGGTTTTGAGGTCGCCTTTTTCACTATGTGCCTAAATTTGTGTGATCTGGTGGTAACATTTTTGCGATTTGGTCTAACTTTTTTGGAGCTTGAATATAACTTCCTGGTCGTTGTGTCTAACTAGTATGAGTGTGGGGGTAGATTTTTAGGTTGACTTTTTGACTATATGCCTATATTTTTGTGGTCTGGGGGTAAAAATTCTTCGCTTTGGCGTAATTTTTGGGACTTTGGGTGTAACTATCTGTTCGATGTTTCTAACTAGTATGAGTGTGGGAGTAGATTTTTAGGGTTTGAGGTCGAAATTTTCGATATGTGCCTATATTTTTTGTGATCTGGTGGTAATATTTTTGCGATTTGATCTAACTTTTTGGAGTTTGGAAATAACTTTCTATTCGATGTTTCTAACTAGTATGAGTGTGGAAGTAGAATTTTAGGGTTTAGAGGTCGACATTTTGCTTATGAGCCTACATTTTTTGTGTTTTGGTACTAAAATTTATTTATTACGCCTAACTTTTTGGACCTTGAAACACGTCCCCGACCGCTTGAAGGGATATTTCAATGAGATGACTCAAATTTTCAAAAAAGTATTGACGTCCCGCGTGAAAATATTGGACCGTTTATGGGTGAATATGCCCTCAACCATAACTTGTTGTCAACCCCTCGTCGCACAGTAATCGGTAGTTATGTCGGGGAAAAAAATTGTTGTTGGTAACACCACTGTTAAAATGGTATTTAGATCATGGACTAGAGGTATCAACAACAACAAAAAATAATTATTAAGTGATAGAATATCAACCGTCTAGTTGTTTTAAAAAGTTTGGAGAAATAGTTTCTGACGCTAGGAGGGCTGGTGATCTAGATGAAAATCAATCTATAGTAAGCGATACGATGAAGCTCTTACTTAGGAAACTCAGCCTACGGGAGGACTCTAACCAATAAGGCTAATCATAGCGCTGTCTCGTATATTCAGGGGGATGAGATATCGAAAATGATAAATAATTCGCGATTTAAAAAGATGACTGAAATTGAGATGGAGAAAAAGAAGACTGCTTGGGACTTTCCCCTACAAATCGGTTTCTTCGTCTATCAATATACGAAACTTCGTATGTTAGATTTTTATTTCGAGTTCTTAGATAAGTTTGTAGCCAGGTCCGACTTTCAGTTATGTGAAACAGATAGTGATAGTTTATACTTGGCTTTAAGTGCACCTAAGTTGGAGGACATAGTTAAGGCCGGTATGCAGGCTGAGTTTAATAAAGAATATAAAGATTGGTTTCCTGCTGAGTTTTGCGATGAGCATGTTAGCAAGACAGACTGTATCTAGTAACAGACCAACCTGTCTAGTTTGGTGAAGTGAGCAGGGCTTGAAAGGCAGGGCACCCCGAGAACGATCGAGGTAATGTTAGAGAACGCTCGAGGGAGAAATCGATCTCGATGACGAGTACAATAGGGTGCCTTTTGATTTCTTGTTGACTTGGCTTCTTGCACTCACCAGAGGCCCTTACTTTCATAACTGGACATACTTTCTTTACTGTCGTTTTCCATGAAAAAAAGTTGGTGTTCAAATGCGGTACGCAAACACTGAATCAACAAAGATATAACTTGATCTACCAACTTTCTTAACTGGGCATACTTTCTGAGACCGCCACTATTTAAAGTTACTCTTAGATTTCCAAAGGTAGCTGATTTACAAACCGGTCACATTACCCACCTTACTACAAAACACGCCAACCGCTATGCCACATGATGATGATGATGCCAACGACGTTAAGTCACCATGTCAGCGATAGTAAAAACTTCGACACAAATAACACCGACAACATATTTACACCCCGTGACGAACAATCAAAAGGGAAAACACCCCTTTTCTCCATTTTTAGAATCATCACAACCACCACTTCGTTATTTAGATTTGCACACCTGGCTTTATGGTCACCCGATAACAGCACACTAGCAGCAGATACCCTAAGAGATAATACTCAACCACGTCCACTTACACCCCTTCCCCTTCTCACTATTTAGAGTACGAGATCGAAAGTTGTGGCGAGACATGTTCACTCTACACCAACGGGCTTGTGTTGAGGGGAGGGGGGCGGTATGGTGACCCATATTGATGATGATACATGACGACGACGATGCTTTATATTATCAACACGGAATGTTGACGGGGCGAAGGGAGTATAATGTCTCTGTGATACAGGTTAAAGGAGGTATTTTATATAATTATTTATTCCAAGTGATATTCAAATACTATAATGTTACAGTGAAGCTATGGCGACACGTTAAAAGCTTTGGAAAAGGTAAACACTTACAACGCGTGATTCACACGATGGTACATGACGACGATGAGGGTGGGGGTATAGTGTCTCTGTATTACAGGTGATGATGCTGTGGAGGGTAGGGTAAGGTTGTTGACCTTCTACCAAGCCATTCTCTTAAGCAGTCTGGCATCTTTTCTGGGGAGGGATAATATTCATTTCTTAAATATTTTTTAAGACCACGAGAGAACGTTCGACGAGCTAATCCGATAAGCCCCACCGCTTTAGTTACATTGTTTTCAGGACCGTCATACAATAGCACCGCTACTTTGTGCGAGAGATAGAAAGAATTTTGCTGGTTGATACTTTGTTTGGCATCATGATGATCATGATGGGACATGAAGGGTACATGTTGATGATGCTGTTGAGGGTGGCACATGATGATGTGTCACTAAAAATGTAGACACTAATAATCGGCTTGATACTTTGTGTAGCATGACGATGATAGGACATGAAGGGTACATGTTGATGATGCTGTTGAGGGTGGCACATGATATGTTAAGTGAACAGCGATACCACTTCAATTAATAAAATCTCTCCACCCCACGAGAGCCCACCTTAATTTTTTAATTTCCCTTCATTTAAGTTTTTTTAAATATTGATTTTTATCATTTTTAAAATAAGTCCTTTTTCTTTTCAATCGGGTTGAGACCACGGCTTGTTTGGCGAGACCAAAAACCACATACCCACACCTGCTATCGATGAGTGTGGACATTAGGTGGTCCTCTAACAACCTGAATAAAACAACCTACGCCACCTTACTACAACTATAAAGTCTGCTAACAACCAGAACACTGGGCTCCTCCGGAAATCGCGTTCATTTTATATAAATTAATCGTTCATTTTAATATTCTTAAACGTAAATAACACATTCTTAAATTTCTACTTCGCTTTTTCATCGGAAACAATATTTACCTAGTCCGCGAGAGTTAGCTGTCGAGCACCAACAAAGCGTCACTAGTCACCTGGCTCATTTAGCCTCTAATTCTGTGGTCGTCTGTAGCATAGAGGTAAGTATTGAGACTTGTCACGCCGTAGGTCCCGTGTTCGAGTCCTGTGAGCCTTTTTTTTATTTTTTATTTTTGTAATAGTTCTGAATTTTTAAAATTTACACCATATCCGCGCACACGATATCTTAAAAATACTTTTTCACAAATATTTTCATCTAACACTGTCAGCCGTGTCACGCAAGATAATCCGCCTACCTGAGACGCAACCGACCGTTTCGACGATCTTTTTAATTTACCTGAGTTAAGCCGACCGTTTTGACAAAGTGACGAACCCCAAAAAAATAAATAATAAAAAAAAAACTACCCCCAAAAATATTTTCAATTTCGAAAAATAGCGAATTTATTTATTTATTTATTTTTTTTGCACCATTGCACGGTGCAAAATCCATTGTCTTTGATGCATTTTCGGTGCATGTTCTTCCAGAAATGGTGTGGGTAAACAGCCACCTATGCTACTACTCATGAGGGCTACAGAGGTGAATCCATGGGATGATTTAATGTTGGGTAGAGATGAGAACAAGAGATCAGAATAGCAAAGGTGGCTTTAAGTTTTAAATTCTTGAAAACAAATATGGCGATCAAAGATACTCAACATGAAAAGATAACTTAGAATTTTCAGCTCAAACGTTTTATCACCCTCACTTATGTTTGTGACAGCTGGAAAACAACAAAGGAGACTAAGGACAAAACTCAACGCATCTGAGGACAAATGCTTAAGAAAGATGCTTTTGTATTAAATGGAATGAATATAAGACTATTGATGAAATAAGAGATATGGCTATAGAACCATTTATCTCTTCTACTAATAAGTAAAGAAGATGGACATGTGTCGGTCATGGACATTGAAGAAACGACCAGAAAATTACTAAGCAGCTCTCAAATGGGAAACATCTGGTCAGAGGAAAAGAGAATGACCTCGAGATACACTGAAATGAACTCTAACAAGAGAGGTAAGGTATATGTGCCGTCTACACAGATAGAAAGAGAGAGTGAAAAGCAGACAGTGCATGTGCTGAGAAAAACATACAAAAAGGAGTATAAAAAAATAGAACGTTTGACACCTTAGATTACAAAGGAGAGCAAAGGATTAGCGCATTGCACTTGAATAAAAGACATCAAGAAGTTTTATATTATCTCGTGACATATTGTGATTAGATAAGAGAGTCGACATTAAAGATGCTGAACTTAATAGCTGTACAAGTCCTGACATACATTCTAGGAGTTAGATATGGCCTGATATCAAAGTTACTGAACTTAATAGCTGTACAAGTCCTCACATATATTATAGGAGTTAGACTTGGTCTGACCAAGAATGATGATTACACCTGGCAGAAGTGATAGAGATATAGAGAATAAAATGGAAACTCTTCCAGCCACTTGTTATTGAACTATTAGCGGGTCATCATCATTGCACTCTGAACATGTCCATAGATGGTCAGATCCCCTCCTCAGCAAGTCCCGCAGTGTCCAGCGACTGACGAATCCAGTTCTGTGTTGGTTGATAAGCCTTGTTACACGCCCACTAAGTTTCTCATTTCTGCCTGTACCCATCTTAACTCCCATCTCTTTCATCCGAAGGAGTGACGTGGATTTGTGGTTGTCGAAGTCCTATTCTCTTCCCACATCTCGGAGGGTACTGATGATGTCCGCCCCGTCCTCAACAACAGCGCAGCTAGCCAACCTTAACGCTTTTTTCATTTCCCCGTACTCCCGAATGTCCAGCGACATAGACAAAGTGATCTTACGTATTTTTAACTTCTGCAATGACTCTACCTATTGCATGCGTACAGAGCCCGCCTCCACTTTTGTTATCGTGCTCATCGAATCACTCACCATGCAGGTATGGGTATAGTCTTGTGACTCTATACAGTTGAATGTCGTGGTCACTGCCATCACCTCCTTCGTTATGTTACTCGTGGCCATGACGTATGCACCACTGTCTTCTTTGACTATTCTGCCTGCCGAGTGTGCTGTAAATGCCCATGCAGTTCTTTGGT
This sequence comes from Megaustenia siamemsis, assembly GCA_032433765.1. Classification (NCBI taxonomy): domain Eukaryota; kingdom Metazoa; phylum Mollusca; class Gastropoda; order Stylommatophora; family Ariophantidae; genus Megaustenia; species Megaustenia siamemsis. Next base: position 188,325,616 of record JAVIAB010000092.1, read on the forward strand.
GTCGTCTTACACGTCTGTATAGATGACTGCATCTTTCTCATCGGTGTTAGATGAGACCGCTGACCTCTGCATTAGCCACGACTGAGTTCTGTTCCCTGATTTTCCTGTCGAGTGTGACAATACACGAGAATATTCCCGTAAATGACTAAGGCACAGGTAACCACTCCTCGCCAATGTTGATATTGGTAAGCCCACATACCTGTTTGATGACATATTCTGCTCGGCCCACCCATGATTTGTCTATTTTTCGCCTCGCACCTTTCCCTGTGTTGAGCTCGTGGTGCAATGGATGCTCTTTATCTGCTCTAATCTTCAGGTATGCTCGTGCACTCCAGATCTTGATCCTGTCATCCATGGTTGGAAAATCAAGAAGATACCTCATTGCTACGCAGGGTTTTCCTTGTACACCCCAAAATAATGCGCATAGCTTCATTCATTCTGTATTTTCTCCAGTCTATCAGATTGAGTCGTTCTGACAGTAAGAATTGCTAGGGCATACTCTATTGATGTGAGTAATCCCTGGAACAGAAGAGTAAGTAGCCTCTGCTCGCTGTTGGCAGCTGCCATGACCTTCAGAGCGGCTAATCCTTTGCGGGATTTTGTTATCGCATGGTCAACGTGGCCCGAAAACACAGGCTGCGATCAAACTTAACTCCGAGGTATGTCATCAACTTGTCCCTGGTCACCTCATCAGCTCCTATTCGTACTACCGGTGTGGCCGTGTTAACAGTATGATTGTTAAGGGAGAACCATGAATCATCATCATCATGGTGTGCCTTCTCCGCAACGAAGGTTGGCTACCATGGATCGCCATTCTACTCTGTTTCTTGCTTTGATGGTGCAGTCTGTCATAGATTGCCTTGTCCATCTTTTGATGTTACTCGTCCATGTTAGTCTTGGTCTGCCTCTGCCTCTTTTACCTTGTATTTTTTCTTCGAATATTACTTTTAGTAGGCTGTTGTGTCTTTTAACATGCCCCAAAAATGTCATTTGTCTTGTCTTAATTGTATATAGTAATTCTCTTTTATTTTCAGTTGTTTTAAAACTTTATCGTTTGTTATCTTTTGTTTCCATCCAATTCTACCTATTCTTCTATAAATCCACATTTCAAAAGCTTCAATTTTCTGTTCTGTTTTCTGGTCTAATGTCCATGTTTCTGCACCATACAGGAATATTGAGAAGATGTAACATTTTGCCATTCTTAGTTTCAGCCCTACTGATATTTGTTTTGTTGTTAGTATATTTTTCATGGCATTAAAATTACTTTTTGCCATACCTATTCTTTTGTTTATTTCAATTTTACATTTTCCATCATTGGTTATAGTATGTCCTAGGTAGTTGTAACTCTGGACTGTCTCCAGATGTGTTCCTTCAACTGTGATATTTAATTGTAGGTCTTGAGAATTTTCTTTGTTTATGATCATAGTTTTAGTCTTTTTGATATTCATTTCTAGTCCATATTTTTTGCTTTGTATGTTTATCACATTAAGCAATTGTTGTAGGTCTTTAGGATTTTCTTCTGGTAGTACAGTATCATAAGTATATCTCAGGTTATTGATTTTCTTTCCATTAATGTTTAGGCCTGGTATCTCTGAGATGTTTTTAAAGATTTGCTCAGTGTATAGATTGAACAAGCTTGGTGATAGGATGCATCCTTGTCTTACTCCTCTTTTTATGTCCATGGGTGTAGAGTTCTCCTTGTTATATCTTATTATTGCTGTTTGCTCCCAGTACAAATTACATATTAGTCGTATGTCTGCGTCGTCTGGATTTATATCCTTTAGGCAGTCTATAAGTTGGTTATGGTGTATTCTATCGAAAGCTTTGGTGTAGTCTATGAAGCAGGCATATATTGGTTTGTTTACTTCTGTGTACTTTTCAATCAATGTTCTCATGCTTAATATGGCTTCTTTTGTTCCACTGTTTTTCCTGAATCCAAATTGCTGCTCATCTAATTCAGTATTGAATTTATTCTGAATCCTTCCCTGTATAACTTTTAGTAAAATGTTTGTTACCTGGCTCATTAAGCTTGTTGTTCTGAAGTCACTGCATTCAACTGCACCATTCTTTTTAGGCAATGCAATGAAAGTTGATGTTTTTAGATCGTTTGGTATGTATCCTGTATGGTATATGTCATTGCATATGTCTGTGATCACTTCTACGCCAAACTCTTCTAGAGCCTGTATCATCTCTATCTGTAGAAACATGAAACTGATGCTTAATAGGATTAACCATGACACTTGAATCCCCACACCAGGAAGAACTGCGATTGAGTTCGTCTTGCATTGTGGAGGCGATTTCCCTTTTGTCTCTTCCCTGTCGATGGATGTACCAGAATATCATCAGCAAAAGTCATAGTTCCTCCCCTCCCATCCAGCTGTTGTTCCATGATCGTTATTGTGTACACGTTAAATAGAACTGGTGACAATGGTAAGCCAAGTGGCAGCCCAAGACAAATGGATGTTGGCTTGGAAGACCAACTTCCACATCAGAGAATCACTCTCCTCTGAAACAGTGCAGCAGCGGTCCATCTAATGAGGAAGGGGTGCACCGCCATTTTGAGGAGCATGTGCATGAGGTATTCAAGCCACTTGTTATTGGCGTCATTATCGGTGACAATGATGACAATAATGACAATTTTAAAAATAAAGAAGTCAGAAGTTGTATGGTCACAGCTTTACGTAGGCGAGCAACAAAACAAAAGTTGACGTTTCGGTCAAGTAGACCTTCAGCTGGAACAACAAACAGCAATGCACAAATATATTTAAGTATAGAAATCTAACCACATGGCTTTAATATGTTAGATATCAAGAAAGAAAAAAACGGAAAAAACAAAAATTGTCACTTCCCTGCTGTCCAGAGCTTGATTAGCCACTAACTGAACTAAAATAGATGGGCGGGCTGACCAACTATATATCCCATTGACCAGGCATTCAAGTGAGAGATAAAAAAGGAAGTGTTCTAAAAATATGGGGATGTGGGTACCAGATACATATAAACTATGTATATCTAACTGTGGGTGAGCACGCCGAACAGATGTTGAAAAAGGCATGTGTAGTAAAACCATATATGCGTACAAGCATAAGTCTGTATATACTGCCGAAAAAACACATAAAGGAAAATCCCGAAGGTGTCCAAATGTGCCAATATATATGCAGACAAATCTTCTACGCCATAATATATAAGCATTTCCAGATGTATGTGATCAAGTCTGGACGACGCGTGAGTGACAGATTTGGAGAGCATCTTCGTGATGTTGAACACAATACTAGCAGCCCGGTGTTAGCGCATTTCAACTAACCAGGCCATAGTGGTAAACCTGACATGGAAGTCACTGCCATTGGCTCGTTTCACTCCAGTAACTGCAGTCGGTTCGCCCTTGAGAATCGTCTCCTTGCCCAGTTGGGTTCGCTGTCTACCCAAGGCATGAACATTTCGCTCTCATACACAAAGGGCACCCACCGCACATTTCTTACCCCATGCGCTACCGTACCTATGCATGTATGTATATTTGCCTGTATATATATATATATATATATATATATATATATATATATATATATATATATATATATATATTGTCACATTTGGACACCTTCGAGATTTTCTTTTTATGTGCTGTGTGGCAATATATATAGAGCCTTATGTTTGCACGCATGTATGATTGTGTACACATGCTTTTATTGCACATCTATTCGTTGAGCGCACACACATTTTATACGTATCTTTTACCCACATCCCCATATTTTTAGAACCCTTCCTTTTTATTTCTCACTTGACTGCCTGGTCAATGAGATATATAGGTAGTCAGCCAGCCCACCTATTTTAGTTCAGTCAGTGTTTGACCAGATTCTGGACCGCAGAGAAGTGACCTTTTTGTTTTTTTCCTTTTTTACTTTTTTAAATATCTAACATATTATCGCCATGTTGTCAGATTTGAATGTATATCCTTGTATTTATATATGTATACTGTTGTTTGTTGTTCCAACCGAAGGCCTACTTGACCGAAATTTCGACATTTGTTTTGTTACTCACCTAAAAAGGTGTAAAGCTGTTACTATACCAATTTTTTTCTCCTTTAAAAAAAGTGTCATTATTATCATCACCTTTACAGCAGCTCCGCAACTCTTTGCATCTTGGTGCATCTTGGTGCATCTTGGTGCATCTTGGTGCATCTTGATTCCTTGACTCTGTCATTATCGCCGGTAGCTTAAATCATAAAAAGCGAAGCCAACATTTAATATGAAACTCAGATAGAAGATCTCACCAGAATGAAGCGGCGCTTTTACAACATGAGAGACTCCGTAGACTCAATGATGTGAACAAACATATGATAACAGGAATGTTTAATAAATTGATTGAGCACTGATTGAAGATTAGAGTGACGATCAATCAATCATCAATCAGAAATAGTGTTATTCATAAAACGTAAGTGTTTAATTTGTGCAGTCACTTTCGAGCTTTACATCATCACTTTCATTATCATGAACTATAAAAACGATAACACGAAGTGCCCTACAGCAAGTGTTGTTGAAAATAGAAGGTGATGCTGACGTGGCAATGATGGAGGGAGAAAGCTAAGGAAAGACACACTAAAGGTAAATGGACTTGAGACAGACAAATATCACGCAGTGAGAGTTAATTCAAGAAAAGCGATTGTCGCCATCATTAACAGGTCGCATGTTCTATATAAACAGAATGTTGCATTCACCACAACCCGTCTGAATGAATCTCTGTCACTAGTCAGATCTGCCACATTTTTTTCTGTAGTCACGTACAAGATCTCCATGATGGATTGTCGCTAAACAATCAATATATGACAATAATCAATATTACTGCATGAGAATGAATATGAGACTATGACGAACTCTGTAAATCAGTATTAAACATATACAACGAACAGCAGAGACAATCTGACAGAGGATGTGAAGGAAATAGAATGTTCCCGGTGAATACGACAAAACTAACGACATGGAAAAATGACATTGTTGCACACATAGATGCACATATGCGCACACCGAATACATGTACCTGGAGATATGACAGCACTATTCCAATAAACATGCCGTTAATGGCGATGGACGATCCGCCCAGCACAGAGTATGGTATTGTGATGAACAAGGCGCCAAATTTACCAACTATAGCGAAGATGATGTACATCAGACCACAAACTTGAAACACACTTCGACTTGCAACCTGTATCGGAAGATTGTAAAATGTTATCAAAGTATAACCTTTACTGGGGTGTTGCTGAGTGTTATTGAATTGAAACCATCACTAGAGTCTTGTAGAATGTTATCGATTCTCTCATGTTCAATCAAGCAATATAATTTTAGTACCGACAAACCTCATAGTTACAGAATGTCGCTTTTGCATTTCACAGTTTCAATAATTAGCACTGTACTTCTTTGTTACAATATATAGTACTGTAGTTTATAGTAACAGGTTGTAGCATTGTGCATCATAGTTACATAATGTAGCATTATGTTTCTTTGCTACAGAATGTAGTGATATTAACCAGACGTGGTGATTGTCATCCATTCTGTCCATTACATTTCTTCTTACCAACCTCAAACGTATTTGTATGTTAAAGTAAACGATGTTGAAGTCGTTAAACCTGTACTACAGTACCATGAGTACTACAATTGATATGAATAGAGAGAGACCAAATTACCCCTGTCAGTTTGATGGCTCCAATGTTCCCACCGTACGAGAGAGTTGCGTGACAACATCCCAATGATCCGGACAACATGCTCATCAGGCCCTCTACAGCGATACCCCTGTTGAAGGCGTAGGTGGGTGGAGGCGGAACTCGGACAGCCTTAGCACAGGCGTTGTAGTCCCCAATGGAATCCATGACCGACATGATGGTGGCTATGAAGAAGCTGCTGAACCCGGCCACACTAAACGACAATGACGCAATTTTTCCTAAAATGAGATTGATATTAATTTTGTTTTTATTTTTTGTATTTTTGTCCCCAGTGAGCATGAGGAAGAATGTATTTATTGTTTAAATAACATAATATGATATCAGAGAGGGAGATACGTGCAACATTATTTCTAGATGAGGTAACAATATAAACAAAGCATGTATGGTGTGAAATTAGCGTAAGTTACGTTGCGTCGTAGATACCAAGAAGCTGTGATAATTGCTCCATTAACGCCCATACAACCGACCTCGACGTAGTATATTTGAAGGGAGATGGGCACAAATAAAACTAGCACATGGGTCCTGCTCACTTTCTTTTCTCTTCCAGACCTGTTAATCCTATTATTCCTCATTTATTCTGGACACCCATCCACGAGTATATTGAGCCATGTCGCTGTGCTGAGATAAGTTTTAATATTTCCTGATTGTTTTTCTATTATTTGTCTTAGCCGTCTTGTATATGATGAAGACCTTTGCCGAAACGTGGTAGATCGACCCGTCTCTCTACCGGCTTAGCTGCTTAATACCATTTTATGTTTAATTTCTTCCGATATCTGAGCTGTAGATTTGACTATTCTCATCAACCTTGACTCCTTCGTTATCTAGCTGGTCAGTACTAAGATTCAAGCTACATCCACTGGAGACTCCAGATGCATTCATCAAACACAGCTAGGAAGGCTATGGTTAGTTCTTTTAAAAACAAAGAAAAAAAAATATAATTGACAGAACCGACGTGAAATTCAGATTTTAGTCATCAACACATCTCCTTTACACGAGGAAGAAATCTCCAGAACTCAAGAGAATTCCCCAGAGAACTCCAGATTGTTGCTCTGGTAAAGTCATGTCTTTTACTCAAGTAAATCAAATCCTTGATCTATTTGACACTAAGCATAACCCTTACACTTCACACTTCTCCATTTATCAACTTCTAGTACACTTCTCTATATATCAACTTCAGATACACCATTTCTCTATTTTTCAACTTCCAGTACACCACTTCTCAATGCACTAACTTCTAGCACACCACTTCCCTAATATTCGTGTTGTACACCCCTTCACTATTAATCCACCTCTAGTACACCACTTCTCTATTAATAATTTCTAATACACCACTTCTATTTATAAATATTCCTAGTACACTACTTCTATTTATATCTACTCCTAGTACACAACTTCTCAATTAATAATTTCTAGTACACCACTTCTATTTATATCTACTCCTAGTACATTAGTACACTACTTCTCTATTACTAACTTCTGATGCTTCATTTCCCTGTTGTTTATTAGCAACATGTCGACAACTACTCTTCGACCTTATTTCCACAACTTCCCTATTTACCTCGTCTATGGTTAGTTCTCCTTCAGCTTTCTAGTCTCTTGATCAGGCGGCTTAACTCTCATATTTCTCTCCTTTTCCCTCCCCTGCTCTGATGTTGGATCCACCCCCCACCCAACCACTGTCATGTCTTCCTCGGGTCATTCAATTGTACTATTGCTTCCCCTATCTCCCACTGCCATTGTTTCTAGACCATGAGTGGCTGTCTGGCGCATCTCTACAAAACCTGTCCCTCTTTTTACCTACTTACCTCATATGACCCGGGCCTATGTCAGATGAGTCTGGTCACTTTACAACCTCGAGTCTTGGCCTCGCTAGACTGCTCTAAATCTAGGAGCCTCTGGTCTTATCATGTAACTGATTCTCCATGTGGCTTTTTTCTCTCCATTTGGCTTTTTTTCTCTCCTTGTGGCTTTTTTTCTCTGCATGTAATTTGTGAGTTATCTTCCATTCCGAGCGTAGATACTGCAACCTGCTAAATCTAATTTTTATTTGTTATTTTACAATTATTCCTCCATAATTCAATTTTATATCTCTACACTTCACCTATCCTCTAACACGTAACATATTTCTTTCTCATCTCATCATCCCATCTCTCATCCCTCTGTCCACTTCTCCCTAGCTCAATCATCTTATATGTAGTAATCGGTATGTATGCCTCCCCGTTTCTTCTCGTTGTCCTCGTTTTCTGAAGAAGGCCACATGTCGGCCGTAACATCAGTATTTTGTTGTGTTCCCTTCTTGTAAATCTGTCCCCATACCTTGTAGGAGTGTACGACACACCCCACTACTGGCTCTTTGCTCCAGATTTATCGCAGCACTACAATTACTTGCCTGCTCTCTCCTTAACCCGTGCACATATTCTAACTACATCATCTCTCATATTCCAAGCATGTGAGTCATAAGATTAGTGTCGTCATATGTCTTCCTGTAAATTATGTGCACCTAGCCTCCCATTTCTCTAAATATTTATCATCATCATTATTGAGTGCCGTCTCCGCGTCGAAAATTGGCTACCATGAAGCACCTTTTCGCTTTGTCTTGCTTTGATAGAACAGGTTGTCATGCCTTGTCCATCTTTTGATATTACTCGTTCATGTTTGTGTTGATCTGACTGCCTCATTTACCTTGTATTTTCCCTTCCAATAGTACTTTTAGTAGGCTGTTTTGTCTTTTAAAATGCCTCAAAAATCCTATTTGACTTGTTTGAATTGTGTTTAGTAGTTCTCTTCTCAATTTTATTTGTTTTAAACCGTCATCGCTGGTTTTCTTTTCTTTCCATTCAATTCTTATCATTCTTCTATAAATCCATATTTCAACTTTTTCAATTTCCTGCTTTGTTTTATTTTTTGTTGTCTATGTTTTACACTATACAGGAGTGTTGTATAAATATATCATTTTGCTTTTCGTAATTTTAATTCTGATGTTCTTTGTTTTGATGTCAGTATATTTTTCGTTTGGTTAAAAATGGCGGGGGTAACCAAATGACCTCAATTGATGAAGATTACAATAGCCCCATCGAGATAATACGTGAGCTGTGAATCTTCGATCACTTTTATATTTTTTCTTAAATATTCCTACACAACACCCTTTACGACAAAAGCGATACCCCACCCAAAACAATCCGGCTCCATTTAGGTCCCCCTCATTGATCAATCAGTCAACTTTTGCTCACTTTCTATGTTAACCACCCCGCCTAAAATTACTAAATATCCAATAAAATCACCCACAATTCATAATAATCCAGCCGAAATCAGCTAAATCTCAACTCAAATTTCATTAAAATATATTACATCTGTTATATTTGATTTTTACTTTTATCGACCAGCTTTGCTTATTATCTATCTTTACCATACCTCACTTTCCAGTACTACAATCACTACTACAATTCCATTAAAAGAGATTATTAAAATTCAATTTAGAAAAATTAATCAGTAAGTTGTTTGTCGTCGTTTATCACCTTTTACAACCTCGACCACGTCATCCGCACAACCCTACCACCCTCTGATACCATTCCGTCACTAAAAAACCATTGGGCCATTAAAAATACAAATTTAAAAATCAGTCGGTCACTTATTAGTCGCCCCTATTTTATTCTTATCTTTTATTGGTCACTTTGTACCACCCCGCCCCACACGTACAATTCCGTCCCCTTAAGACCTGTCAAGAGGCCACTAATATACAAATAAAGAAGATCAATCAGCCAACTATGATTTGGCCATATTTCATTCTATTTATCATCGGTTACTTTTTTACCACCCCAAAATCATACATACCACTCCGTCAACCTAAAAAGCTCTTAAAATACACTTTTAAAAAATCATTCGGTCATCTATGAATCACCATTTTTTTTAAATTATATACCTCAACAATTACCTCCCCTTTAACAAAAACTGTTTATTTTATGTGTCTCCCAATGTTGTGTCCATCAAGACCAGCATTGATGTCTCCCCGCACCGGCTCTTCTCTCCCCCTCTCCCCACATCCATCACCGAGAGTAAGCGTTGCAGACAGGATTTAAACCACGTCCATAAAAAATCGACTTTAAGATTGAGTGGAATGTACTAAGCTCAGGGTTGTTCATTAGTAATTGCTGCAACATTTCAAAGATTAGTAGTTAAATGTCACTTTGAGATGACAATAAACAGCTGCCTGTCATTTATCCCACACAATGGGGATAACTTCAAGAAACAGTTTAAGCGCTGTACAGAATACAATGACGTCTATTCCGCTCTAACTTAAAACAAACCCAGTGAACATTTATTTATTTACGACTGAATTGTAAAGGTTTCTTACCGGGATATGGGAAAATGAACCAATCAGTTTCTGCTATCACGTGTGACCTGGCGTCAGTCCTGGCGAAGTATTCTTTGCTTGTGGGATCGTTGCTTAGAGCACCAGCCTCAGTCAGAATTGCACTCAGGATCCAGCCAAACATTATACTTAATAGGACCTTCGATATACAAGAAGGTAGGTAAGTCAGAGTTCATTATTATCTAGATCAATGTGTGTACGTTATAGTGTATGTTGGCTCTAGAGCTATAACGCTGGTGGCGAAAATAATAGTCATCATTGAGTGCCGTCCAGGCATCGAAGGTTGGCGACCATGAAGCGCCTTTCCGCTCTGTCTCTTGCTTTGATGGTGCAGGTTGTCATAGGCTATCTTGTCCATCTTTTGATGGTACTCTTCCATGTTTCTCTTGGTCTGCCCCTGCCTCTGTTACCCTTTATTTTCCCTTCCAATATTACTTTTATTAGGCTCTTGTGTCTTTTAACATGCCCAAAAAATTTCATTTGTCTTGTTCTAATTGTGTTTAGTAGTTCTTTAGTAATTTTTAGTTCTTTTAAAACTGCATCATTTGTTCTCTTTTCTTTACATCCAATTCTACCTATTCTTCTATAAATTCACATTTCAAAGGCGTCAATTATCTGTTCTGTTTTCTTTTCTAATGTCCATATTTCTGCATACAGGATTATTGAGAAGATGTAACATTTTGCTATTCTTAGTTTAGCCCTGATGTTATTTGTTTTGATGTTGGTATATTTTTCATTCCATTAAAGTTACTTTTTGCCATTCCTATTCTTTTGTTTATTTCAGTTGTACATTTTCCATCACTGGTTATAGTATGTCCAAGGTAGTTGTAGCTCTGAACTGTCTCCAGGTCTATTCCTTCAACTGTGATATCCATATGAGGGTTTTGAGTATTTTCTTTGTTTATGATCATAGTTCTAGTCTTATTGATATTCAAATCTAATCCATATTTTTTCCTTTTCATGTTTATTTCATTAAGTGATTGTTGTAGATCTTTAGGATTTTCTACTAGTAATAAAGTATAGATGATACAGTCTTATTCTCTAAGAGTAAAAATGAGTTACAAGAAATATTGGACATTATAGTGAAAGAAAGCAAAAATAAAGGACTCAGTCTTAATAGCAAAAAGACAGAGGTAATGATAACAACAAAGAAAAAGACATCACGTCAGTGCAAAATAAAGACAAGTGGAACAATATTGAAACAGGCAAATTAATTTAAATATTTGAGGACTTTGTTAACCTCAGACGGAAAATGTACAAAAGAGGTGAGATGCAGAATGGCTCAGGCAAAAACAGCTTTCCAAAAAATGAGGAAGATACTATGCAAATCATTTTTGACAATAGAAGCAAGAAAAATAGTTCTTAAATGTTACGTAGAGCCAGTCTTAACACATAGGATGCAAATCATGGACAATAGGACAACAGACAAGAAAATCACTGGAGTCTGTAGAGATGTGGTTTTATAAAAGAATGTTGAGTACCATGGACATCTACGAAGAGAATGAAGATGTTCTGAGAGAGGTCAAAGCAAAAAGACAGCTAATTTCCAATATTAGGAAGAAACAATCATCATTTTTGGCCATGTAATGAGAAGAGTACAACTGCTATATATTGTAACAACTGGAAAAACTGAGGGACGAAGAGATAGAGGGAAGCAAAGAGAGAAAATAACAGACATCTTAAAAGAATGGCTTGGCAGAAGGTCAACAACAGAGTTGATAAATAGCTGCCGAAATCGAAATTTGTGGAGAGACATAATCACTTACGCCAGTAGGCCCGGTACTTGATGAATACAGTATCATCATCATATCATAAGTTATTGATTATCTTTCCATTAATGTTTATGCCTGGCATCTCTATGATGTTTTTAAAGATTTGCTCACTGTATAGATTGAACAAGCTTTGTGATAGGATGCATCCTTATCTTACTCCTCTTTTTATATCAATGGGTGAAGACTTCTCTTTGTTAAATTTTATTTTTGCTGTTTGTTCCCAATATAAATTACATATTAGTGGTATGTCCGTATCATCTAGGCATATATCTTAAAATAATAAGCGGTAGAAATTATTAATAAAATACAAATTCGGACCCACAAGGGTTTGCCGGTTGGTGGGGGGCCTGAGTAGCCTAGTTTGAAAAACCAATCGACTGGGCTACCGATATTCGAACAACTCGTGTTCGATTCCCCCTGGAAAAAGTGTGAATTGTACTCGTGGTTGGAAAAAGATGGTACCAGGGTAGTACTCTGGGAAGGTGAAGAATGCCGCCTCGAATCGTTAGTTTCAATGCTTGAAGTGACGCTATCCAGAAGCCTCCGAACACATCTGGATAGGCGGCCGAGGACATATTGTTGAAAACTCGCGTGCTAAGACGCCAGTTCAAGTCTCGTACTTTACCTTTACCTTTGCTGATTGGTCAAGATTGGAGATAGACTTGCGAATCTAGTCAGGATCCACGGAGACTGTAACGTTGAGTTTTAACTGCCAGCATACGGGTAACGTGTCACCAGATAGAGTCAATACAGGTGTGGAATTTTTCGTGATACCAATTTGTTATCTTTACCAGATATACAACCGACCGCAACGTACCACATTTATTTAATGGTATCAATGGTTCTTTGAAAACACGAAGAGAACGAGACCCGGAAATTATTGACATTGAACTGAACACTTTTATATTATCAAGCAGTTTTGCTTAGTTTGGGCCTTTTTATGACTTTACGTGGCCAAGCTAGGAAGACAGTAAATCGTTTTCTGAAATCTGTTTCCTCTTCTGTTGGCAGTTTCATTTAATGCAATATTTCGTCAATTTCATTTCAACACATTTACAAAATCTTCATTTAGCATTATCAGCACTTCTTGGAATTTCTCACATTCAATCTTTCAGTAACACTTCACTCAGCCACTCTTTACGAAATGGCTACTGAGATTGCAGCTCCGTTATTTTAAAATGAAACAGTTCAATACACTTAACAATTTCGCATAACACGAACTAGTCTATCACAGACTCTTGAGACACGTCCAAATCACAATTTGAGCAACGAATGCCAATGTCCATGAAAATGTGACGATAAAGAAACAAGAAAAAATTGAAAATCGCTCGCGTCAGTAGGAAAATTTTACTGGAAACTTAAATTAAAAGTGAGCAAGATTCCAAGACTATAACATCAAATGTTTAAATTAAACTGCAACCCTGTCAACTCTGTCACTGGAATTTGTATTATAAGTTCTAGAAATTAAGTTGAAATAGTGAATAGTAGGGAAGTCTTTTCTTGCGTTACGTTTTTTTTTTTTTTTAGGGAAGCACCCGAAAACGTCGCTGGACAGTGATTTCAATCAATCCAGAATTCCCGCTTAGAGGGATAAAATAGTTTTAGCCGCCAAATGAGTTATTTAACCCTCTATATCGGTCGGGAAAACCGCTAAAGATGCAAACAGCAAGGTTTATCTGTTTTCCCGGGCTGGAATTATCCGTGAAGCAAGTTTACCGCCGGCTCGAACTAACCAATGGTAGATTGTTGCCTTGGGTTCCAACCACTGCTATTGCTCGACCAATCAGATTGAAGGACTACAGATGGGAGAAAATCAGTAGCGAAGGGGACACAACCGAACAGAGACAGTACTTGGGAGATGGGAGATTGTTGGTACTTCCAACTTGGAAGATTCGATGGAAGGAAACTTAACGTCAGATAGTTTGAGAAGATGAATCGCAACTCCTCATCGGATAGAAGCACTTTTTCTTGACTGAGTAGCGGTCCAAGGCTGAACGCTCAAAATGATCTCGCTCCAGTATTTTGTTACCAGCTGATTAAGATTTTGGCATGACCAGCTCTTAGCCTACTTTAGAAAATTGAAAAGTCTCTAAGAACAACTCTTGTCGAGGATTAGTACTAATATTTCAGTGCTCGGGGCTTTAGTTTTAGCTACAAAGAAAACCCGGAAGTGATCGTCCATCGGGCTGTTGTCCAAGCCACAAGTTGAGGATTGTATGTTAAGACTGCAATGCTACAGCTATGTATATAAATAAGTCAAGAGGAAAAAAATAAATAAATATGTGTATATATATTTATACACACGTATATGTATGTGTGTGTCTGTGCGTGTGCGTGTGTGCTATCATCCAAACAAGTAATATTACTGTTCTTACAAGTGTCCATACCTCCGGTCACGTGACTGCTGGACCTCGATGTTGTTCCTTGTTTGGTAAACGCCTACTATAGTTGTTGCCTGTAGTGTACCTATATGTTCTGTCCTTGTCTGTTGATGTGATGATGCTATGTCCCTACATGCCTGTTTGATTTACCTATGTTTGATTTACCTACATGCCTGTTTGATTTACCTACGTGCCTGTTTGATTTACCTACATGCCTGTTAGATGTCCCTACGTGCCTGTTTGATGTCCCTACGTGCCAGTTGGATGTCCCTACATGCCTGTTTGATGTCCCTACATGCCTGTTTGATGTCCCTACATGCTTGTTTCATGCCCCTGCATGCCTGTTTGATGTCCCTTCATGCCTTTTTGATGCCCCTACATGCCTGTTTCATGCCCCTGCATGCCTGTTTGATGTCCCTACATGCCTGTTTCATGCCCCTGCATGCCTGTTTGATGTCCCTACATGCCTGTTTGATGCCCCTGCATGCCTGTTTGATGTCCCTTCATGCCTGTTTGATGTCCCTACATGCCTGTTTGATGCCCCTGCATGCCTGTTTGATGTCCCTACATGCCTGTTTGATTCCCCTGCATGCCTGTTTGATGTCCCTACATGCCTGTTTCATGCCCCTGCATGAATGTTTAATGTCCCTACATGCCTGTTTGATGCCCCTGCATGCCTGTTTGATGTCCCTTCATGCCTGTTTGATGTCCCTACATGCCTGTTTCATGCTCCGCATGCCTGTTTGATGTCCCTAAATGCCTGTTTCATGCCCCGCATGCCTGTTTGATACCCCTGCATGCCTGTTTCATGCCCCGCATGCCTGTTTGATTTACCTACATGCCTGTTAGATGTCCCTACGTGCCTGTTTGATGTCCCTACGTGCCAGTTGGATGTCCCTACATGCCTGTTTGATGTCCCTACATGCCTGTTTGATGTCCCTACATGCCTGTTTCATGCCCTTGCATGCCTGTTTGATGTCCCTTCATGCCTTTTTGATGCCTCTACATGCCTGTTTCATGCCCCTGCATGCCTGTTTGATGTCCCTACATGCCTGTTTGATGCCCCTGCATGCCTGTTTGATGTCCCTACATGCCTGTTTCATGCCCCGCATGCCTGTTTGATGTCCCTACATGCCTGTTTCATGCCCCTGCATGCCTGTTTGATGTCCCTACATGTTACGACGACTACTGCTGTATCATTAATGCTACCATTTTTATTATTACTAATTTTGCAACTGAAACAATCACAATATCTGCAGCTAATAAATTCATTGTAATTACAACAGCTAGTTGGTAATATAATTACTAAAGGACTTCCGTTTCCATGATGGCGGAACTAAGTCACGTTCTCTCGATCGCTGCAGAAATTGCTTTGGAATCTGATCAATTTCGGCTTCCCGTTGCAATTTTCTGCATTCAAGTCGAAATGATGTTCTACTTATCCTATCTACGCCAATGAATTGGCGTTGCATGCACGGCAATACTCCGTTTTGACAAATCAAGTGTTGTGAATGCGACCTTCCACCGTCTAGTGTTGATCTGCGTTTTACGTCACAATGAGTGCTGTTCAATGACCGTTGATGGTGTTTGCCGCAGGTTATCTACAATTTCCAACGCATTAATGTGGTGGGCTCCGTCAAGTCAGCCGAAGTTTTGTCTCGTTGGGGAATTTGCACCATGTTTCGTTCGTTGTAGACTGCATTCACTAGAGTAATCAGAAATCCATGGGCGCAGACATTTTGTGCGTGCTACGTCATCATAATGGCTCATCGTGTGTCCCAAGACCGACCATGCGCTAATCTTGCGATCTGTTGTTTGGTGTTCAACGGGGATAATCTGACGACGAACTGTGTTTTGTATGTTCGGAGTTGGAGTCAAACACGATGTCCTAACATCATCAAGCGCTATACATTTAAATACTATGACGATCATCATTTTCAGGAGGACGTGAACTTCCGGGCAATAAGGTGGATAGGCGGCAGGAACCATTGAAGGCTATGTCTGAAAAGTGTTCCTTGTTGCAGTTTCCTCATATTCCAAGTCCGGCTTGTTGCAGGAGCTACTGAGTTAAGTGCTCTGTGCACACCGTGAGTTGTGTGTTTCATCCGTTTTGATCATTTTCCGATACGATGATGGATATCGGATGACAGGGAACAGTTGGCCGTGTTCACTTTCTATGCGGTTTCGCCTTATGTCTTTTGGCGTGTGCTGGGACTGCTATGATGGGGACTACGGCTACCGTTCTTTGTTTGGGAGATGAGTTAGTAATTCGGATGATTCCACTGGCACGGGCGGTTGAGCAATTATGGATTTTAATTCGTTTGCAGTGATGCCGGGACCTTCCATAACCAAATAACCAAATAACTACTAAAGCTAATAAAACAACTACTTTAACTATCAATCCCATCACCGTTGTTGTAACAACATCTTTAAACAAAATTTAACATCTGCTACATCGTAAGCCTACCCTGTTCTTGTTAATGCTCAGTAATTATAATCAAAATCCGTTGAATATTGCATTTTTATTAGGTTGTATATCTAAACAGAGAATAAGTCACAAGTAGCAGAAGTAGACTCAAGATGCAACAAAGCTCGTCAAATCACCGGGCAACTGTCGCCACTGCAGTCCAACAAGGAAATAACTAGAATGGAAAAACGGGCAGTCTACAACATAATCTTCATCCTAAGCTTGTGCTATCAATGCCAGAGCCGGACTCTAGACTCAACGGCAATAAAAAAAAATAACCATTACCGAGATGAAATGTTTTAGAGGCATGACAGGAAACAGCTGAGAGATAACAATATGAAACATTGAGAAAAAAGCTAACAATAATTCCAGCTAGAGAAGACATGAAAAAAAACAAACGACGGACAAAGTGATTTATACACTACACAACAGAAAGATCAAGACATAACATAGCGAACCTTTAATAAAACTTGGGAGAACACCAGACTCATGGGTTGAACGCGACATAACATAGCGAGCCTTTAATCAAACTTGGGAGAACACCAGACTCATGGGTTGAACGCGACATAACATAGCGAACCTTTAATAAAACTTGGGAGAACACCAGACTCATGGGTTGAACGCGACATAACATAGCGAACCTTTAATAAAACTTGGGAGAACACCAGACTCATGGGTTGACCACGACATAACATAGCGAGCCTTTAATAAAACTTGGGAGAACACCAGACTCATGGGTTGAACGCGACATAACATAGCGAACCTTTAATAAAACTTGGGAGAACACCAGACTCATGGGTTGACCACGACATAACATAGCGAACCTTTAATAAAACTTGGGAGAACACCAGACTCATGGGTTGAACGCGACATAACATAGCGAACCTTTAATAAAACTTGGGAGAACACCAGACTCATGGGTTGAACGCGACATAACATAGCGAGCCTTTAATAAAACTTGGGAGAACACCAGACTCATGGGTTGAACGCGACATAACATAGCGAACCTTTAATAAAACTTGGGAGAACACCAGACTCATGGGTTGAACACGACATAACATAGCGAACCTTTAATAAAACTTGGGAGAACACCAGACTCATGGGTTGAACGCGACATAACATAGCGAACCTTTAATAAAACTTGGGAGAACACCAGACTCATGGGTTGAACGCGACATAACATAGCGAACCTTTAATAAAACTTGGGAGAACACCAGACTCATGGGTTGAACGCGACATAACATAGCGAGCCTTTAATAAAACTTGGGAGAACACCAGACTGATGGGTTGAACGCGACATAACATAGCGAGCCTTTAATAAAACTTGGGAGAACACCAGACTCATGGGTTGAACGCGACATAACATAGCGAGCCTTTAATAAAACTTGGGAGAACACCAGACTCATGGGTTGACCACGAAAAAGATGGTTCGATGGAATATTAGAAACACTAGGAAACATAACAGCAACAGAAGCAAACAGAAGAGCAAAAGACCGCTAATTATATCTCCTCTTGATGCTGAAATGCAATTGGGGAAGGAAAGAAAAACAAGACAGAGAATAAAACAAATTAAAAGTTTGTATAATGTATTTTAAGAAAAAACTTCTCTGCTACCGTCTGTTGAAAGAAAGAATAAATAAAGTGTAAAATTATCAACATTTTATATATAATGTTTACAGTCCCAAATGTGATCGTTTAATCTTCCATGAAACTGGAAGCGTATAATTATTTACAAAATACAAAGAAATGTGATAATTAAGTCAAAATGTGCCAGATACTAACAGAGAAAGCTTGATGGAAGGGGAACCTTATTATGTGGAAGCCTTTACGTGGACTCCAAAATGGTATCGGTGTTTGCTTGTTGGCCAGGTAGAAGGACAAAACAAATGTCACCACAGCTGTTCTGAAAGATCAAATGTACTGGAGGTTATCAGAAATAAATGGATAATCTAAATAAGCCTTACATCAACGTGTTTAGAGATACAACATGGCAAAACAAATAAATACATCACATGTATTTTAAAATGATGATCATTATCACTTATTATTTATTATTATATTATTATTATTAATTAAATCGGTATTGTTTTAAGTTTCATAGACAACTCTTCATTCGACAGCTACTGGCAAAAGACCTAGAGCAAAGCCAAACGTGATAAGGTGTAGCGAACACTCCTATAGCGTGATAAGGTGTAGCGAACACTCCTATACAAGGGATAGTAACAGCTTTACAAAAAAGGAAAGAAAACAAAATCATAACGTATCGGCCTGCATGCGGCTTTCTTCAGAAAAAACGAACACAGAAACGAACAAAAAATGAAGATAAACTAAACTATGTGTTTTAGAGTAACCAAAAACTGGTGGATCTGAAATAGAAAGCGAAATGATAAGAGAAGACAAATAGATGGGGAAGTATTATATTACAGGACAATCATTTTTTTTTAAAGTAAATAAATAAAATGTCAAATTACTTAGCTGAAAATCTAAGCTGAGGCTACATCACGACTGGGAGTCAGATGTAAATAAGAGAGTAGGTAAGGGTTGGACTAAACCACTTGGTATGAGTTGGTGGTGAACGAGGGAAGGGGAGGAAAGGGAAATATGTTCACCGAGGGTGTGAATGACAAAGCTGTGATAGGATGAGGGGAGGTGGGACTGGCTAGATATGGACCTGTATAATTGTAGTGTGTCAGTCCAATAGGAATGAGAAATGAGTGAACAAACCGAGGACGATGGCTGCACCAATGGCTAGATCGTGCGTAATAAAGATAATAGGGGACAAGATGGTCCGAAGGGGTACAAGAACTGTATGGCAGTGTGTCCGAAAGAGGTAGTTAAATAGCAGTTAAGAGGATAGGAGGACATGGTAAAAAAATAAAATAATACTGAAATATACGCTGCGAAAGAGGAGAATACTGTAAAATAAGTACTGATATGGATTAAAATACTAGTCGTTAGGGAGAGATCGTAACTCCTACAGATGGGTGTCAACATACATACAAATATATGTGGACCATGAGTGTAAAAGGGAAATCATGTCAGGTTACGAGAGGCTAAAACAGCGGGAGCGGGAAGAGGAAGGGAAGAATGAAATGGAAGGGGGGGGGGATTAGAAGGGAGAGGGGAATATAAAGATGATAAGGGAGAGGGTGAGAGAAGAGTAATTGGTTATCCGTGAGTAAGGGATACATGACTTCCCCGTGGTGTGAAGCAATCCATGAAGGCGAATTCTCTCAGATGAATCGACTATGGCTGTCAGAAGGACAAGACTCCAGGCCAGTCACTTGCACATGCACCTCACCATTATGGCCCTGATATTTGACTGGGGGGGGGGGGGCGCTGCTAGTGTGCCTGTATCTCATGTCATGTCACACGGATTTCCACAGGATCTACCCCATGCCGGCACCCTTATCCGCCAATGTAGGCCACGTTACATCACTTTACATATGATGGCATAGATAATGTTGTGCAGGTGCATCGTGCTCTGATCTCAAAAGGTACATTAGGAAAGATGTAGCCCTTGGTGCAGACACTTTCCTCGGTTTGTTCACTCCTTTATCATTTCCTGATGGACTACTACGCTGTGTTATACAGCTCCTTATCTAGCCAGTACCATTTCCTGATGGACTACTACGCTGTGTTATACAGCTCCTTATCTAGCCAGTACCATTTCCTGATGGACTACTACGCTGTGTTATACAGCTCCTTATCTAGCCAGTACCATTTCCTGATGGACTACTACGCTGTGTTATACAGCTCCTTATCTAGCCAGTACCATTTCCTGATGGACTACTACGCTGTGTTATACAGCTCCTTATCTAGCCAGTACCATTTCCTGATGGACTACTACGCTGTGTTATACAGCTCCTTATCTAGCCAGTACCATTTCCTCTCATCCGCATCACAATTTCGTCATTCACACCCACGGTCAACATATTTCCATTACCTCCTTTTTCTTCCTTCACCATCAACTCTTATCAAGTAACTCTGTTCTTCCCTTACCTTCTCTCTCATTTGTATCTCTGACTCCCAGACGTAAGTAGAACGTAGCCTCAGCTGAGATTTCCAGCTAAGTATCTTTACATTTTATTTATTTTCTATTTTTTATTAATGATTTTCCTGTTACCTTCCTCCATCTATTTTTTTCTTCTTTTAATTTCACTTTCTATTTAATATCCACCAGTTTTGGTTTCTCTAAAACATGTAGTTTAGTTTATCTTCATTTCTTTGTCCGTTTCTGTGTTCGTGTTTTCTGAAGAAGGCCGCATGCAGACCGAAACGTTATGATTATGTTATGTTCCTTGTTTGTAAAGCTGTCACTAATGTTTATAGGAGGGTACGTTACACATCCCCACTTCTTTCTCCCTACCATCCTTACCACAGCTCTGCTATTATTTACCTGTTCCCTTCTCAATAGCATAGACGGAGAATGAAGTACAAGAATTGACAGACATAATAATGAACTAAAGCAACACAAAATGACTGAACTTAAACAGTAAGAAAACAAAAATATTAGTCATATCGAAAAAAGAACCGTCGCCAACATGCAACGTTAAAAATACATCTGAAACAAAAACAGACCGTCAAATGCCTTGGCACAATAAGAACATCAGATGGAAGATGCACCACAGAAATAAAAGTAGAATAGCTCAGGCCAAATTAATGTTTCAGAAAGTGAAAAACAACTACTCCAATAAGTTTATGTCAATAGAAATAACTATGATAGTTCAGCGGTGTCAAGCCAATTGTGACCTATAGAAGCGAATCGTGAACAATAGTCTAACAAATGAAAGACGATTTGAGGTCACAGAGGGGCGATTTTTCAGAAGAATATTGAAAGTTTCCTTGGACAGCTAAAAAGAGTTATGAGGATATTCTCCCAAGAGGCCAAAACAAAAAGGGAACCCATAAAAAACATCACAAAGAAACAATCAAAATTTGTCGGTCACATCATGAAAAGAGAAAAATTGGAATACTTGGTTACAGCTGGAAAAATACAGGGAAAGAGAGATCGCGGACGACAAAGAGAAACGATCTCCGGTGTAGAGATACGGTAAATAATTAAAAACAAAATTGATACGATGCACTGTTGACAGAGAATTGTGGAAGGACATGATCGCCTACGCCAATACATGTGGCACATAATGATGGTAAACAGACTATAGATATTATCTTCTTCGACACCTATGATTTTTGGTCCATCAATGGTAGATAAACACTTAGGGAAAAACACTTACCAAAAATGGAAACATTTGTCTCTTTAAGTTATAAACTATTCCATATTGAGCTACAAATGTTCATATTTAAGTTACAGCACATTCTGGTTAGCTTGAATCTACCACAGACAAATAATACATGGGTTATCTCTCTGAATGGGGTGAGCTATACAACAATTTAATGATCAGCGACAGACAACTGGGCACTGTTCAACTTACAAGACTGACACCAGCCAACTGGTCTCGCAGAATTTGACTGTCACTTTGAAGATGAACAGCCCAACCAAGGTAATAGCGGGAACCACGGTTATTGGACCCACAAACCTTTAGTCAATGATATAGTACAATGTTAATTGCGTTTGTGTTTCTTGTAGTTGAGGATATCATACAATGACGTTAATTGCGTTTGTGTTTCTTGTAGTTGAGGATATCATACAATGACGTTAATTGTGTTTGTGATTCCTGTCGTTAAGGATACCGTACAATAACGTTAATTGTGCTAGTGATTTCTTGTAGTCAAATATATCCCTGTATATGTACGGCCTCTTGTGGTCGTAACTGTATCACCTGTGCCTATGTGCACCCTATTTACTCGGTCTTATTCCCTAATGGACGGTTCGAGATCAAACATGGCTTCACATGTGTGTCCCGTAAAATCATTTATGCCATCATATGCCGACGATGCGACATGACTTACATTGGCGAGTCTGGAAGACGATTAGCAGTAAGATTTTGTGAACATCTACGAGATGTTCAACAGAATACTTGCACTCCAGTGTCTTCCCATTTCAACTCCCCAGACCACAAGGGCAAAGACAACATCAGTATTACTGGTATTGTCCTTAGTCACTCTGGCGACCGCAGCCGATTTGCTTTGGAGAATCGCCTCATAGCCCAGTATGGTTCGCTGATCCCACGAGGCATGAGTGTATCACACTCGTACACATAGTTTCATTTCGGTTACTCCTTCCCTTTTGCATAGACTTCTCTACTGCCCATGTTTGGACACTTTAGTCTATCTATTATGCCATGCTATTCATAGTTCTCCTTCACTAGTCCCCACTGAGACACTTCGGTGATCTCCTATACCCCTTTTTTCTGTGCTACTTACCCCACATATGTTTTTATTATACCCCACTCTCAGACATCTCACTCTATCCGCCTTTTGAGTATCTTTCATTCTACTGTTCTATTCTTTCTCCGTTGTGTTTGCACACTGACCTCGGTGTGAGCTCTTCTGGGTATGTGAGCGTTATGCGCACATTTCTAGACATATATGATTGTCCCCGTATGGGTGTGCACATGCATGTATGTATTAATATGTATGGATATTGGTATATACGTGTGCATGTATGTATGCATATATATGTTTATGGATATATATGTGTGTGTATGTTGATATGTATAAGTATGAGCATGTCTGTTTGTACGTGTATATATGTATACACGCATCTCTGTGTGTGTGTGTGTGTGTGTGTACATGTATTTATGGGCCCTTAGATATTTTCAGACATTGTCAGTGTCTTTGCAGTCGAGGTAACCTAGACAGCGTTCCCCCCACTCACGTATTTTTAGAACCCTTCACCCCTGACCAGAGGGTATAATTACAGCTACACCCGTGTGACCATTTCTTTCTCATTCTGACCACGGTCCACGACACAGGGAAGTCATTTTTCTTTTCTTTAACCAGTTTCGATTATTTTGTTTTGGATGTTTCATTACTAGTTAGCTATGTAGGAATAGTTTTATTTACTTACATATCTGTGTGTGCGTGTTGTTTGTTTGTTCCTGCTAAAGGCCTATTAAGCCGAAACCTCGTTCAAATCTGTGTTGTCCACTAAACACGTAAAGCTCTTACTATACCATTTTTTTTTAGTTAACTCGATGGAATATTAGAAGCACTGGGAAACATAACAGCAGCAGAGGCGAACAAAAGAGCAAAAGACCTCACATTATATCTCCCCTCGACGCTGAAAGGCAGATGAGGAAGGAAGGAAAGAAGAAGAAGAGGAATCTAAGGCCAGTAGAAAGAGAAATGGAGACAGAAGGCATCCCTGCCTTACTCCTGTTCTTATTTCAAATGCTTCTGTAAGCTGTCCTTCATGCACCACACTGCATCGTTCCTTCATACATTGTTTTTATCAGGTTAATAAACTTTATGGGGATTTTGTAATGACTCAGCAACTCCCAAAGCATTCTTCTGTCTAAACTATCAAATGCCTTTTCGTAATCTATGAATCCGATATAAAGTGGGGATTTTAGTTCTGAACCTTGTTCAACTATTATACGTAGAGTAGTTATTTGATCAACACATGACCTGTTCTTCCTAAAACCTGCTTGTTCATCTCTCAAATGTTTCTCTATGGCCTCTTTTAGTCTCTCCAGAATGATTCTGCTTAATATTTTTCCTGGCACTGATAGTAGCATAATTCCCCTATAATTTGTGCACTCCTGTAAACTTCCTTTCTTTGGTAGTTTGATCATATAACCGTCTTTCCAGTCTTTAGGTATCTCCTCTCTCTCCCAAATTTTATCCAATAGATCATGTAACATCTTGGTAGAGGTGTTAATATCTGCTTTGATGGATTTCGAAGGAATTTCATCTGGTCCTGTGGCTTTACCATTTTTTAATAGTTTGATGGTTTTCATTATTTCTTCTTTACTTGCTTTTCCACAGTTAACGTGTAACTCTTCTTCTGCTGGTAGTATATCTGGAGGATTATTTGAGCCGGGTCTATTCAAAAGTTCTTCAAAGTGCTCTTTCCATCCCTCCATTTGTTCCCTTATAATACTAAGCAGATTTCCTTTCTCATCTTTGATAAAGGCATTGATCTGTTTGTATTTTGCACTTAATTTCTTTGTGCTGTTCTACAGTTCTTTCATATTCCCTTTATTTGCTGCTTCTTCTGCCTCTTTAGCTAGTTCATCTATATATTTCCTCTTATCCCTTTTAATGCATCTTTTCACTTCTTTGTTCACCTCTGTGTAAGCTTCCTGTGTCTTGGCTTTATTACTTCTCGTTTTGCTTTTGTTTATGTCTGCTTTCTTGTTCTTTCTTTCTTTAATTTTATCCAGGGTCTCTGCTGTCATCCATGCCTTATTCTGGCGTTCTCTTTTCCCCAGTGTTTCTTCGTATGTCTCTTTCCATATATCTTTTACCTGTTTCCAATGATCTTCTTTATTCATTGCATTTTCTAGTTGTTGGAGGACTTGGTATTTCTTTGATATTGTGACTGCGAATTTATCTTTAATTCCTTGTTCTTTAAGGAACCCTACATTGAAATACTTTCTACCCTTATTCGTTGTAGTATACCTTTTTAGTTTAATTTTAAGTTTGGTTATCAGAAGATGATGATCAGAAGCTACATCTGCCCCTCTATATATTTTTACATCATGTAAGGATGACTTAAACTTATTATTAATACATATGTGATCAATTTGATTTTCCGTTCTATGATCTGGTGACACCCATGTAGCTTTGTGTATTCTTTTATGTTGGAATATTGTTGCTCCTAGGCTCACTTGATTAAGGGCGCAGAAATTCACAAATATCTCTCCATTCTCGTTTATATCTCCAAGTCCATGTTTTCCCATAATCTCTTCGAAGCCTCTGTTGTCTGATCCTACTTTAGCATTTTGGTCTCTCATCAAGATTATAATATCCTTGACTCGTCTTGCCTCTATCTGACATTGTAGCTGTTTATAGAAATCATCTTTAACTAAATCATCCTTATCGTTGGTTGGTGCATAGCATAGGATAATGTGTAATTTTATTTTGTTTTTGGTTGTTTTAAAATTTTTATAAATCAACTAGGCATTTTAACTATGTTGCAATAAAATGATTTATGTAAGCAAATAATGCCGATAAATAACAACAATATTACCTTAAAACAAATGCCAAGTTTATTTGTATTGATGTTGTTATGTGTGTGGCCCACCACAAAAAAAAATATTTAAAAAGTGGCCCGCCATTTGAAAGAAATTGGCCATCCCTGTGTTAGAACAATAGTGTAGATGTGATCGAAGTGAAAGTGATGTGTTAGAACAAAAGTGTAGATGTGATGGAAGTGAAAGTGATGTGTTAGAACAATAGTGTAGATGTGATGGAATGTGAAAGTGATGTGTTAGAACAATAATGTAGATGTGATGGAAGTGAAAGTGATGTGTTAGAACAATAGTGTAGATGTGATGGAATGTGAAAGTGATGTGTTAGAACAATAATGTAGATGTGATGGAATGTGAAAGTGATGTGTTAGAACAATAATGTAGATGTGATGGAAGTGAAAGTGATGTGTTAGAACAATAATGTAGATGTGATGGAATGTGAAAGTAATGTGTTAGAACAATAATGTAGATGTGATGTAATGTGAAAGTGATGTGTTAGAACAATAATGTAGATGTGATGTAATGTGAAAGTGATGTGTTAGAACAATAATGTAGATGTGATGTAATGTGAAAGTGATGTGTTAGAACAATAATGTAGATGTGATGTAATGTGAAAGTGATGTGTTAGAACAAATGTTGCCGAGATTATGTAACATACAAGTAAAGTATTTGAGCAATAGCCGCAGATGTTGTGGAATATAAATGTTGGTATTTATGACTGCCTATTTACGGAAATTACCACTCAATGTTATTATTTATGTGGTATTATCTACGTAGATGGTGGGAAATATTGAAGGACGTACCTGAGAATAAAGCCTACAAGACCAGTAACTCCGATAAGGAAATGCAAGCTACCAGCCAACATCAGACTCCCGCTTAACTGTGGACAAGAGACGGAAGACACAACCATATAACTGTCTGACTGACATAGTATCAGCCGACGCCTAGTCCCACTACATCATCATCTTATGCTATAAGTCCCATCCTCGGGGACAAACACATTTAATAGCTTTCTCTGCAATTAGCTTACACCTTACATCGTTAGCACATTCCTTGCTCATTGCCTTCTTACATTACTTCTATCTTTCTAATTGTCCTTCTTTCTTATTCTTTGTTTATATCATGTTCTTTATTTTCTTTTTCATTTAATTCTTTCATTTTCTCTGTCTTCTTCAGCTCCCGCTCTATCTTTTTCTCTTTAGTGTATGTTTAAATAAGTAGAATATTGCAATACTTGGTTACAGCTGACAAAACACTTACACTGCACTGGCAATGCGCTCGACAACAATAAATAATAAAGCCAGTGACTGAATCTTCTTTTACTTCTTCTTCTTTCTTTCCCATTTGCCTTTTAGCGTCGAGGGGAGCTATAATTTGCGGTCTTTTGCTCTTCTGTTCGCCTCTGCTTCTGTTATGTTTCCTAGTGCTTCTAATATTCCACCAATTCATCATTATAGTATTCCGTCGATTTATCTTTTTCGTGGTCGACCCTTGGGTCTGGTATTCTCGCAACGTTTATTGAGGGCTAGTTGTATTGTGTTTTGATTTTTCTGCCTTGTCACGTGGCCAAACCATTTTATCTGTTGTTTCTTTAAATATTCTATAGCGCGTGCTTTTGCTAGCTTTTTTCTCAGTTCTTCATTTCTGATCTTATCTCTCTGACTGTTTCCTGTCATTTTATCTCAGTAGAGGTTATTTTTCTTATTGTTCTTGCATCTAGTGTCCAGGCCTGGCATTGGTAGCACAACGTTGGGATGAAGATTGTATTAGTGACTGAATGCAGTAATAAAATGAAAGTAATATCTTATCGGTTATCGATACACCTCTAATGGGAGCAAAGAAACGTGTGCAAATTATATTTGACAGAAACAAAATACAAGAGTTTGAGAACAGAATCATAGCAGAATGGGAAGATTCGAGTTAACTGCGTCATTTAAGTGCAAGATAGTGGAACAGAACGTATTTAAAATAATACAATTTTAAGATCTGCCGACAGCATGGATCCCAAACGAACATAATAGAAGTGTAAGTTGGCGCGAGGGTTCTAGAAGCTATGTCTCAGTTTACGACCTTCTAAATAAACTAGAGATAAAAGGAGTAGGTTCGACAAGAGCAATTACAGATGTTGCTAAAACACGCAAGCAGGGGGCTGGCTGTGGAGAATTCTCGATGTTACGGAACATCCGATATCAACAACATATGGGCTTATCCATAACCCTAGATTATCAAAGGCTTGATCGGTAAAGTCAAGAAAAGCTTGGGAGGGTCAACACTCATAAACCTTTTATTTAAAGTTAACCCCAAGTCATGCGACTCGAGCACCAGAAGACACGGATTACAACATCCCACATGTCAGGACTACACAATTATAATTTATGTCCTTGTGCCGACAATTGAAAGAAAACCTGGCCTGTCCATTCAAACAGATGCAACTGTCGTCAGCTGATAACAGCAACCGACGACTCTCAATATGTGGTCTTGTCACGTGGTACGTGGTGTGTCACCTTTCACTACAGTGTAGGTGAACACGTGGCTGAAGTAGAGTATTTAAAATGAAACGAGAAGAGGAATGTACGGTTATCAACACCAAGAATAGTACAACACTATGGCAGGGTATTGGCAGATACACGTGACTGGTCATAGAGAGTTGATTGGATGGCAACTTTCGTGGAGACAACAGTCTTGTCAGTTACATGCTGGACACTTGACCAGCTTTCACGTTCAAAAGCAGCAGAAGGTCGACATCTCGGAGTCATGACCGAGGCGGGCCCGCCCCTAGCCCTCAAAAGTATTAAAATGCTGAAGGGTCGAACATCCTGCTCGACGTGTCTTCATCTGGTGATCAAATCGCCTTCAAATAAAAAAAACTCAACATAAAATTGCTCCTGTTACATGGACTTCCACGGGGGGAAAATAGTATTGAAGCAAAACATAGAATTAACGAAAACTATACATAAGTGCACCCACTAAACACGGAGACAGCAATCAAGTTAATTAACTTTATCAATAAGTAATCAATGTGGAGACAACCCAGCTGATATAACAAATAACATTCTAGATCTAGCGCTTACGTCCCCTGATACAAACAGAACTTTCTCATCATCAAGTCCCAAGCCTGCTGGGGTAGGTGATCATGTCTCTCCACAACTTTCAATCATGACAGTTATTTATCATTTCCGTTGTTGACCTTCTGCCAAGCCATTCTCTTAAGCTGTCTGGTAACTTTTCTCTTTGCTCCCCTCTATCTTTTCGTCCCTCAATTTTCCCAGTTGTTACAATATATTCCAGCTGGTCTCTTCTCATTACATGGCTAAAAAATGATGATTGTTTCTTTCTAATATTGGAAATTAGCTCTCTTTTTGCTTTGGCCTCTTTCAAGTCGTTTTAATTACTCTTCTGAGTTGTCCATTGTATTCTCAACATTCTTCTGTAAAACCACATTTCTACAGACTCCAGTGATTTGAGAACCTTCTAGATCTAGTTAATACGTCCCCTGATAAACAGAGAACATTCTAGATCTAAATAAAACGTCCATTGACATAACATACAACATTCTATATCCATTTAATACGTCCCCTAATATACCAGAAAACATTCTAGATCTGGATAAAACGTCCCCAGCTATACCAGAAAACATTATATATTTAGTTAATACCTCCCCTGATATAATAGAGAACATTCTAGATCTAGTTAATACCTCCCCTGATATAACAGAGAACATTCTAGATCTAGTTAATACCTCCCCTGATATAACAGAGAACATTCTAGATCTGGATAAAACGTCCCCAGCTATACCAGAAAACATTATATATTTAGTTAATACCTCCCCTGATATAACAGAGAACATTCTAGATCTAGTTAATACCTCCCCTGATATAACAGAGAACATTCTAGATCTAGTTAATACCTCCCCTGATATAACAGAGAACATTCTAGATCTAGTTAATACCTCCCCTGATATAACAGAGAACATTCTAGATCTGGATAAAACGTCCCCAGCTATACCAGAAAACATTATATATTTAGTTAATACCTCCCCTGATATAACAGAGAACATTATAGATCTAGTTAATACGTCACCTGATATAACAAAGAACATTCTAGATCTAGTTAATATGTCACCTGATATAACAGAGAACATTATAGATCTGGATAAAACGTCCCCAGCTATACCAGAAAACATTATATATTTAGTTAATACCTCCCCTGATATAACAGAGAACATTCTAGATCTAGTTAATACCTCCCCTGATATAACAGAGAACATTCTAGATCTAGTTAATACCTCCCCTGATATAACAGTGAACATTCTAGATCTAGTTAATACGTCACCTGATATAACAGACAACATTCTAGATCTAGTTAATACGCCACCTGATATAACAGAGAACATTCTAGATCTAGTTAGTAGGTCACCTGATATAACAGAGAACATTCTAGATCTAGTTAATACGTCACCTTATATAACAGAGAACATTCTAGATCTAGTTAATACGTCACCTGATATAACATAGAATATTCTAGATCTAGTTAATACGTCACCTGATATAACAGAGAATATTCTAGATCTACTTAATACGTCCCAAAAGGTCAGTCAAATCTCACGACCTTATGTACAGACAGGTTTGAGACTGGCAAATACCGGAGGAGGCATGTCCATTATTTTTTTTTAATACTCCATAAAACAGTTTGCATGATTTCAAGACAATCAAGCAAGATTGAAACTGAGGTAGAGGTTCTGAAGAATAACTGATGGGATTATCTTAAAGTTGAAAAGAAAGAAGGAAAACAGCACTCTCCGAAGATGCTCAGCTCACAGCACAACTATTTAAAAGGCCTGCGGGCTGAAAGGAAACACCCATAGCTTGTGACGTTCTCAGCATTGCGAGCACTGGCGGTTGTGGGCAGATTGACGTCATTCTACAGCAGAATAGCTGAAGACATCACACGCTTTAGGTGATTTCTGGAAAACCCGCTAAGCTCGAGGGCCTTATAAATGGTTGACTGTACTATGCTAATAGTTATAGCAATGACGCACAGAAATGTTTGACTGTACTATGCTAATAGTTATAGCAATGACACACAGAAATGGTTGACTGTACTATGCTAATAGTTATAGCAATGACACACAGAAATGGTTGACTGTACTATGCTAACAGTTATAGCAATGACACACAGAAATGGTTGACTGTACTATGCTAACAGTTATAGCAATGACGCACAGAAATGTTTGACTGTACTATGCTAATAGTTATAGCAATGACGCACAGAAATGTTTGACTGTACTATGCTAATAGTTATAGCAATGACGCACAGAAATGTTTGACTGTACTATGCTAACAGTTGTAGCAATGACGCACATAAATGTTTGACTGTACTATGCTGACAGTTATAGCAATGACACACAGAAATGGTTGACTGTACTATGCTAACAGTTATAGCAATGACCCACAGAAATGTTTGACTGTACTATGCTAATAGTTATAGCAATGACACACAGAAATGGTTGACTGTACTATGCTGACAGTTATAGCAATGACCCACAGAAATGTTTGACTGTACTATGCTAACAGTTATAGCAATGACCCACAGAAATGTTTGACTGTACTATGCTAACAGTTATAGCAATGACCCACAGAAATGTTTGACTGTACTATGCTAACAGTTATAGCAATGACCCACAGAAATGTTTGACTGTACTATGCTAACAGTTATAGCAATGACCCACAGAAATGTTTGACTGTACTATGCTAACAGTTATAGCAATGACGCACAGAAATGTTTGACTGTACTATGCTAACAGTTATAGCAATGACACACATAAATGTTTGACTGTACTATGCTAACAGTTATAGCAATGACGCACAGAAATTCAGATTTAAAACATCAAATAGAGATACTTCATAAGCCATTGCTGTGATGATAATAGAACTGTGGTCAGTGGGTTTTATCTTAGTCGTTTCACTACATTATTAATGGAAATGTTGAAGCTGATATGTTAACAGGGGACGATAGTAAATGATAGCAGCCACAGACAAGTGTAGCATTTGTGGAGTCCAAGGGTTTGTCAGGAACAAATACACGAACAAGTGGTGTACAGAACAACTCTCCTCTCTCCCCCCAACCCTAAAAAATTATTTCTACTACCAGCTCAGCGGAAAAATAACAAAGTAACAATTTGTAGACTCCCTGTTGGCTACAACAGATTAATCTATCATCATTTCAACATAACGAGGATATGAACCTCTGATGAATGTGGTTATGTCACAGACAAAATGTCTGCTGAACAACTTCTACAATCATGTCCAACATATGATGAACAGAGAAGGCTCGTGTGGCCTTTGCCTTCACCATGCGTGAACTTGCAGTATAGAGGTGTCACCAACCTTGACCTGACCGATACTCTCTATGAACGTATTCAAATTGGCAATTGTAAAGTGACGTAACAGAAGATGTTACCACGGTACAGTTATGATGTAAACAACCTACATACAGCGCAACTCTACAAAACCGATTTACACAAGATCACTGTTATTGTAATGACCATACAAGTAGACATGGACCATATTGAGTGGCCGCAAATAACTCGAATGGATCAAGCAAAAGAAGACAAAGCGTGTGCTTCATTATACAAGTGCACACAAGACGCAGAAAAATAAGTGATATATCATTATCATGTGCCATACCGGTGGTGCAGGTGATCATGCCCTTCCAATATTCTATATATTTAATGCGTCGTATAAATTCTGTTTTTGGCTGTTCTCAGTGCCATGACACCAGGTTATCCAGTATCTTCTCTCTTTGTCGTCCGCGATCTTTATTTCCCTGCAATTTGCCAGTTGTAACCATGAGTTTCAATTGTTCTCTTCTCATGATAAACCAGAAAAATATTGTTTGTTGATTGGACAATGACGATTATTATTGTCTTTAATGAAGGGACACGACGATACTGACGACAATGAGAAAATCGTTACTTTGAACATAAAAATGGGCACATAAAATACAAGTTGACATACACCAGCAATTTTACTCAAAAGCAACTCTCTTGCAGGTATCGTCCCGTTGTCGATGGTTACCATGGCAACACTTGAATTGTCCACTGGGTTTACACCTGGAAGGAAAAATAATTTAAATAAAACATTATGTGACTTAATTTATTTACATTTCAGCGTTATGTGAGTAGTAATGTATGTTCCTTTCATATAGAGTTTCTGAGGGACGCTTGATATCTTATATAATAAAATATAGAGGGACAGTTGAGAGGATATATGGTCAACAACACAGGTGAAATTAGTGAAGAGTTTTGACGCCATAAATGAAGTTAGGGATTAGGTAAAGGATAGTATATAATGAGTGGAGTAAGGAGAATGATTTTATTATTTTAAAAAATTAGATTGGCTGAATAATGTGCTTGGTGTTTAAATATAGATTTATATCTGCATATGAGTAATATTATGTGATAAATTAGCACGGGGGCCTGTCTTTCTGTGGCTAACAGACAGACAGTAGAACATAGACTAATATCACTCGTAATGACACTCCATACATTCTTTATGACCTGCTTACGTAATGTCATATCAGACAAAAATATGATACATAATGACCAATGACAGCAAGAAACCATGAACTGACCACTGGTGACCCAAACTGACCACTGACCATGATAACCAAAACTGACTACTGACCCATTTTGACCCAAACTGCCCACAGGTGCCCAAACCGACCACTGAGTCAAACTGACCACATTACTATAGTTTAACCCAACTGACCACATTACTATAGTTTAACCCAACTGACCACTGACTGAAATTGACAACAGGTAACCCAAAATGACCACTGACCCAACTAACCACTGATCACAGCTGCCCCAAACTGAGTTTTTTCTGGCAAATACACCCTCCTGTCTTCTGAATCTCTTCGCTGTCTTTCCATCTTCTGGATCTATCTCTCACACTTTCTTCTGACGCGCCTGGCGGGTGCCTGGTGGATAGTAGTGGTGATAGGTGTCCGATGACAAATTATGCTGCATGATGAGTTTATAATGTCTTACTGGACGTCCTAGGTATTTTATTTTAATCGGTGGTGACCTTATAGAAAAAAAACTATATAGCCAGTGGTGTCTTGACAGACGGTTGGTAGCAAGCGATCATGATTAGCCTGAAAAGTGGTAAAATATTGGTGTCTTTTACTGGATGATGTTTTACTGGACAGTTTCTCTCGTGCTCGAATCTACCAATAATGGACAAACACATTAGACCGCAGAATAAACACAATTATTTCTGGTGCCTGGTCTTATCTCCTTTCTCCTGCGCTTTTTGACTTCTGACTGTGACATCATCGCTTTCTCAAATGTTGCGGTGTTGTTACATATGTTGTGTTCTCCATGTGCTTTAATCTACAGCCAGATTTTCTCGGTGTCTTTATCTCTGATAAAGAAATCCCTCAAGGAAGTCCTGCAAATATTCCCACATCTCAGCACTGGTCTGCCCCTTGGTCTATTTCCATCTTTAGGTTCGCCATACAATATTCGTTTGGGAATACAATTATTTTCCATTCTCCTTACATGACCCAGCCACCTTAGTCTCCGATTCCTAAGTACTGCCATGATGATTGGGAGTTTAGCTCGTTGCTAAACGTTAGATAGGGTTACCTTGTCCGACCATATGATGTTCATTAGCTGGCCAAGGCCACGCACATTACATCTGTTTAACCTGTTATCAACTCCGACATATGTAGTCCAATGTTTAGATCCATATGAAAGTGTGCCATGCACATTACATCTGTTCAACCTGTTATCAACTCCGACATATGCAGTCCAATGTTTAGATCCATATGAAAGTGTTTAGATCCATATGAAAGTGTGCCATGCACATTACATCTGTTCAACCTGTTATCAACTCCGACATATGCAGTCCAATGTTTAGATCCATATGAAAGTGTGCCACGCACATTACATCTGTTTAACCTGTTATCAACTCCGACATATGTAGTCCAATGTTTAGATCCATATGAAAGTGTGCCACGCACATTACATCTGTTCAACCTGTTATCAACTCCGACATATGTAGTCCAATGTTTAGATCCATATGAAAGTGTGCCATGCACACAGCGCAGCTTTAATGAATCAGACCAGTTGTTGATATTGATAGTTTTGTATTGGCCTACGCTCTATTTTTAAGTTTACCAAATGTTTAAGCTGCTTTTCTGAGTAGGAAATGTATCGCCTCCTCAAATGATGGTGGTTTTGACCATGATAAATATATGTCAGTGATGATTGGTTGTTATAAGTATAAAATAAATGCAAAATATAATGTTCTCTTCGCTGACAACGTGAGTGCTTGATATGCTAATTCTTCCTAAATAGTCTTGCCATTGAGAAAACTGTATAACTAGTAACACGGCATGTTAATTATTATCTTGTGGTTTCTTGGTAAGTGATGTTGCATATGTGAAGTAAGACAATATCGCTGAATCTTATGTCACTAATGTGTGATCGCATCACGCTGTTTATCAATTATATATTTTTAAAACAATCAAACCCTAAAAAAATATAAATTCAAACATATCCGAATACAGTAGGTATCAACAACATTTACAACACACTGAGCGTTTGTAGAACCATGCAGTCACTACAACCAATAACTTCCATCAACTTTCTTTTTACCCAGCTTTGTCTTGTGATGTGCCCATAGTATTTTCATTTCCTCTGTAAGATACTGTTGATAAGTCAGATTCTTTTAATATTTAAAACTTTTGTTATATGTCATTCCCAAAGCAATCCTACTACACTAGTGTCAACACTCAAAGAAATTATACAAAACTGACGTCATTCTAACAACAAACGACCATTCTCGCAAAACTGAAAACGTCATTTATATTGGGTTATTCCATTCTAACAAGTGGCCTTATTGCTACGGATTGTAACATAAAGCTATAAACATTTCAGTGAATGATCTGAGGTCTGTGTTACTTACTAGATGACGTTTTACTTTAGCGTATTGAACCATTTGACGGGCAAAATTATACTCAAAAGGTTGTCTCTAACTGTAACTAATGTCTAACTTCCAAAGTAGGTGTTCTCCTAATTCTGTAACCCTAATTCACAACGTTTGTTGAAGGCTCGTTGTGTTGTGTTTTGTTCTTTCTGCCTTGTCACGTGGCTAAACCATTTTATCTGTTGTTTCCTTATATATTCTATGGTGGGGACTATTCCTAGATTTTTTCTCAGTTCTTCATTTCTGATCTTATCTCTCAGTCTGTTTCCTGTCATTCGTCTAACACATTTCATCTCTGTAGTTGTTATTTTTATTATTGTTCTTGCATCTAGGGTCCAGGTCTGGCATTGGTAGCACACGTTGGGATGACGATTGTATTGTATAGTGCTCGTTTTGCCTCCAGAGTTATTTCCTTGTTGGACAATAGTGGTGATAACTGTCCGATGATTTGACAAGCTTTGTTGCATCTTGATTCTATCTCTGCTGTTTGAGAATTATCGTTTGTCATTAGACTTCCTAGGTATTTGAATTCCTCTACTTGTTTTAGTTGTCTGCCATCTTTAGTTATGTTGATGTTCTGTTTATTTATCTTCGTTGGTAAACTCAAATGTACAAGGAACAATTCTAGGTTTAAAAGAAATATTTAATTCAGGGTTCATAATAATGTCAACATGACCGTCTCGACTATTTAAATGGGGCACACTTTTCTCCTGATAGAAATCTGTCGTGTCACATGACCGTCCCGACTATTTAAATGGGGCACACTTTTCTCCTGATAGAAATCTGTCGTGTCACATGACCGTCACGACTATTTAAATGGGGCACACTTTTCTCCTGATAGAAATCTGTCGTGTTGGAGAGTGGCAATTTTCACAACAGATCGATCCAGATACCAGTGAGCTAAATATTTTCCGTTTATCACACAACAACAAAAGATTGTTTTTATATTGATAAACAATTTCGGTATCACGCATTCATTCGTATGCGTTCATTAGCTAACATTATTTTTTTTTAAATTCCCCAGTTCCGCCATTTCTACGTTTATCTCAGAAGTAGTTTCCTGTCATATTTGTAACACTGGTGGCTTCCTACCTCTAAGTACTATTTCCTTGATGGACAGTTTAAGTGCTGTTGTACTGGACAGTTTAAGTGCTGTTGTACTGGACAGTTTAAGTGCTGTTGTAATGGACCATTTTCAATATTGGATTTCCAGATGAGTCTAGAATCAAGGGTGACTCTATCATGACAGAGCTAGTCGAAACACTGGGATGTGCAGTCGGTGACACGTGTTGAGAGAGGTGTCGCTGAAAGTGTTGCTAGTGATGTGACTGGTGTTTGATTACGACTAATTCTATACTCACTCCAACCTGACACACTCGTTATAATAGAGGTTAATACACTCGCAGAGTTTGTGGTGTCAGTACAGTAGACTTGTTCATGTACCTCGACACACACTCGATTGTGATGTCTCTTGTGCACTTGTAACATCGGTGGCACAAATGAAAAAAAGAGAAGTTTCTGCCGATGAGCATGTGCAAGATCATGTTGTCGACATGAGGGAGGTTGTATCTTCTTCTACCTTTCAGCTCCCTGTGGAGCATAGGTCTTTAACAAACACTTTCTAGGCCGTTCTGTTTCTTGCCATTCTTTTAAGATCAATCCATGTCTTCCCCATCATCTTCATCTCTGCTTCTGCCTGTCTTCTCCAATAATTTATTGGTCTTCCTCTTTGTCTTTTTTCCTTGGGGATTCCAAAAAAAGGCCTGTTGTGTAATACTCTCAGTTGGCTTTCGCTGTGTGTGTCCTATCCAGCGCCATCGACTTCGCTGTATCTCTTTATCCACTGGTATTTGACTGGTCTATCTATTGATCTTTCGAGCCTTAGCCGGCCCATAGGGCGTAGACCAAGATACTCCCTCTCTTATCTGAATTTTTGCTCTAGCAGTTTTCAATTCTTTTAAAGATATTTTATCAAATCTCGCCATTTGTCTCTGTTCTGTGCATGCAGCTCTATCTCATTGAGGGAGCCGATTTCTGCTGCTCTTGCTTCTCTCATCAATGTTATTCTCAGTGTCTCTCTGGGTCTTCCTCTTTTTCTCTTACCTGTTGTTTCCCATATGAGGGCTTGCTTTGCTATTCGGTTACTATCTCTTCTCATCACATGTCCAACATATGACCATCGTCTTTTCTTTATTACTGAAGATATTATGTGGTTGATTGGCGGTTTCTCTAATTTCCTCGTTTGTTTTGAATTCGTTCCACGCTATACCAAGTATTTTCCTTAGACATTTATTTTCGAATGCGTTCAACATTGTTTCTATATCTCTTGTTGTTTTCCAGCTTTCACACGCATACGTAAGGGTTGATAGTACATTTGATTTGAATAGTCTAAGTTTTGTGTTTGTACTGATGAGTTTTGATTTCCACAACTTTTTAAGGCTTCTGGAAGACATTGTGGTTTATCTATTCTGATTCTAATTTCTTTGCTTGTATCCCCTTCTCGATCAATGTGACTTCCAAGATAGATAAAGTGATCGATCTCTTTCACTGGTTTGTTTTCCATGTATATTTTGTCGTGTGTTGAATTAAACTTTTCATGACTTTAGTCTTTTCATGATTGATCTCAAGTCCAATTTTGCTGGCTATTGATGATAGTTCATTTGTGTTTTCCTGCATCTTTTTTATCTGGCTGCTGATGAGAACTATGTCATCAGCAAAGTCGAGGTCCTAAATGGTCTCCTTGAATCCATTCGATGCCTTTATTACCAGTGCAGCATTTCTTCATTATGAAGTCCATAACAACTCCAAATAACAAAGGCGATAAAATAAATCATTGTTTAACCTCAGTTTCTATTGGGAAACATTTGCTCAGTCCTTCCTCTGTTCGAACTGCACATGTGTAACCATCATACATGTCTTTAATAATATTTATTATTTTTTATGGTAAGCCATATTGCTTCAGAATTTTCCACAAAGAATCTCGATGAATACTGTCAAATGCTTTTTTGAAGTCGATGAAGTTATGTACACAAGGTTTTTGCTTTTCAATGTGTTCCTCCAATATAAGTCGTAGAGTGAAAATGTGGTCAAGGCAGCTTCTCCTTTTTCTAAACCCAGACTGTTCTTCACGCATTACTGTATCTATTGAATCCTTTATTCTATTTAGGATGATTTTGCAAAATAACTTTGAGGCAACTGACAAAAGTGTCACGCCTCTCCAGTTGTTACAATCTCTAAGATTACCCTTTTTGGAATCTTAACAATGATTCTTTTTTTCCATTTATGAGGCGTCTTCTCTGCTTTTCAAATGATGTTGAACATTTTCTGGGATGTATTAAATTATTGCTATCAATTGCCTTGAGGATCTCAGCTGTTAACTTATCCTCTCCAGCAGCCTTGTTATTGGCCATACGATTTAAGGTGGTTTCTATTTCGCTTAACGTGAAGTCATCTAAATTTACACCTAATTCTGCTGCTGGTGTTTCAGCTTCAAAATCTATTAAACTTTGGGGTAGTGGACGGTTAAGAATTTCTTTGAAGTGTTCCGCCCAACGGGCTTTTATGTCTGCGCTTGTTGTTAGCATTAATCCAGATTTATCTAGAATTGGTGTTCCACTGGATGTATAGGTGTTTGTCAGCATCTTTTGTACAGTATAGAGAGTTCTGCTGTCTCCTGTAATTGCAGCTGCCTCTGCTTTCTCTGCCAACATCCTCACAGGCAAAAGGGCAGCAAATCTACTGATAGAGACTTACAAAAACATTAGTAGAATAAACATTCCAATAGACAAACAGAAAGCTGCAAGAGAGGAAAACCAAGATTCAAAATACATGCCTTTAGCCCCAGAAGAGCATTAGACGACCATCTTTACCCCAACTGAATTAGATGTTGCCCTCAAAGGATTGAAGCTCAAAAGTTCTCCTGGTAAAGATGGAATCACCAACGAAATGCTCCTAAATCTGGGACAGAAAGCCAAGAGCCAACTTCTAAGGATAATAAATGCTAGCTGGAAGAGAGGTCATGAGCCGGCAATCTGGAAAGAAGCTATTATGGTGCCCATCCTCAAGCGTAGAAAAGACACACTAGACCCAAGTAGCTACAGATCAATTAGCTTACTGAGCTACCTGAGTAAACTCATGGAAAGGCTGGTTAACAGAAGACTTATGTGGCATTTGGAGACAAAACAACAAATCGTACCACAACAAAGTGGCTTCCGTCTAGCACAGATCAACTGAAGACCTGGTCACCTACACTGCACAGGAAATAGAGGATGCTCTACAAGAAAAGAAACACATACTGGCAGTGTGGGTCGACATGGAGAAGGCTTTTGATAGGGTTTGGCGAGAGGGTTTAAAGAACAAGCTTTTTAGACTTGGCATCCAGGGTCGTTTATTCAATTGGGTCTCTCAATACCTTCAGGATAGAACGGCCAGAGTACAAGTTCAAGGTCAACTAAGTAAGAAGGTCTCAATCGAACAAGGTGTCCCACAAGGCGGAGTCTTGTCCCCAACACTCTTTTTAATTTAATTCCAGAAAACGAATAAATATTATGAAAAAATTGACAGGAACGGACTGGAAAAGGGGGGGGGGGAGACAGCAATATCTCGAAAAGACTATACGTAGGAAGAGTCAGACCAGTTCTAGAGTATGGAGTCACAGCCTGGGCTATGGCTTCCAAATCACACCTTAGCAAAATTAACAGAACACAAAACCAAGCTGCCGGTATCATCACTGGTCCTATGAAATCTACGCCTATCAAGACTCTAGAAACAGTAACAGGTTTACAACGCTTAGATGACAGACGAGTCACTAAAGTATTGCAACAAGTGGAGAAATATAGAAGGTTCCTTAAACACCCCATGCACCAAAGAATAACTGGTTTCGGAATTGTACGACTAAAGAGGAGCAGCTTCGCTGCAATTACTGGAGACCCAGTACTTTCCCAAACAATATCGAAACCCTTGGGCCCATCTGATATGTCTCCTCATGGAAAACACAAAATACCAGAACTTAAGGAAAATATAACAAGAATAATGAAAAAAGGCACCCAATCAGACACAGAAAGAAAACACGTAGCAGAAAAACACATACACGATACCTAGCCACAGGACTCTTGGCCCCACATATACACAGATGGCTCTGTTACAAATGCCACCAGAAATGGACGGGGTGGTGTGTTCTTGACGCTGAATAACCAGGACGAGATCATCAAGTCAATAGCTACTGGGAAATTCTCAAACAACTTTAAAGCAGACATTGAGGCCCTCAGAGATGCTGCAACACTGGCTACTCAACACAAAAATAACATGCGCAATAAATTGATGATTCTGACTGATGCACTGTCAGTATTATCAGCTCTAAAATCCCCAAGAACAATGAACTAGAAGACTTGAGAACAACCCTGGACCAACTATGCAATAACTTCCAGAGAGTAGTCATTCAGTGGAAACCATCACACTGTAATATACACGGGAACGAACGCGCAGACAAATTAGCTGAAGAGGGAGGGAGATTACCACAAGAGAACCATCCGCTCAGTTATGATGAAGCCAAATCCATCCTCATGGGTCAGTTCCACGAAAAATGGAAACGAGAACACCCAATGCATAACGAGAGTAACGGATACCACCAATTATCAAGAGGGATCAAGTCATCATACTTCGCCTACGTACTGGCCACAATATAATGAGAAATCACATGTTCACCAAATTCAAAATAGGCACAACCAGCCTATGACACTGTATACTGGGCAATGTGACTACAAAACATGTTCTACAGGATTGCCCCCAGTACACAGACCTGAGAAGAGCAATGTGGTCCACGCCCACCTCCCTGGAAGAAAAACTATATGGGGCAATCGATTCGCTTAAACAGACAGCTGACTTCATGAGAGAGTCTGGAATCCTACTCTGATTGAGTCTTGATCGCATAGAGAGAGAGAGAGAGAGAGAGAGAGAGAGAGAGAGAAACAAAAGAAAAATTCGTAAAGGATATAAAAGGCACAGGTTAGTTTGGGTGATGTTTGGCCGGTGGCTAACTTGGGTCACCTGAGGTCAATGGTCAGTTTAAGTGAGTGGTCACTTTGGGTTACTTGAGGTCAGTAGTCAGCTTGGGTCATCGGTGGTCAGTTTAGGTCAGTGGTCAGTTTTCTGTCACCTGTGATCAGTTTGGGTCACCTGCGATCAGTGGTTAATTTGGGTTAGCGGTTAGTTTCGGTCACTTGTGGTTAATGTCAATTTGGGTTTGTTTGCGTCAGTGGTTAATTTGTGTGACCTGTGGACATTTTAGGTCGTTGGTAAGTTTGGGTCGCCTGTGGTCAGTGGTAAATTTGGGTCAGTGTGAGTCAATGGTCATTTTGGGTTATCTGTGATCTGTTTGATTTACTGGTCAGTTTGGGTTATCTGTGATCTGTTTGATTTACTGGTCAGTTTGGGTCATCTAAGGCTGATTTGTCCATCTTTTGATGTTACTCTTCCATATTAGTCTTGGTCTGCCTCTGCCACTTTTACCTTGTATTTTCCCCTCCAGGATTACTTTTAGTAGGCTATTGTGTCTTTTAACATGGCCCAAAAATCGCATTTGTCTTGTTTGAATTGTGCTTAGTAGTTCTCTTTTCATTGTTAGTTGTTTTAAGATTTCAT
This sequence comes from Megaustenia siamemsis, assembly GCA_032433765.1. Taxonomy (NCBI): domain Eukaryota; kingdom Metazoa; phylum Mollusca; class Gastropoda; order Stylommatophora; family Ariophantidae; genus Megaustenia; species Megaustenia siamemsis. The sequence continues at coordinate 188,368,050 of JAVIAB010000092.1, forward strand.
CGTTTGTTTTCTTTTCCTTCCATTCAATTCTACCTATTCTTCTGTAAATCCACATTTCAAAGGCTTCAATTTTCTGTTCTGTTTTCTCGTCTAATGTCCATGTTTCTGCACCATATAGGAATATTGAGAAGATGTAACATTTTGCTATTCTTAGTTTTAGCCCTGGTGTTATTTGTTTTGATGTTAGTATGTTCTTCATGGCATTAAAATTACTTTTTGCCATTCCTATTCTTTTGTTTATTTCAGTTGTACAGTTTCCATCACTGGTTATAGTATGTCCAAGGTAGTTGTAGTTCTGAACTGTCTCCAGGTCTAATCTTTCAATTTTGATATCCATTTGTGGGTTTTGAGTATTTCCTTTGTCTATGATCATAGTTTTAATCTTTTTGATATTCATATCTAGTCCATATTTTTTGCTTGCTTTTTATGTCTCTTAGCCACAGAAGAACAAACCCCGTGCTAGTTTATCATATATCATTACTCATATGCAGAGTTAAATCTATATTTACACAACACCACCCATATAACTCAGTCAATCTAACATTTTTTTTAAATAATAAAATAATTGCATTATTCCTACCCAACTAATAAGATACGATCCTTGTCCTAATGCTAAACTCTATCTGTGACGTCAATGTTCCTCAATAAAAACACTTGCGGAGTGTACTATATACCACTTCTACCGCATCTCCACATTGTATTATATAACACCACTAGCGTCACTCAAAAATGCTAATCGAAAGGAACCTATATTGCTACTTATGTAATTTTATTTATTTACAATTCAGCACTATGTTATTTCATTTATTTATAATTCAACGCTATGTACTTTCATTTATATACATTTCAGCCTATGTGATTTAATTAATTCCTAAACAATGAGCCGCTATGTGATTTCATTTATTTGAAATTCAGCGGTTCACACGACATTGCCCTATTAATGCAAATACATAGGATATTTACTAACATAAGATAATTCACAAACAGTGTAAATAGACTCTAGTTGCATCAGAAGCTTTTCAAATCATAGGACAGATGACATCACTGCTGTCTCACAAGGAAATAAAGCTATAGACAAAACAGACAATCTATATTAATAACTGACTTGTAAATGTTTCTGGACACGTCCATTCTGGCAAAGTGGACATGGCTATCAGTGGGATCAGGTATGTACCAGCAGGGCCTTGGAATATTGGCAGTCTGAAAGAGAGAAAGTACGTAATGCAAGACAAAATGTTTTATTACCATCCCTGGCTACCCCAGATATTCTGGATGACTTGGTCAAGTAATTTGCACACATTTCTGCACGTTTCTGCACATGCACGACATCCACACTCAGGTTACCATTTCCTTTTCACTTTGACCTCGGTCTGACACACAGGGAAGACATTTTTTATTAGTTTTACTTACATATCTGTGTGTGTGTGTTTTTGTGTTCCTGCGGAAGGCCTATTGAGCCGAAACGTCGTTTAATCTGTGTCTTCTACTTATCGCTTAAAGCTTCTAACATACCGTTTTTTCTATTTTTAATTTTTCCTCAATTAATGGTTCCAGCATTGCTTAAATCATAATGAGATTTTATATTCAATATTCATGCGTGTTTAGTATAAACTGAAATAAAATATTGACTCCACACCTTGTGGAATCCGCACTGAGCGTGAGGCCTTTATTCTCCAGTCCTATAAACACCCACCGAGCCCTCATTTCCTCCCTCCCCAGCGCTCGACAATCGTAGAAGCGTGATCAACACATAGATTGACAGCTTAGTTCAGCTTCCTGGGCTATGCCAACAAAAAAACTGAACAGTTCAAAAGACATCGATTTTTTACTGCTAAGCGTTCAAACTTTAAAGCTCTCATTGTTGAAACACGATTACCCAGTTATCTCAACATACCAACATTACCCAGTTACCTCAACATAACAACATTACCCAGTTATCTCAACATACCAACATTACCCAGTTACCTCAACATAACAACATTACCCAGTTATCTCAACATAACAACAGTACCCAGTTAGTTATCTCAACATAACAACATTACCCAGTTATTTCAACATAACGTTACCCAGTTATTTCAACATAACAATTTTACCCATTTATCTCAACATAACTATGTCACCCAGTTATCTCATGAGATTTGAGGTCTCGCCGGTGAGATCAACTTTTGTGTTGAGATCTCTCGATGTGGTTAAGAAGAAACTTAAATACTGATTGACGTTGCTCAAGTACAACGATGCTTATCTTGTACAAGAAAAGAATAAAAAATGTTTAAATAAGACATTAGCAAGCCCTTATTTTATAGCCATTATAATTTTGATAGAGAAGGTTGTAGGAACTCTACAAGGCTACTACTTCTAGCACACGTATGAAGACTGAGGCTGTGACAAGCCATTGCGTGACTTGTTAAGAGGCCAACAACACATGCGGTCATCTTGACTGACTCACAAAACGTGCTTCTCCGGGACTGACAAGGACACACTCCGCAGGGAGGGGGTATACTACTTGATCAGCCTAACTTGGATATATTATCCAGACACGCGGGAGTTAGTGGCAATGAGGTAGCCGACAGGTTGCTGGAGTTTACGATTGCACAAGAGACCTTAAAAATGGAGAAGTATGACATTGTGAGGGCATTCAAAGACCACCTCTCACAAGATGGTGACAAGGAAGTTTATACCATAAATCTATGTGTCCAAGGAAAGGTGGAACATGGCACCACGGAAAATGAAATCAGATAAAAGCATCCGCAGCGGAAAGACCACATCACGTTCAATCAGGACAGGAACAAATCAGTTTACGAGCACTTCGATAGTCGCTGGAAAGGGCGACAGAGCGTACATGGGAATGCACTGACTCATGTGACGACAGTCCGGACCAAAGATTAACGATTACAACGCCCAGTATCCAAAAGAAATAACTGAGATGGTTCATAATCGCCACCGCCAGCCAGCACAACAGATAAGCTTAGAGTCAAAGAATTACTTAGGGTACATTTGGTTATCACGTCATGATAATATTATAGTCCGTTTATCAAGTCGTGTGGCTAATTTGAAAACACAAATGTTGGAAAGTACATAACAGAATGTTATGATAATTATGGGATGGTCATATATGTTGTTAAACAAGCATTAACTCTTCAAAAATTGTACATTAGCAACAATTAATGAGATGAAATATTGTTTATTTGTTGTATATAAAATATTGTTTTTATGTTGAATATAAAATATTATTTCTATGTTGTATAAAAAATGTTGTATATTTGTTGTGTATAAAATGTTGTTATTTGTTGTATATAAAATATTGTTTATATGTTGAATATAAAATATTGTTTATATGTTGTATATAAAATGTTGTTTTTTTTTGTTGTATATAAAATGTTGTTTATTTGTTGTATATAAAATATTGTTTATATATTGAATGTAAAATATTCTTTATATGTTGTATATAAAATGTTGTTTATTTGTTGTATATAAAATATTCTTTACATGTTATGTATAAATTCCTGAGATCGTCATGTTGATTGATGTAAAAGGTGTAACATTAATTGTACAAATAATCTAGCATGTCAAGTTCCATAAACATATATTTACTGATGTAGTTAGCAGACGGTAAATGAGGTTTTCCAATCTCCCGTTCGCCGCTGCTAAAATGTCATGAGGACATTGACCTATACAGGTGATGATGTTTTGTGAAGTTTGACTTGCAAAGTGATTGCTTCAGTATGGCTCCATTTATTCGTTTTTCTTATACATTGTTGAAGGTAACGATAACTCAGTTGTCAGGGAAATGGAAACCTAGGACAAGAGGTCGAGATCGATTGACGGCTTCCAGGTTCACCCAGCCTTAAACACACACACACACACACACACACACACACACACACACACACACACACACACAACACCGAATGCCTTAAGCTCTCTACGTCACGACATGTTTTTTCCCCACACACTTTTATGAACAATAGCCTACATTAACTTTAGTAATTCAATACTACATTTTGATTGGCTACTATCATTCGCACAGCCAACTATGGTTCGCGGTTACAGAAAATGAAATTGGGAAACTCTCATTAGCGTGATGTTGTCAGCTTTACGAACAGGGATGATTATGGGTGGAGTAACGTCAGCCATATAAAGATCATATTGCTGAAAACGTCAGACTAGTTGGAGGTTTTCCGGGAATTTTCTGTCGGCCCGTAGGCCTTTGTAAATCTATATATGACTATGTCTCGGCTGAGGTTATCTCTTACAGGTTCCTTCAAAATGTATCGCCACCATTACGTCATAGACTGTTTCTGCTAAAAATACTTCACTGATCTCATTTAACTATTTCGCTACCTCTCGTCCTATGATTAGTTTTCTTTAGCATTTCTTGGCAGTTTATTATTTCTCCTAAATCGTTTTCTACATCAGTGATACTCAACCTCATCAAGGCCAGCTCCTTGTCGTGGGGATGGGGCTTAACAGTCACCAGGGACTGAAAACTAAGACTGGCCAGGCCTTCCTACACTCGAGCAAGACCTCAGTCTGCTCTAGCAAGTCAAGACTGGCCAGGCCTTCCTACACCCAAGCAAGACAACAGTCTGCTCTAGCAAGTTTAAGTGCTGAAGTCGGAGGCAACCAGCCAAAAGTCGCATTACAACAATCAAGATGCCACGCACTCACGCCAATGGGAAGTTCATGACTACACTGAATATAGTAGACTGAGAAAATCCATTGGCCCATAGATACAACACTACCGACAAAACTATACGGGCCACTGCAAGAATTACAAAAGACAGTAACATTTATACAGGAAACGACATTGCAGATAAAGACAATACTTTAGGGCCAACGAAAGATAGATATTGATACTCAAGAAAACATTTTGATATTTTATTGTTTTATCATGACTTTGTTGTACTTTATGAACACTTCGGTTTGGAATTTGTCCTTCTTTTTTTAAAGGCTTCTTTGATATGAAGAGGAATCCTAGTCAGCTACATATTATCTGTAGTCGTCTTTGATGTTATCTACTGTTAGTTATCTACACTTGTCATTAACAGTACTCTGCGGTGTGTCAATACCTATACTTTGATGATTGCATCTGTAACTACATATTTTACAGAACATTACCTGACCCCAAACGTGCTCATGGCAAAAGTGGAGAGACCAACTATGAAGAAGGAAGCACTCAGGATCTGTAATTTGATCTCCTCATCACGGTGACCACAGGTAAGCTCAGCAACAATTAGCGAAGTTGTCAGGGGCGAAGATATGGACAGTAAACTTTGCTGTGGGAAAACAAAATAACGTTTATTGCTGTCATCGAACATTCTAGAATTCTTGTTATGTGCTGCTCAATATTACATGTACATACCACATTCTGCAATTTGGAAGGCTAACAGAAAGAAAAGTGTGTATTAAGTGTACAAAAATGTTGCTATTGAAGCGCCGCCAGAAGACACGTGAATGTATGTAACACACGCTAGTTGTAAGGGCTGGGTAGTCTAAAGGTAGGATGTCAAGCTCAGGAAAGGAAGGACCTGAGTTCAAAACCTACCACAGGCGGTGGTGACTTTTCAAAAATAGGAAAAATTGATCCGTATTTTCTTTATGACGTCACCTTCCCCTGATCTCTTGAGCAGTGAGATCCGATGTTAACCATCTCGGATAACGAAGTTCCTTAAGCCTACATTGAGATAATTCCTGCGTAGCCACTCCACTTTAGATTATTATTTCGGTTTCCCATCTCTCTTCTTTCTATTTTTCGCACCGCCACGGTGTTCGCGCATCATGTCGATAATGGGCGTCGTTGCTGTTAATGTTGCAGATGGTGCCGTCCTCCGTGCACTCCAACAATCGGCTGCACAGGCGACGATAAATATCTGGAAATGTTCTCGAAAAAAATCATCTTCAAAAAGCTAACGGCGCGTCTTGAGATCAAAGGATTGTTGCCAAATACATTTGTAATATATAGGCTGTTCAGGGATGCTGCTGCTAATGTCTCCATCCTTTTACGAATGTTTGAAAGAGAAGGAGTCGGCACTAGCAGCCCTCGATCTTAATGACTCATTCAATCAAGTGGGCTACTCTTACACCTATTTAGTGAGACAGACTTTGACACACGCAACTGGGCTTATGGAGGTATTCAGGTCGTAATAAGGGAATACGTGGAAAAAGTATCGTCACCTCAGGGTCAGATCATCTTCACGGATGGTTCTGTATCCCCCGGAAAGCGCAGTGGTTGGGGTTTTGTGGCATACCAACATGGCAGAGAAGTGGCTAGGGAATCTGGCAAGTGTAGCATTACGGTGTCCATCATGAGAATGGAGATAGAAGCAGTAACGTCGAGGATAGCATGGTTGTTTAGACAAAACGTGGATCACGTAGTTTTGTTGACTGACTCGCAAAGAATGCTACAGAAGTATGACAGTGTCTGCTGCAGGAGCGGATGCAGCTCTTGGATGACTCTGAAGTGAGTGCGTTAACCTGGGTGTACTGTTATAATAGTATATGGACTGAGAGAACTTAAATTACATAATGGGAGATAATGATATAGCATGGGTTGGATAGCTTAGTCAGTACCGATTTCTCAACATGTTATAACAGTAGCATAAGAATAACACTCGCCAGTAGTTAGTGACAGAATAACATAGGCAATAGACAATTCCTTAGCTGTTACTGGAAAATATGTAGTGATGGAGGTAGCTGTACAGAATTGTTAGAAGAATAACAAGTTTCGAGAGAGTGGAATTTTCCCAGTTGTTACTGCAAGCGGTGAGAATGGTCACATGACTTGACCCGTCAACGTGTCCAGGAAATAGGTTGCCACACAAAGTCGGGCAGGTCAAGATGACCAGAGAGGTGAGAGTCATGGTAGCGTAGTTTTGGAACAAGTTAGTAAGGTCAACCAATGGCCAGGACGTTGCCTTGTTTTGACAATTTTGACACAAAGTTCAAATACAGGTTAAACTCGCGACAAATTATTGGTTGCGAGATAACTGCGCGAACCCTGCGCAAATAAATTATGCAAATGAGACATGGGTATTTACCATGATACATAAGAAGATTTTACCGATAATTTAGATAAGAAACTGAATCAGAAATGTAAACTAGACAAGATCAGATAAGTTAGTAGTCAGGAAGAAAAGAGAGCTTAGCAGAAAGAATAGCAGTTACTTAGAATCAGTTGTGAAGTGTTTACAAGTATAAGCAGAGGTTGTGCTCAAGAGACAATAGTATGAAATATAACGCAAGATGATTTGTAAATTAAAGTTATAATTATAGAAATCACAGGAAATAAGTACTAAGGGTTGACTCCATAAACAAGGGTGTTAACCTCGTGAGTACATCCAAATAAAGAATCCTCTCATTCGTCCAGAATATCGCTCTGTTTCGACCAAACTGGTCTACACTCTCAGTTCATAGTCTAGATAGTCATGTATATTTACTTCTGTCAAAGTAATTTGTTCAGTCCAAATATTGTAGTTTGTTGATGATATCTGCCCGATCCATTGGCTGTCTAACAGCTAATATTGCTGAAGCGGCCAGTCTGTCTGCTCTGTCGCAGCCCTCAACACCAGCATGACCCTGGACATACATAAAGGTGAAACAGTAAATCTTGGATTGATCCCAGCCATTGAAGACGAATTACTCGGACTTTACTTTGTGGGATCATGTTCATTGAGTCACTCAACGCGCGCGCGCACACACACACACACGAATGTGAACTGTACAACATATGTTAACTGTTAGCCGCATCAATGTCATGGTACTTGATGATGATGATGAAAATAGCATTAGACACTTAATGTTGTAACAGCGATCAGATGGATAATACTCCTCAATAAATGCGTACTTGCTATGTATCTTATGCTGCAATCGTATACTCCCACCGAATGTCAATATTGGTACTTCGCGTTTGCTTCTGGTTCGTCTTTTGGGTTCGAAAACGTCACACACATATTCCTTATATAATTGGCTTCACACACAAGTTTCTCATAACATAAGAATAGAATGCTCTATATACACAGTCCACTGAACAACATATGTTCTCAATACAAAATCCAGGCGTCGTGGATGACCGCTCATCAAAGTAGTGCCAAGGAGGTTTCTACCACCTCCTACTAATGTTAACTAATCTCACAACTCTGTCGCACACAATGTATTAATTACCTCTGTCCATTTCTCTGAACATGTTACACACAAGGTATTAATTACCTCTGTCCATTTCTCTGAACATGTTACACACAAGCTATGAATTACCTCTGTCCACTTCTCTGAACATGTTACACACAAGGTATCAATTACCTCTGTCCACTTCTCTGAACATGTTACACACAAGGTATCAATTACCTCTGTCCACTTCTCTGAACATGTTACACTAAGGTATCAATTACCTCTGTCCATTTATCTGAACATGTTACACACAAGGTATTAATTACCTCTGTCCATTTCTCTGAACATGTTACACACAAGGTAACAATCACCTCTGTCCATTTCTCTGAACATGTTACATACAAGGTATTAATTACCTCTGTCCATTTCTCTGAATATGTTACACCAAGGTATCAATCACCTCTGTCCACTTCTCTGAACATGTTACACACAAGGTATTAATTACCTCTGTCCATTTCTCTGAACATGCTACACACAAGGTATCAATCACCTCTGTCCACTTCTCTGAACATGTTACACACAAGCTATCAATTACCTCTGTCCACTTCTCTGAACATGTTACACACAAGCTATCAATTACCTCTGTCCACTTCTCTGAACATGTTACACACAAGGTATCAATTACCTCTGTCCACTTCTCTGAACATGTTACACACTTAGTAAACATCCTAATGTCCACATCAGAACTTCTATTGTGACCGTCTAGTATTCTGCCACACCAAAAACCACTACGGCTTTCGCCTTGTTGCTACTAAAAGTATCCCTTTAACGAACCAAAGACCACTACGGCTTTCGCCTTGTTGCTACTAAAAGTATCCCTTTAACGAACCAAAGACCACTACGGCTTTCGCCTTGTTGCTACTAAAAGTATCCCTTTAACGAACCAAAGACCACTACGGCTTTCGCCTTGTTGCTACTAAAAGTATCCCTTTAACGAACCAAAGACCACTACGGCTTTCGCCTTGTTGCTACTAAAAGTATCCCTTTAACGAACCAAAGACCACTACGGCTTTCGCCTTGTTGCTACTAAAAGTATCCCTTTAACGAACCAAAGACCACTACGGCTTTCGCCTTGTTGCTACTAAAAGTATCCCTTTAACGAACCAAAGACCACTACGGCTTTCGCCTTGTTGCTACTAAAAGTATCCCTTTAACGAACCAAAGACCACTACGGCTTTCGCCTTGTTGCTACTAAAAGTATCCCTTTAACGAACCAAAGACCACTACGGCTTTCGCCTTGTTGCTACTAAAAGTATCCCTTTAACGAACAAGTCTTCTAGTGGTGACCTCCTGCACTTCTCGGAGTCTCCCCAAATCTCTCAGTTCCCCACCCCCCTACTCTCCTAATCACTAATATAAAAGGTCCACGCACACTGGCGTGGCCCAACCTAGCTACTCCTTGGAGCTATATGTGACTTGCCTTTTCCATCTGTGCATCACCTTAAAAACCTCATGTCCAAATCAATGCCATCTCTCCACGTCCCATTCAGCCTCGATCCCACTTCACTCTCTGAACCTCAATCACTCTTCCTGTCTCCCACATCTTTCTTGATATTCCGAGATCTATCTACTTCTCAACTTTGCTCACCTGTCACTCTTAACCCGTGACCGCTCTCACCAACCCTCTTACTCCCAAACATCATGCACGACCCTTACTCGTGCCCTCCCCCACAGAGTCTCACTCCCTTCTTAGCACACCAAGATTATCTCCACCTTCTTACACCCTTATACTCCCTATTAAACGAACACACACACACAAACATACGAACACAAACGCACACACATGAGTACACTCTCGAGTCTCCAACCAATCAAAAGCCTTCCTCACTGTCATTATTCACAACATCAAGCTACTAATTATCTTTGTGCGGGGGTCGCTAACTTTGTGAACAATTTTCTGACATTGGATCAGTCAGTGAATCTCCAAGCACGCCGTTGATGACGTACCACAGAACCATCTGTGTAGACTAGCACGTCCATATCACTGCAGCTTTCAGAAATGAGGACATTCACTTCTGCGTTATCTGCAATCGGATTCTGTTTTCTGCATCATCTGAATCTTTAATTGTAACTACGTGTAGTTAACATCCTGTAGAAACTGTCTGGCAGATCACGCACTTGTGCATGTTCGTAGCCAATAAGAAAAGATAAAACCAGAAAGGAAGTTAGGATCACCTTGATTAAGGCACTTCAAGTGCCGAAACCTCAAGAGTAATAATAATAATAAAATGAAATGTGTCAATAAAAGTGAACATCTATTCTTCAAATGAAACATGGTGATGATGATAATTAAGGTAATGGACGTCTTAATGACAATGATATTAGAAATACTAGAAAAAAGAACCAATGATATAGACATGCCACATTGATTAACTCTTCGACTCTACGGCGCTAGGAGAGTCCACGAATTGAATGTGAGAACGTAGACAAGAACTGACAGAGCTAATCTTAACTATATTTCTGTCTGGGCATTTCTTCTCTCTTCTGCAATACATGGATATGTGCAGATACGTATATCCTGCAGGTACGCAAATATTTATGTTTATCCTTTCTCACAATTTTCATTCGTTTAACATTAACCCCTCAGTGCCCACACCAAACATGGTAGTCGTTTGTTTGTTTTTTTCCCAGTTCCTGGTTTAGACATTTCTTTCTCTTTTTCGCCTTTCTTGTGGACTATCGTGGCTAGCCTCATCGGTTACTTTAGACATGTTGCTTAGATTGTGTTGATTAGTCTAACGATCAAATGTTGCTTAGATTGTGTTGATTAGTCTAACGATCAAATGTTGCTAAGATTGTGTTGATTAGTCTAACGACCAAATGTTGCTTGGATTGTGTTGATTAGTCTAACGATCAAATGTTGCTTAGATTGTGTTGATTAGGCTAACGATCAAATGTTGCTTAGATTGTGTTGATTAGACTAACGATAAAAAGTTGCTTAGATTGTGTTGATTGGTCTAACGATCAAATGTTACTTAGATTGTGTTGATTAGTCTAACGATCAAATGTAGCTTAGATTGTGTTGATTAGACTAACGATCAAATGTTGCTTAGATTGTGTTGATTAGACTAACGATCAAAAGTTGCTTAGACTGTGTTGATTAGTCTAACGATCAAATGTTGCTTAGATTGTGTTGATTAGACTAACGATCAAAAGTTGCTTAGATTGTGTTGATTAGACTAACGATCAAATGTTGCCGAACTTTCAAACCATCTCCATTGAAGACTGTGATTCTGAACAAGGGAGACAAACGGAGACCACTAAATGACTGACAACAGCGTGATGACTCAACCACAAGCAGGAGTCAACACAAATTCGGTAGTACTACACTCGGCACTAGCAGTAATGATGACTGAATGGATATATAAGAAACGTGTTTCACCTGTGAATCGTTGTTATCTTTGCTATGTAAACACATTGATATTTTATTTTAAGAGAACTCAGCCTCTTTGTGGCTGCCTCAAGTACAGTAACCAACGAATAGCTAGTCTTACCTGAAGAGCAAACAATAAAAGCAGATGTGGAGGTGGGCTGTTCGATATCCTGTACATAAGGGGCTTGACTTTCTCTTCCTCAATGACGACATCTGTCTCCTCCTGTTTGATCTCACCTTCGTGGTTGTCGATGTGAAGCCTAACTCCAGGGATGGATTCATTTGATAAGAGCCTGGTAGATACGTTCCCGTTGGAGTCATCGGGGTGATCCTTCAGGTGCGCTGTGTCGTCAGTAGAAGTCGCTTCCTTGAAAGTGATGTCATCTAGTGACTTGTCTGTATTCTTCATTGTGAATTAAAAGTCTCAAACATTTAGTATATCATTTTGATAAACGATCCCTTTCTTTTAAAACTTATAACTCTAGAACCTCCAGACAGACACTTATCGTTGTTACTATAATTTGTGTCTACCCAAATGTCCTCAACAGCGCATCACCAGGACTGAGAGCTACTAAACTTACAATTCATCTGTTTGGAGTTTTCCCAGACCAAAAATATAACCCCTCTCTGTATCTGTGCCAGGTAATAGGTCCAGTTCCGTGTCAAGAGATTGGTCTTGGTAATGAAGAGAACATAACCTTCAACCAGCAGCAGTAGCCAGGCACAACGGGAACAAATTAACTATTATTAGTTTATGCTTATAGTGTCGTGCGTATCACGACAATGTTCTCATAATTTGATAAAGCAGCAAAGCTAATTTCAGTTTGACAGTGTTTTAATTCTTTGTATTCTTGTAGCATAAAGATGTTGTTTTCACCTGGACAGATCAAGCTTACGTCTGTAGCTGCTGATGACGATATGGTGTCCTGTAGTTCCCAGTAGACAACAAATTTAGCGCCATCATTTGTGAGACTTTCTTATTTACGACCGAGTTGAATGGCACGATGTAATGCTGACAACACACAGAACAACAATTGCGCCGGTCTTAAAACCAGTTAAAGACACCACATCCTCCACAAACCGCATGACCTAGCGGTTTGTCAAATATATCTTTTGTTTGACAACATGAGTATAAAGATGACACAGAAGTATTGAGAATGAAATAGAGAAAGCTAATTGCTCGTACACAGGCGCCAGTAATGTAGTAGGTTGTAAAGATATGTAAATTAGATGTCATGTTTGCTTGCCGAAGTGTACGACGGCGTGAGGCAGACCGGGTTGGGATTGTACTCATTCATTGTTTCGTGTTTATAAGAGATTTGAGATCATTTGTTTGAGTTTGTTACATTCGATCAGTTAACATCCATGGTTCCGTACTTACACTAAATGTACCAAGAGGTAATTAAAAATAGTAGTAGTAGTAGTAGTAGTTATAGTGGTATTAAAAGTAATTGTAGTAATATTTGTAACAGTTACAGTAGTAGTGGTAGTTAAAATAATATTATTAGTTGTATTAGCAGCGCGGTAGTAGTGGTAGTTAAATTAATATTACTAGTTGTATTAGCAGCGCGGTAGTAGTGGTAGTTAAATTAATATTACTAGTTGTATTAGCAGCGCGGTAGTAGTGGTAGTTAAAATAATATTACCAGTTGTATTATCAGCGCGGTAGTAGTGGTAGTCAAATTAATATTACCAGTTGTATTATCAGCGCGGTAGTAGTGGCAGTTAAATTAATATTACCAGTTGTATTATCAGCGCGGTAGTAGTGGTAGATATGAACGTTACCATGTTATATGGATTGGTGTAGAAGTATCAGGCAATAGTCTAATTAATAGGTAGAAAAAAGGGGGAAATAACACATTTCCCTAGAAACTAGCAAAGAAAAGATTTATGTTACTTTTGACATCCTTTTGGTTTCAATTATTTAATAAATTACTTTAATTTACACTTTTAAGTAGTTTATTTAATTTTTTAAGTACTTATTATATAATAATTTTGTCCCTGCCACTTTAACCAGAAATTAATAAATTGGGTATATGTTATGGCTATTGAACACAGGGGCCCCGATGAGCTGCTGCATAATAGAGCACAGCATGCATCACGTGTTACATGTCTGTGACTGCCAACGAGTTGCTGTTAACCACATTCAAGTTAACGGCACATTCGTCACAGGACTACGGGGTGATAAGAACATTTCGCGAACATTTGAAATCATCAGTTTGAAACAAGAACACGGAGATCATCGATATAAACATGTTCGATGTTTCAGAAATTTTAATGGAAGTATAATTCTGTACATCTTTGTCCCATCTATTGTTGTCAAAACAGACTAACAGAACACTGTGTTCCCTGTAGTGGTGGCTCTTGTTGATATAGAGGACCCAGTGTTACAGTACCTGTGGGATGTACTAGTAGTTTCCCACGTATTGTCTGGGATAGACGAACTCCAAATCCTCCAGTAAGAGCTGGGAATGTCAAGAAAGCCATTACCCGTCACATCAATGGGTATAAAAAAGCACCCTGCTCGTATCAACTCATGTCATTACATCAACAACAACATTATTGTCCTCAACAACAACAAAATATTAAATCCACCTATTGTTTATTTTCCCGACCGTTTATTACACAATCAGAGAAATATGAAATTATCCGAATGTTTTATCGAAGAACATTATTATATTTCATTTGATTCACAATCTTCTCTTTGAGCATTCACTCGTCAAGAGCAAGGATTTTTGTATTGGAGTTCAGTTTATGAATTGATCTTATCTAGATCAGATCATTTGTTTGTGATCACTTCAGCAAGTCCGGCAGGTCTGCTGATTGCCTACAATAGTCATGCCTTTTTTCATGGTCTCATGCCCCAGAACTCTGTTCTTCACGTGAAACATAAACATTCATATTGACATGTCAGCCGTAGTTTTGTGAGTCACCGAATACAGCATTATCATGTTACATGTATGGAAAAAGACGCTTGGACTGCCATTCTGGATAGTTTTTGTTGTGCAGTCCCAGCTGATGGTTGTGGACCAATCGTGCTACCTGCGTCATTGAAGGATGTATGCGTGACGCCAGTGATGCTATTTCAGTTTAACAAATAATAGATATCGATATCATAGCTGGCAAACTCGACTGTTGATTTTGTTACATGAGATTCGTGTTGTTTTCACTGAACCACAAAAGTTGTATACATAATTTTTAAAAAGACAGATTTATCACACAATGCGCAATTTGCATAGTCTAACATTGGTTTGATATATTTGGAAATATTAACTTTGGTGACTTCGTTATGAGAAGTCGTGGCCTGAATTTAACTTAGTAAAACAGATCGTGACATTTTTTTAAATTATAATTTTTATGTTGGAACACAGAGCCCATTCAATAATGAAGGCAATGCATCCTTAAGTGTGAATAATTGTTCTTTTTGGACAATGTCATTAACGTTTATCTGGAACGTGTGCATAACATCACGATCTATACACGGTTTCTGGTGTCTTTCTCTGATGCGACATTCTGTAGAGACGAGCTCGTGTGTTTGCAGGCAGGGAAAATGTCCAGAAATGTTGTCCTGAAAGCAGAGCTCATGGTCAAAAAGACGACAAAATTTGAGGACGAGTTCACAAAGTCAAAAACATAAACTATTACCACACAGATGGCGAAGATATTTGAATATTTTCTTATAATGTAGTACTCTGGTTCTATAAGCTTAGCCACTTGATGAGCGATTCTGGGGATTAAGTTCACGATAAATATGAGGATGATTACTAGGAGCATCTTGACAACTTTCCTATTTCTTCTTGACAGATTGGCGGAATGTTCATTCTCTCTAGTATTAGTTTGCACTGATCGAAATTTACCAGAATTGTGCAAGTTGTAAGTGATGATAATAGTAGAAGCCACAATTATAACTAAACTTAAAACGGGGTTGATGATGCCAGTCCAATGATAGTATTTCATCACGACTTCGCCGTGTTTGTGGTAAAACTGACTGTATATGAATACAGCCACGGTTGCATTCAACTGTCTGTTCATCACGTAGACAACATCGTAGATAAAGAACATGACAACGAACATGGCGGAGACAACGACGGAGATAGCCAACATGACACACGTAGTCAGTTGGGGAGTTATGATTGTTTTAACGTGTAGCGGAACGCTGACGCACAGAGCTCGCTCAACGGAAATGTAGGCTGCCACAGGATAGGACACGTAATTGGACAATGTCTGGAAGTAGGCCACCTTGGAGACCATCACAGTGTCCCAAATGATCATGAACGCGGGGTCGTGGAACCAGAGCGGGATATTTGCTCTCATGATGACACCACATAGACCCTTTAGAAGATCCCAGCACACAAGGGTGAGCAGGGATACGTTTACGCTGTCCCTGAGACCTTGTTTCACGAAGACTGCAAAGTTGAGACAGTTAGTCACTACACAGACAAGAGAAATAAGCCCACAAGCGATGTTGTCAAAATACTTCACCGTGTTGTCAGAATGTGCCTGCACGCCTCCTGGTGATTGTTGCGTGTTGTAAAAATGCACACTTTCCATAGTTGAACCTGTTGCCTCTCCTTCTGTTGGAATTGCCATGACACTTCTAGAAGCTGTCGGTCCCAATGCAGATCGATGTCACAAATAGTGTAATGTATCTTTAGTTTGTCCAAAACTTGCTATCTGATCTGAAAAGGGGCACAATTTTAGAAATTCAGTCTTAACGATTACAAGTCTATGGATAAATAGCACAACTGTGAAGTTAACATTTGTTGACGGAACATCAGCAATAAAAAGATACTCTCTCTTATTTTAGTTATCATCTCATTTCACACAACGAATTCTCTCCTCTTCATCGTAAGTCCGACTTCAAGTAAAGTGACGTTAAACGGACGTAGATGCATTGTGTAGCATTATTGGCGAGATATTTTGTTAGTACCGTGTTACATTATTTATTAAATAATTACGTGCTGGAGCGTGTTACATTCCCTATTATATACTTACATGCTGGAGCGTATTACATTATTTATTATATCCTTACATGCTGGAGCGTGTTACATTCCCTGTTATATCCTTACATGCTGGAGCGTGTTACATTATTTATTATATCCTTACATGCTGGAGCCTGTTACATTATTTATTATATCTTTACATGCTGGAGCGAGTTATATTATTTATTATATCATTACATGCTGGAACGTGTTACATTATTTATTATATCCTTACATGTTGGAGCGTGTTACATTATTAATTATATCCTTACATGCTAGAGCGTGTTACATTAATTATTATATCATTACATGCTGGTGCTGGATTTGCTTGACGCAAGTTATTTACAAGTTACTCATTAATGTGAACTTCTTCGTCATCCGCAGTTTCATCTCTTTAGGGAATTTACACCGTGTTTTAATCGTCGTGGGCTGCATTCACCAGAGTAATCAGTAATCTAAAGGGCGCGACATTGTATTGTTGTGTGTGCGACATTGTTGTGTGTGCTACGTCATCGTAATGGCTGATCGTGTGCCCCTAGGTCGGCCGTGCGCTAGTCTTGCGGTCTGTTGTTTGATGTGCGACGGGGGTAATCTGACGACTAACTGGGTTTTTATATGTCGGAATTGGAGTCAACAACGATGGCATAACATCATCAAGCGCTATACATTAAAAAAATGACGATCATCATTTTCAGGAGGACGTGAACTCCCGGTATATGGTGGATAGGCGGCAGGAATCATTGAAGGCTATGCATGAAAAGTGTTCCTTGTTGCAGTTTCCTAATATTCCAAGTCCGGCTTGTTGCAGGAGCTACTGAGTTAAGTGCTCTGTGCACACCGTGAGCTGTGTGTCTCATCCGTTTTGATCATGTTTCGATATTCCAATTGTTTACGATGAATGATGATAGCGTATGACAGGGAACAGTTGGCTGTGTCTACTTTCTGCGCGGTTTCGCTTTATGTCTTTTGGCGTGTGCTGAGACTGCTACGATGGAGACTACAGTTATCTTTCTTTGTTTGGGAGATGAGATATTAATTCGGATGATTACGCTGGCCCGGGCGGTTGAGCAATTATGGATTTTAATTCGTTTGCAGTGATACCGGGGCCTTCCATAACCAAATGCTGGAGCATGTTACATTATTTATTATATCCTTATTTGCTGGAGTGTGTTGTATTTCTTATTATATTCTTACTTGCTGGAGCGTGCTGTATTTCTTATTATATCTTTACTTGCTGGAGCGTGTTGTATTTCTTATTATATCCTTACTTGCTGGAGCGTGTTGCTTGTGTTGTATTTCTTATTATATTCTTACTTGCTGGAGTGTGTTGTACTTCTTATTATATCCTTACTTGCTGGAGTGTGTTGTACTTATTATATCCTTAAACTTCCGTTCAATATTATGTAATTCGGATGATTCCACTGGCACGGACGGTTGAGCAATTATGGATTTTAATTCGTTTGCAGTGATACCGGGGCCTTCCATAACCAATAACCAATTATATCCTTATTTGCTGGAGCGTGTTGCACTTATTATATCCTTACTTGCTGGAGCGTATTGCACTTATTATATCCTTACTTGCTGGAGCGTGTTGCACTTATTATATCCTTACTTGCTGGAGTGTGTTGCACTTATTATATCCTTACTTGCTGGAGCGTGTTGCACTTATTATATCCTTACTTGCTGGGGCGTGTTACATCCCTTATTATATCTTAACTTGCTGGGG
Source organism: Megaustenia siamemsis (assembly GCA_032433765.1). Lineage (NCBI taxonomy): Eukaryota > Metazoa > Mollusca > Gastropoda > Stylommatophora > Ariophantidae > Megaustenia > Megaustenia siamemsis. Next base: position 188,386,294 of record JAVIAB010000092.1, read on the forward strand.
CGTGTTACAATCCTTATTATATCTTTACTTGCTGGGGTGTGTTACAATCCTTATTATATCCTTACTTGCTGGGGCGTGTTACATCCCTTATTATATCCTTACTTGCTGGGTCGTGTTACACCCCTTATTATATCCTTACTTGCTGGGGCGTGTTACATCACTTATTATATCCTTACTTGCTGGGGCGTGTTACATCCTTTATTATATCCTTACTTGATGGGGCGTGTTACAATCCTTATTATATCCTTACTTGCTGGGGTTTTACAACCCTTATTATATCCTTACTTGCTGGGGCATGTTACATCCCTTATTATATCCTTACTTGCTGGGGCGTGTTACATCCCTTATTATATCCTTACTTGCTGGGGCGTGTTACAATCCTTATTATATCCTTACTTTCTGGGGCGTGTTACATCCCTTATTATATCCTTACTTGCTGGGGCGTGTTACATCTCTTATTATATCCTTACTTGATGGGGCGTGCTACATCCCTTATTATATCTTGACTTGATGGGGCGTGTTACATCCCTTATTATATCCTTACTTGCTGGGGCGTGTTACATTTGTTATTATATCTTGACCTGATGGGGCGTGTTACATCCCTTAGTATATCTTGACTCGATGGGGCGTGTTACATCCTTTATTATCTTGACTTGATGACGCGTGTTACATCCCTTATTATATCCTTACTTGCTGGGGCGTGTTACATCCCTTATTATATCCTTACTTGCTGGGGCGTGTTACATTCCTTATTATATCCTTACTTGATGGGGCGTGTTACATCCCTTATTATATCTTGACTTGATGGGGCGTGTTACATCCCTTATTATATCCTTACTTGGAGGCGAAGGCGCCCTCCCCCCAGCACCAGAGCTGGAAGTTGTCAGTGAATCATAGCTGATGGCTTGCGCCAGGATCGGTGAACCAAAGCCATCCAAACTCTGCAACACCTCTCCGCGGTGCCTCCAGCAACAGACTAACCTGTCTAGTCTGGCCAAGCGAGCAGGGACCGAAGAGGGAAGACAAACCCGGTACTCAAAAATGTCGGCTGAAGTCGGATGTGTTGGGCCGAAAGGCGCAGATATCACAGTGTTACACTGCAAACTTCAACACAACGTAACTACGTCCACTTAACGTCCTTTTAAGGGCGGATGACGAGGAGGAAGTCTACGGTTCGTATCCGCTAGAATACCTCAAATCATCGGGCGACCGCATCCATCCATCCATCCATCCATATCCTTACTTGCTGGAGCGTGTTGCACTTATTATATCCTTACTTGCTGGGGCGTGTTACATCCCTTATTATATCCTTACTTGCTGGGGCGTGTTGCACTTATTATATCCTTACTTGCTGGAGCGTGTTGCACTTATTATATCCTTACTTGCTGGGGCGTGTTGCACTTATTATATCCTTACTTGCTGGAGCGTGTTGCACTTATTATATCCTTACTTGCTGGGGCGTGTTACATCCCTTATTATATCCTTACTTGCTGGGGCGTGTTACATCCCTTATTATATCCTTACTTGCTGGGGCGTGTTGCACTTATTATATCCTTACTTGCTGGAGCGTGTTGCACTTATTATATCCTTACTTGCTGGGGCGTGTTGCACTTATTATATCCTTACTTGCTGGAGCGTGTTGCACTTATTATATCCTTACTTGCTGGGGCGTGTTACATCCCTTATTATATCTTGACTTGCTGGGGCGTGTTACAATCCTTATTATATCTTTACTTGCTGGGGTGTGTTACAATCCTTATTATAACTTACTTGCTGGGGCGCGTTAGATCCCTTATTATATCCTTACTTGATGGGGCATGTTGCATCCCTTATTATATCCTTACTTGATGGGGCGTGTTACATCGCTTATTATATCCTTACTTGATAGGGCGTGTTACATCCCTTATTATATCCTTACTTGCTGGGGCGTGTTACATCTCTTATTATATCCTTACTTGCTGGGGCGTGTTACATCCCTTATTATATCCTTACTTGCTGGGGCGTGTTACATCCCTTATTATATCCTTACTTGCTGGGGCGTGTTACATCCCTTATTATATCCTTACTTGCTGGGGCGTGTTACATCCCTTATTATATCCTTACTTTCTGGGGCGTGTTACATCCCTTATTATATCTTGACTTGCTGGGGCGTGTTACATCCCTTATTATATCCTTACTTGCTGGGGCGTGTTACATCCCTTATTATATCCTTACTTGATGGGGCGTGTTACATCCCTTATTATATCCTTACTTGCTGGGGCGTGTTACATCCCTTATTATATCCTTACTTGCTGGGGCGTGTTACATCCCTTATTATATCCTTACTTGATGGGGCGTGTTACATCCCTTATTATATCCTTACTTGCTGGGGCGTGTTACATCCCTTATTATATCCTTACTTGCTGGGGCGTGTTACATCCCTTATTATATCCTTACTTGCTGGGGCGTGTTACATCCTTTATTATATCCTTACTTGCTGGGGCGTGTTACATCCCTTATTATATCCTTACTTGCTGGGGCGTGTTACATCCCTTATTATATCCTTACTTGCTGGGGCGTGTTACATCCCTTATTATATCCTTACTTGCTAGGGCGTGTTACATCCCTTATTATATCCTTACTTGCTGGGGCGTGTTACATCCCTTATTATATCCTTACTTGCTGGGGCGTGTTACATCCCTTATTATATCCTTACTTGCTGGGGCGTGTTACATCCCTTATTATATCCTTACTTGCTGGGGCGTGTTACATCACTTATTATATCCTTACTTGCTAGGGCGTGTTACATCCCTTATTATATCCTTACTTGCTGGGGCGTGTTACATCCCTTATTATATCCTTACTTGCTGGGGCGTGTTACATCCCTTATTATATCCTTACTTGCTGGGGAGTGTTACATCCCTTATTATATCCTTACTTGATGGGGCGTGTTACATCCCTTATTATATCCTTACTTGCTGGGGCGTGTTACATCCCTTATTATATCCTTACTTGCTGGGGCGTGTTACATCCCTTATTATATCCTTACTTGCTGGGGCGTGTTACATCCCTTATTATATCCTTACTTGCTGGGGCGTGTTACATCCCTTATTATATCTTGACTTGCTATGGCGTGTTACATCCCTTATTATATCTTGACTTGCTGGGGCGTGTTACATCCCTTATTATATCCTTACTTGCTGGGGCGTGTTACATCCCTTATTATATCCTTACTTGCTGGGGCGTGTTACATCCCTTATTATATCCTTACTTGCTGGGGCGTGCTACATCCCTTATTATATCCTTACTTGCTGGGGCGTGTTACATCCCTTATTATATCTTGACTTGCTAGGGCGTGTTACATCCCTTATTATATCTTGACTTGCTGGGGCGTGTTACATCCCTTATTATATCCTTACTTGCTGGGGCGTGTTACATCCCTTATTATATCCTTACTTGCTGGGGCGTGTTACATCCCTTATTATATCCTTACTTGCTGGGGCGTGTTACATCCCTTATTATATCCTTACTTGCTGGGGCGTGTTACATCCCTTATTATATCCTTACTTGCTGGGGCGTGTTACATCCCTTATTATATCCTTACTTGCTGGGGCGTGTTACATCCCTTATTATATCCTTACTTGCTGGGGCGTGTTACATCCCTTATTATATCCTTACTTGCTGGGGCGTGTTACATCCCTTATTATATCCTTACTTGCTGGGGCGTGTTACATCCCTTATTATATCCTTACTTGCTCGGGCGTGTTACATCCCTTATTATATCCTTACTTGCTGGGGCGTGTTACATCCCTTATTATATCCTTACTTGCTGGGGCGTGTTACATCCCTTATTATATCCTTACTTGCTGGGGCGTGTTACATCCCTTATTATATCCTTACTTGCTGGGGCGTGTTACATCCCTTATTATATCTTGACTTGCTGGGGCGTGTTACATCCCTTATTATATCTTGACTTGCTGGGGCGTGTTACATCTCTTATTATATCTTGACTTGCTATGGCGTGTTACATCCCTTATTATATCTTGACTTGCTTGGGCGTGTTACATCCCTTATTATATCCTTACTTGCTGGGGCGTGTTACATCCCTTATTATATCCTTACTTGCTGGGGCGTGTTACATCCCTTATTATATCCTTACTTGCTGGGGCGTGTTACATCCCTTATTATATCCTTACTTGCTGGGGCGTGTTACATCCCTTATTATATCTTGACTTGCTAGGGCGTGTTACATCCCTTATTATATCTTGACTTGCTGGGGCGTGCTACATCCCTTATTATATCCTTACTTGCTATGGCGTGTTACATCCCTTATTATATCTTGACTTGCTGGTGCGTGTTACATCCCTTATTATATCCTTACTTGCTGGGGCGTGTTACATCCCTTATTATATCCTTACTTGCTGGGGCGTGTTACATCCATTATTATATCCTTACTTGCTGGGGCGTGTTACATCCCTTATTATATCCTTACTTGCTGGGGCGTGTTACATCCCTTATTATATCTTGACTTGCTAGGGCGTGTTACATCCCTTATTATATCTTGACTTGCTGGGGCGTGCTACACCCCTTATTATATCCTTACTTGCTGGGGCGTGTTACATCCCTTATTATATCCTTACTTGGAGGCGAAGGCGCGCCCCCCCCCCCCCCAGCACCAGAGCTGGAAGTCATCAGTGACTCATAACTGATGGCTTGCGCCAGGATCGGTGAACCAGAAACATCCAGACCCTGCTACACCTCTTCGTGGTACCTCTAGAAACAGACTAACCTGTCTAGTCTGGCCAAGCGAGCAGGGATCGAAGTGGGAAGACGAACCCGGTACACAAAAAAGCGTCGGCTGAAATCGGATGTGTTGGGCCGAAAGGCGCAGATATCACAGTGTTTCACTGCAAACTGCAACACAACGTAACTACGTCCACTTAACGTCCTTTTAAGGGCGGATGACGAGGAGGAAGTCTACGGTTCGTATCCGTTAGAATACCTCAAATCATCGGACGAACGCATCATCATCATCATCATCATCAAATCCTTACTTGCTGGGGCGTGTTACATCCCTTATTATATCCTTACTTGCTGGGGCGTGTTACATCCCTTATTATATCCTGACTTGCTGGTGCGTGTTACATCCCTTATTATATCCTTACTTGCTGGGGCGTGTTACATCCCTTATTATATCTTGACTTGCTGGGGCGTGTTACATCCCTTATTATATCCTTACTTGCTGGGGCGTGTTACATCCCTTATTATATCCTTACTTGCTGGGGCGTGTTACATCCCTTATTATATCCTTACTTGATGGGGCGTGTTACATCCCTTATTATATCTTGACTTGCTGGGGCGTGTTACATCCCTTATTATATCCTTACTTGATGTGGCGTGTTACATCCCTTATTATATCCTTACTTGCTGGGGCGTGTTACATCCCTTATTATATCCTTACTTGCTGGGGCGTGTTACATCCCTTATTATATCCTTACTTGATGGGGCGTGTTACATCCCTTATTATATCCTTACTTGCTGGGGCGTGTTACATCCCTTATTATATCCTTACTTGATGGGGCGTGTTACATCCCTTATTATATCCTTACTTGCTGGGGCGTGTTACATCCCTTATTATATCCTTACTTGCTAGACCGCACAAATTAGTCTTCTTTCACTGGGAGGTGTTAGTTCGGGATTCTCTGTTCTTCGCCGATCCTGAAGCATTCGGTCAATATGAGTCGCCCCTTGATCCCAGTCCAGTTGCTAGTGGGCTTTTGTACTTTAATTATGCTCTACAATGTGTCAGTCCGTGGATTCAAATGTATGGACATCTTTGTGCGAAAGTTCATATAATGATCGCATATATTGTGATATAATAATATAGTATATTAATCATATAATGACTCAGTAATATAACGATTGTACTAACAAACAACATAATACAGTGATCGTACTAACAAACAACATAATATAACGATCGCACTAACACCTATGTTGTCCTTAATTAAAACAGAAGTGCCCCTAATTGCGGTGCCTACTGAAGTTAACAATGTATTGTTACTCTAGAGAACGACATACACTTCCTATAGACAGTGACTTTCAGTAATGGATGTTCATTTCGAGGTAGAAGACGATAGACACAGAAGAACATAAACACAGGATTGTATGTTTAAGCTTACCTAAACTGGCAGTGAACTTGGGCAAGGAGATCGCTGCAACGCGAGAGTTCTCTAGATCCAGTAACTCTGACTCAGCTTCCAATAATAAATGTTGTACTGGCCAGCACAGCAACCAGAAATAGTCTCGTGCTGTTCTAACATTGCTATTGTGACTTTTCGTTTTTTTTTCCCCCTCATTCTTTTCGATATTTTCATGTTTAACTAACGCACGATTTTGGCATTACGACTTTGACATTGCAATTTCCCTAAATCATTTTATAGGCAATGATCCTTAATATGGTACTTTGGGCACAAGATATTGTAGTGAAGAAAAGCAAAAATAAAGGACTCAGCCTCAATAGCTAAAAGACAAAAGTAATGGTAACTACAAATAAAAAAGCAGCATCGCAAAGCACATTAAAGACATGTGGTGCAATATGAAAACAGGTAAATTAATTGTAATATCTGGGAACAATGATGTACTGATGTACTCAGATGGTAGATGTACAATAGAGGTGAGATGCAAAATGGCTCAGGCTAAATCAGCTTTAAAAAAATTGAGGAAGATACTGTGCAATTTATTTTTGACAATGGACACAAGAAAAAAAGTTTTTAAATGTTATGTAGAACCAGTCTTAACATCTGGAAGTCAATCATAGACAATAGGACAAAAGACAAAAAAATCACTGGAGGCTGTAGAATTGTGGTTTTACAGAAGAATGTTGAGAATACCATAGACGGCTAAGAAGAGTAATGAAAACGTTCTGAAAGAGGCCAAAGCAAAAAGAGAGCTAATTTCCAAAATGAGGAAGAAACAATAATCTTGTTTGGCCATGCAATGAGAAGGGAACAGTTGGCATATATATTGTGACAACTGGAAAAATCGAGGGAGAGAAAATGTACTATACAGCTTAAGAAAATGACTTGGCAGAAGGTCAACAATAGAAATGATAACTAACAGTCAATATCGAGAGTTATGGAGAGTTATGGTTACCTAAGCCAGCAGGCATGGTACTTAATGATGATGATGGACACATGGTTGGCTTGTTTCGTTACATTCCTTCAATTATTAATGTGGGTGAAGCTGCAATCTTCACGGTCATCTTCATCATGTGCCGTGCTGCAACACTCGGATAATCAGTTCACTGCAGATCCTTCTATCGCCAGTATTTTCTTTCACTCCCGCCGTGACGATGTCAAGTTGTCCATTATCTTCTCCTATAACAAGTTGTCTCAACTGCTCACACACCAAAATAACTATTCTTGTCTTATCTCTTTTGCCGGGATACAGTCGTGTTTTATTTTCTAAGAAAGGGTCAGTGTGTTTCATCGTTTATATGTTCCTGGACTTTAAATAGTCAACTTCACATCGTGGAGGAATACATGGACAAATACTACCTGTTTAGTGAATATAGGGACAAATATTGTCTGTTTAGTAAATACATGGACAAATATTGTCTGTTTAGTGAATATAGGGACAAATATTGTCTGTTTAGTGAATATAGGGACAAATATTGTCTGTTTAGTGAATATAGGGACAAATATTGCCTGTTTAGTGAATATAATGACAAATATTACCTCTTTAGTGAATATAATGACAAATATTACCGGTTTAGTAAATGCATAGACAAATATTGTCTTTTTAGTGAATATAGGGACAAATATTGCCTGCTTAGTAAATACATGGACAAATACTGCCTGTTTAGTAAATACATGGACAAATATTGTCTGTTTAGTGAATATAAGGGCAAATATTGCCTGTTTAGTATATACATAGACAAATATTGTCTGTTTAGTGAATACATGGAAAAATATTGCCTAGTTAGTGAATACATTGACAAATACTGCCTGTTTAGTGAATATAGGGACAAATATTGCCTGTTTAGTGAATACATGGACAAATATTGCCTGTTTAGTGAATACATGGACAAATATTGTCTGTTTAGTGAATATAAGGACAAATATTGCCTGTTTAGTAAATACATGGACAAATATTGCCTGTTTAGTGAATATATGGAAAAATATTGCCCATTTAGTGCATACATTGACTAATAGTGCTTGTTAGGTGAGTGCGTCTACAAATATTGCCTGTTAATTGAATGCGTGGACAAATATTGACTGTTAATGAGTGCATGGACAAATGTTGACTGTTAATGAGTGCGTGAACAAATGTTGACTGTTAATGAGTGCGTGGACAAATATTGACTGTTAATGAGTGCGTGAAAAAATGTTGACTGTTAATGAGTGCGTGGACAAATGTTGACTGTTATGAGTGCGTGGACAAATGTTGACTGTTAATGAGTGCGTGGACAAATATTGACTGTTAATGAGTGGACAAATATTGACTGTTAATGAGTGGACAAATATTGACTGTTAATGAGTGCGTGAACAAATGTTGACTGTTAATGAGTGCGTGGACAAATATTGACTGTTAATGAGTGCGTGGACAAATGTTGACTGTTAATGAGTGCGTGAACAAATGTTGACTGTTAATGAGTGCGTGGACAAATATTGACTGTAAATGAGTGCGTGGACAAATATTGACTGTTAATGAGTGCGTGGACAAATGTTGACTGTTATGAGTGCGTGGACAAATGTTGACTGTTAATGAGTGCGTGGACAAATATTGACTGTTAATGAGTGGACAAATATTGACTGTTAATGAGTGGACAAATATTGACTGTTAATGAGTGCGTGGACAAATGCGATTATCAGCGAATCAATTTCAGAGGAAGAGGTATGTTTACTGTACTCGAAAAAATGACAAATAATCAACAACAGAAAAAAAACAAACAAACAACAATATATGCTCCTAAGCATGATAGAACCCATACTACTTGGCATAGCGCTTGCCACAAAAAGCCAAACGCTAGGGTTGGTCGAGTTGGCAGTGTTCCCTAGCGTTTGGCTTTTTGTGGCAAGGCGCTGTGCCAAGGAGTAATGGGTTCGATCCTGCTTAAGATCATATGTTGTTCTTTGTTTTTTTTTCTGTTGTTGATTATTGGTCATTTATTCCGAGTGTTGTAAACATACCTATTCCTCTGAATTGATTCCCTAAACACGTGACTGGATTGAATTCGTTCCTTGACTTTGCCAAAGTCCACAACGGCACTAAACCATCACAAGTTAAGAATCGCTGCACTGCGTCAAGTTTCCCTACCCCTCCCCCGATTATGTTTCATTTGTAAACAAATAATTTTCTGTTTAACTCGTCTGTTATTTGATCACACAACGTGAATGACGAAAATTAAATTATTTTCTAATATTGATATTCTCAAACGTGACTAACTCAATCGTTCATTCTATTTCAAACTTTACCCGTATACAGTCCAATTATTCCGATTTGATAGTTAATTCAGAACTCTTCAAAATAAACAAATCTGCAAGAGATTCGACATTTCCATTAACTATTTAACGCAATTTGAGATCTAACAACCACAAAAGGGACAGCACGCATTTATTTGTTTTAAATGTGACTACTTTCAATCCGTAACTCGTGTTTCATTTTTCAGTAGTTATTTCCCTTACCATCCCAGTGATTGTACTAAAGAACTGTTCGCAAAAATCAGATGTCCTTAAAATCATGTATTTTTTTCCTGGCCAGTTTGTTGACTGACATTCTGCCATATATAGACAAATCATCATCTAGAGTTAAGGAGAGAAATTTTCTCACCTCTAATAATAAGTTTTTTTTTTATAAAAAAGAACATAAATAACGCATTTAATGTTTATTTAAGAAAATTCTCTTTCTGTCGTTTACTCGGTGACTGCTGAAGAAGTTGATTGTCCTTTTCGTCATCCGTTCTTAGAAGGACATTGAGTGGGCGTAGATACGTCGTGTTGTAATTTGTAGTAGAACTGTGATATTTGCGTTTTTCGGCCAAAAACATCCGACTTCAGCACGATATTTTTGAGTACAGGGTTGTCTTCCCTCTTCGATCCCTACTCGCTTGGCCAGACCAGATATTTTAGTTTGTTCCCGGAAGCACCACGAAAAGACGGAGTAGGGTCTGTATGGTTCTGGTTCACCGATCCTGGCCCAATCCATCAACTGGGGGGTCGCTGAAAGCTTCCAGCTCTGTTACTGTGAGACTGCTTTGCCTCCATTAAGTTAGTTAATTGTTTTCTTTACACTCAACGTGCCCTTGCTAAACTTTCGTTTATTCCATATTTGTTCGTGTGCTCTCGAGACGCCGTTCAAGAACTCTCACGTTTCATGTTGATTTATCAGCTTCATTTTTTTCTTGATAGCTTCACATGAATGTTTCCTGCGCTCTACTATTGTCAGATTATTTTTTTTCGTTTCCTTTCTTCATTATTCCTCAACTCCACGTCGATTACCAATGTCTGATTCGGAGGTATGTCTTGTTCAGTGTTAGTGCTAGTGGCACTGTTCAGCAATGAGTTTATGACGGCCTGGTACATCCGATTTCGACAATGTATCATTCAATGACCAATTTAAAATCGTTTCAAAGCAAATAACAGATGAGGAGATCTTGGTCAATTAGATGTTGTTCCTAACACAGACGCTTGAGATATTTGCCTTAGTAGCCCATCAGAAGTTTAGTGATATCTGTACTTGTTTGACCAGTTGAGAATGGCTGACATATGACGACGAACTGTAGCTACATGGCACGAGAATTGGCGTGCTGGTCACTTGTTTAGACCAAAACGAGCTTTGATTATTGTATGTTGATGTAGTCGAGTGTTCCTCATCCTATTTCACAATGACTGTGCCGAGTGTTCCTCATCCTATTTCACAATGACTGTGTCGAGTGTTCCTCATCCTATTTCACAATGACTGTGTCGAGTGTTCCTCATCCTATTTCACAATGACTGTGTCGAGTGTTCCTCATCCTATTTCACAATGACTGTGTCGAGTGTTCCTCATCCTATTTCACAATGACTGTGTCGAGTGTTCCTCATCCTATTTCACAATGACTGTGCCGAGTGTTCCTCATCCTATTTCACAATGACTGTGTCGAGTGTTCCTCATCCTATTTCACAATGACTGTGTCGAGTGTTCCTCATCCTATTTCACAATGACTGTGTCGAGTGTTCCTCATCCTATTTCACAATGACTGTGTCGAGTGTTCCTCATCCTATTTCACAATGACTGTGTCGAGTGTTCCTCATCCTATTTCACAATGACTGTGTCGAGTGTTCCTCATCCTATTTCACAATGACTGTGTCGAGTGTTCATTCTTTCACTGTTATTATTTTCTTCTTAAAATTATATGTGAAAATGTATGTTTTTATCTCTCTTATTTTTTTCTGTTTCTGAAGTCTATCCCTATGGTCCCTCTCTTTTATATTAAAATGATGACTTATCCGTCCTTCCTTCCTTCCTTCCTTCCTTCCTTCCTTCCTTCCTTCCTTCCATCTCCCCTTCCTTTCCTCTCCTTTCCTCTCCTTTCTTCCCTCTCCCTTCCTTCCTTCTCTCCCCTTTCCTCCCGTTCTTCCTTTCTTCCACTTCCTTTCTTTCACTTCCTTCCTTCCTTCCTCATTTGTCTTCCAGCACCAAGGTGAGATATATCTTCAGTCTATTACTCTACTATCGATCTCTTCTGTTGCTATATTTCCAAGTATTCTAAATTTCTATCAATTCGTCTTTGTCGATTTGGTGCTCTCGTGTTGTTCAAAGCTCGTTGTGTTCGCATTTTATTAGGTTTTTTTCATCGCGCAGCCAGACCATTAAACTATCGTGTCTGTATGTATTTAACTGACATAAATCGTGTCTGTATGTATTTAACTGACATAAATCGTGTCTGTATGTATTTAACTGACATAAATCGTGTCTGTATGTATTTAACTGACATAAATCGTGTCTGTATGTATTTAAATGACATAAATCATGTCTGTATGTCTCTGTGGATTATTCAAAGCTGGCTCTGTGGATTATTCAAAGCTGGCTCTGTGGATTATTCAAAGTTGTCTCTGTGGATTATTCAAAGTTGTCTATATGGATTATTCAAAGCTGGCTCTGTGGATTATTCAAATTTGTCTCTATGGATTATTCAAAGCTGGCTCTGTGGATTATTCAAAGCTGGCTCTGTGGATTATTCAAAGTTGTCTCTGTGGATTATTCAAAGTTGTCTCTGTGGATTATTCAAAGTTGTCTCTGTGGATTATTCAAAGCTGTCTCTGTGAATTATTCAAAGTTATCGCCGTGGAATGTTCAAAGTTGTCGACGTGGACTGTTCAAACTTATAACTAGAAGTTATCTCTTTTAGTGGCTCTCCTTAAATATCACATTTCAGTATTGATAAGAATCAATCACGTGGCAGCCACGTGACATGCAGCAATAAAATGTTAGTTTAACATTTGAGTGGTATATTTTTAAAAACGTAAAAATCATTAGAAACAGACATTTCTTATTTCACTTTGCATCGTTGTTTGCTTTTTTGTGACACAGCACATCCTAACATAAGTGAATACAGAACATTCTAACTGATGTGAATACAGGGCATACTAAGATACATGAATACAAAGCATTATAAAAGAAGTGAATACAGAGCATCCTAGCTAAAGTGAATAGAGAGCATCCTAACAGAAGTGAATACAGAGCATCCTAACAGAAGTGAAAACAGAGCATCCTAACAGAAGTGAAAACATAGCATCCTAACAGAAGTGAAAACAGAGCATCCTAACAGAAGTGAATACAGAACATTCTAACTGATGTGAATACAGGGCATACTAAGATACGTGAATACAAATCATTATAAAAGAAGTGAATACAGAGCATCCTAACAGAAGTGAAAACAGAGCATACTAACTGAAGTGAATACAGAACATCCTAACTGATGTGAATACAGAACATTCTAACTGATGTAAATACAGAACATTCTAACTGATGTGAATACAGAACATTCTAACTGATGTGAATACAGAGCATTCTAACAGATGTGAATACAGAGCATTCTTACTGATGTGAATACAGGGCATTCTAAGATACGTGAATACAAAGCATTATAAAAGAAGTGAATACAGAGCATCCTAACAGAAGTGAAAACAGAGCATCCTAACAGAAGTGAAAACAGATCATCCTAACAGAAGTGAATACACAGCATCCTAACAGAAGTGAATATAGAGCATCCTAACAGAAGTGAAACAGAGCATCCTAACAGAAGTGAATATAGAGCATCCTAACAGAAGTGAAAACAGAGCATCCTAACAGAAGTGAAAACAGAGCATCCTAACAGAAGTGAATACACAGCATCCTAACAGAAGTGAATATAGAGCATCCTAACAGAAGGGAATACAGAGCATCCTAACAGAAGTGAAAACAGAGCATCCTAACAGAAGTGAATATAGAGCATACTAACAGAAGTGAAAACAGAGCATCCAAACAGAAGTGAATACACAGCATCATAACAGAAGTGAATATAGAGCATCCTAACAGAAGGGAATACAGAGCATCCTAACAGAAGTGAAAACAGAGCATCCTAACAGAAGTGAATATAGAGCATCCTAACAGAAGTGAATACAGAACATCCTAACAGAAGTGAATACAGAGCATCCAACAGAAGCGAATATAGAGCATCCTAACAGAAGTGAAACAGAGCATCCTAACAGAAGTGAAACAGAGCATCCTAACAGAAGTAGAGCAAACAGAGCATCCTAACAGAAGTGAATACAGAGCATCCTAACAGAAGTGAAAACAGAGCATCCTAACAGAAGCCAATATAGAGCATCCTAACAGAAGCAAATATAGATCATCCTAACAGAAGTGAATACAGAGCATCCTGACAGAAGTGAATGCACAGAATCCTAACAGAAGTGAATACAGAGCATTCTAACAGAAGTGAATACACAGCATCCTAACAGAAGTGAATACAGAGCATCCTAACAGAAGTGAATACAGAGCATTCTAACAGATGTGAATACAGAGCACCCTAACAGAAGTGAATACAGAGCATTCTAACAGATGTGAGTACAGAGCATTCTAACAGATGTGAATACAGAGCATACTAATAGATGTGAATACAGAGCATTCTAACAGATGTGAATACAGAGCATTCTAACAGAAGTGAATACAGAGCATTGAAACAGAAGTGATTACAGAGCATACTAATAGATGTGAATACAGAGCATTCTAACAGATGTGAATACAGAGCATTCTAACAGAAGTGAATACAGAGCATTCTAACAGAAGTGAATACAGAGCATACTAATAGATGTGAATACAGAGCATTCTAACAGATGTGAATACAGAGCATTCTAACAGAAGTGAATACAGAGCATTCTAACAGATGTGAATACAGAGCATTCTAACAGATGTGAATACAGAGCATTCTAACAGAAGTGAATACATACCGTCTTAACAGAATTTAATAACGATCATCCTAACAGAAGTGAATACAGAGCATTCTAACAGAAGTGAATACAGAGCATTCTAACAGATGTGAATACAGAGCATTCTAACAGAAGTGAATACAAAGCATTCTAACAGATGTGAATACAGAGCATTCTAACAGATGTGAATACAGAGCATTCTAACAGAAGTGAATACATACCATCTTAACAGAAGTTAATGACGATCATCCTAACAGATGTGAATACAGAACATTCTAACAGAAGTGAATACATACCATCTTAACAGAAGTTAATAACGATCATCCTAACGGAAGTGAATACAGAGCATTCTAGCAGAAGTGAATACATACCATCTTAACAGAAGTTAATAACGATCATCCTAACAGAAGCGAATAGAGAACATTATAATAGAAGTGAATACGGCTCATTCTAACAGGAGTGAATGCACGATATTCTAACATAAGTGAATACAGAAATTTGTCGAGTATAACTCACTCTCTCTCTCTCTCTCTCTCTCTCTCTCTCTCTCTCTCTCTCTTTCTCTATCTACTATCTACCTTTCATTTTCAAGTGATCACTCCCTATCTCTTCTCCTGTGCTTTCTCTCACTCTGGTATGTGTATCATTCGCCTCTTCCCTCTCTATATTCTCCGTTTGCTTGTCATTCCCACCTGTAATATAGTCCAGCTTCCCACACCAATTCCCTTGTTCTCCCCCGCCTGTTCTGTTTATTTAGCATTTATTTTCTTTCCTTATAATATCTATCTATCTATCTATCTATCTATCTATCTATCTATCTATCTATCTATCTATCTATCTATCTATCCATCCATCCATCCATCCATCCATCCATCCATCCATCCATCCATCCATCCATACATCCATACATCCATCCAACTATCTATCTATCTATCTATCTATCTATCTATCTATCTATCTATCTATCTATCTATCTATCTATCTATCTATCTATCTATCTATCTATCTATCTATCTATCTATCATCTATCTATCTATTTATCTATCTATCTGTCTTCTGTCTGTCTGTCTGTCTGCCTGTCTATCCATCAATCTGTCTGCCTGCCTGTCTGTCTGTCTGTCTATCCATCAATCTGTCTGTCTATTTGCCTATCTATTTACCAATCTATTTGCCTGTCCGTCTGTCTATCCATCTGTCTGTCAATATGTATGTCTGTATTTGTGTGTGTCTATCCAACTATAATTCTATCTATCTATCTATCTATCTATCTATCTATCTATCTATCTATCTATCTATCTATCTATCTATCTATCTATCTATCTATCTATCTATCTATCTATCTATATATCTATCTGTTTGTCTGTCTGTCTATCTATCTATCTATTTATCTATCTATCTATCTATCTATTTATCTATCTATTTATCTATCTATCTATCTATCTATCTATCTATCTATCTATCTATCTATCTATCTATCTATCTATCTATCTATCTATCTATCTATCTATCTATCTATCTATCTATCTATCTATCTATCTATCTATCTATCTATCTATCTATCTATCTATCTATCTATCTATCTATCTATCTATCTATTTATCTATCTATATCTATCTATCTATCTATCTATCTATCTATCTATCTATCTATCTATCTATCTATCTATCTGTCTATCTATCTATGTCTTTCTGTCTGTTTGTCTATCTATCTATCTGTCTATCTATCTGTCTATCTATCTATCTATCTATCTATCTATCTATCTATCTATCTATCTATCTATCTATCTATCTATCTATCTATCTATCTATCTGTCTATCTATCTATGTCTTTCTGTCTGTTTGTCTATCTATCTATCTGTCTATCTATCTGTCTATCTATCTATCTATCTATCTATCTATCTATCTATCTATCTATCTATCTATCTATCTATCTATCTATCTATCTATCTATCTATCTGTCTATTTGTCTGTGTTTGCCTGTCTGTCTTTTATTATTTATGTCTGTCTATCTATCTATAATTTGATCCACCACTAACTTGATGTTCTTTTTACCTTTTCCTCCATTCACACATCTTTGCTTTTCTCTATTTCCTGATTCCTTCTTTCCTCGTCTACTGTTGTTGGTTTCTTTCTCTCTTTTGACGACGCTCTATCTCTTTACCTTTCTTTTTGTCACTTTCTCACTCTGCTCTCTCAATTAGTTTTCTTTCACTCTTTTTGTCCTCTCTATCCACTCTTTCACTTCTCTTTTCTCTACTCATTCATTGTTTTCCACTCATTCCATTTTATCTCTCTGTTGCCTTTTTAATTTTACTCTCTCTTATGCTTTTCTTTCACTTTTTTTCCACTCTTCCATGCCTTCTTTCTTAAACCCTCCGTGCCATTAATTATATCTGTTCTCAATCTATCACTTCTATTTTTTTCTAGTATTTCCCTCTTTTCAATTTTTTTTATTTTCTCTAGCACTCTATCATATTCTCTCATTGCTGTCAGAATGTTGAGTCTACCATGTGCCTCCCATCTCCTAACATTTACTTCCCTTGCATTGCCAGTCTCCAAGATGCCTGCCGAACCATCCTAGAATACCTAAGGTGCTACCCTCTCTTCTCTCTCTCTCTTCTCTCTCTCTCTCTCTCTCTCTCTCTCTCCCTCTCGTGAATTCCGACACCATCACAGGACACGACACGAGCTGAGTTTGAGGGCACTCTAAAGATAGATCACACCATAACTAGGACAGCGCACGCGCTTGCACGTGCTGGCTGCCTGTTTTAGGACATCATGCGAACAATGTCGGTCAACAAGTGAACGAAGGAATGAACATTGTTGGTGTTCGAGAAACGCATTCGATCAAATTATATAGTTTCCTTTTTTTTATTATTGTTATTGCATTTAAATTGTACTCTGAAGATCTTGAGCGGTTGTTTGTAAAGAAACAAATTAATGAACACAATAGACAACACATCAATCAGACGAACTTGACAAATAAGCAGCTCAGATACAGGTTATTTAATCTCCTGTCTGGAGAAGATTGTTAAAACCATCACTGATGTGAAGTTTGTAAATACATTCTGTGATGTTTATCACATTGTATTAGAACCGCAGCAGAACGAAAGCATTTCTGCTTTTGAACTTACTCGTTAGTTTGGATTGCGTTGTATATGAACACGGTTCCAGACTCGATATACCGACAAGCATGGCACGAGTAACAATTGCCCTGATGGGAATGCAGTTCGCTAAGATAAGTGGGGCCTAGTTTTCAGATTTGGAGTTTAATTAGTCGGGTTCCCAGTTGCGCAAATATTTATTTAACCCAGCAAAACATGGACATTATCAGAAAGGTGGAAATGAAGAATACAAGTAGTTAAAAGGTATACTAGAGCAAGCTAATATTCAATTATTTGGGACGAGAATAGCAATGAGAAGATGCAACACAAACTATAAGAAATGGATGGTGACGATTATCTCTTCATCGCTGTGGGGAGCGCAAGATGTGTTCAAGCTACATACAACATTCTTCGCAACTGTGGGAGGTCGATGTGTTCAAGCTACATACAACATTCTTCGCAACTGTGGGAGGTCGATGTGTTTAAGCTACACACAACATTCTTCACAACTGTGGGAGGTCGATGTGTTCAAGCTACATACAACATTCTTCGCAACTGTGGGAGGTCGATGTGTTCAAGCTACATACAACATTCTTCGCAACTGTGAGAGGTCGATGTGTTCAAGCTACAGACAACATTCTTCGCAACTGTGAGAGGTCGATGTGTTCAAGCTACAGACAACATTCTTCGCAACTGTGGGAGGTCGATGTGTTTAAGCTACACACAACATTTTTCACAACTGTGGGAGGTCGATGTGTTGAGGCTACATACAACTATTTTCACAACTGTGGGAGGTCGATGTGTTCAGGCTATATATAACATTTTTCGCAACTGTGGGATGTCGATGTGTTCAGGCTACATACAACATTTTTCACAACTGTGGGATGTCGATGTGTTGAGGCTACATACAACTATTTTCACAACTGTGGGAGGTCGATGTGTTCAGGCTATATATAACATTTTTCACAACTGTGGGAGGTCGATGTGTTGAGGCTACATACAACTATTTTCACAACTGTGGGAGGTCGATGTGTTCAGGCTATATATAACATTTTTCGCAACTGTGGGATGTCGATGTGTTCAGGCTACATACAACATTTTTCACAACTGTGGGATGTCGATGTGATTAGGCTACATACAACATTTTTCACAACTGTGGGAGGTCGATGTGTTGAGGCTACATATGAGAGGTCGATGTGTTGAGGCTATATACAACATTATTCGCAACTGTGAGAGGTCGATGTGTTGAGGCTACATACAACATTATTCGCAACTGTGAGAGGTCGATGTGTTGAGGCTACATACAACATTCTTTGCAACTGTGAGAGGTCGATGGGGTTGAGGCTACATACAACAGTATTCGCAACTGTGAGAGGTCGATGTGTTGAGGCTACATATGAGAGGTCGATGTGTTGAGGCTATATACAACAGTATTCGCAATTGTGGGAGGTCGATGTGTTGAGGCTACATATGAGAGGTCGATGTGTTGAGGCTATATATGAGAGGTCGATGTGTTGAGGCTACATATGAGAGGTCGATGTGTTGAGGCTATATATGAGAGGTCGATGTGTTGAGGCTACATATGAGAGGTCGATGTGTTGAGGCTATATACAACATTATTCGCAACTGTGAGAGGTCGATGTGTTGAGGCTACATACAACATTATTCGCAACTGTGAGAGGTCGATGTGTTGAGGCTACATACAACATTCTTTGCAACTGTGAGAGGTCGATGGGTTGAGGCTACATACAACATTCTTCGCAAACGGTAAAAACTGTCATCCAGGAATAAAACGTAGAGGCAGACAGAACAAAATTGAATCACAAAAATGAAGAAGATACATCTGTTTATTACTAGTATCTTAGTTGTTTTTTCTTTATGGGCTCATTTCTGAACAGTTGTCTATGTATGATTCTTCTGTGGCGTCCTCGCGCTGTACAGAAGACGCAACCTTTGAACTTGTAATAACCTTAATGGGGATAAATCCGCATCAGAATGTGTCCACTTATTCCATGGTTGAAAATTATAACCAGCAATCGGTTTGAGTATGACGAGCATTAAACATGAGCAAACAAGATCGTTAGCTCAGTGGTTATTGAACTGGACTGCAAAGGACAAGAGGTAGGGTTCGATTCCAGTCGACGGCTTCCGGGTTCATCCAGCCTTAAATGGGTACCGGATTTTTTTCTGGGAAAGTAAAGCGGCACATGCGTAATAAAGACCACATTGCTCCAAAAATCATGTCCTGAAGGTGTGTAAAAGTGATGGTCACTAACAATATATTCCCTAAACGCACTTGGCGTGACGTGTTACTAACACCATATTCCCTATACTCCACTTGGCGTGACGTGTCACTATCACCATATTCCCTATACTCCACTTGGCGTGACGTATCACTATCACCATATTCCCTATACTCCACTTGGCGTGACGTGTCACTATCACCATATTCCCTATACTCCACTTGGCGTGACGTGTCACTAACACCATATTCCCTATACTCCACTTGGCGTGACGTGTCACTATCACCATATTCCCTATACTCCACTTGGCGTGACGTATCACTAACACCATATTCCCTATACTCCACTTGGCGTGACGTGTCACTAACACTATATTCCCTATACTCCACTTGGCGTGACGTGTCACTATCACCATATTCCCTATACTCCACTTGGCGTGACGTGTCATTATCACCGTATTCCCTATACTCCACTTGGCGTGACGTGTCACTATCACCATATTCCCTATACTCCACTTGGCGTGACGTGTCACTATCACCATATTCCCTATACTCCACTTGGCGTGACGTGTCGCTATCACCATATTCCCTATACTCCACTTGGCGTGACGTGTCACTATCACCATATTCCCTATACTCCACTTGGCGTGACGTGTCACTAACACCATATTTCCTATACTCCACTTGGCGTGACGTGTCACTAACACTATATTCCCTATACTCCACTTGGCGTGACGTGTCACTATCACCATATTTCCTATACTCCACTTGGCGTGACGTGTCACTAACACTATATTCCCTATACTCCACTTGGTGTGACGTGTCACTATCACCATATTCCCTATACTCCACTTGGCGTGACGTGTCACTATCATCATATTCCCTATACTCCACTTGGTGTGACGTGTCACTAACACTATATTCCCTATACTCCACTTGGCGTGACGTGTCACTATCACCATATTCCCTATACTCCACTTGGCGTGACGTGTCACTATCACCATATTCCCCATACTCCACTTGGCGTGACGTGTCACTATCACCATATTCCCTATACTCCACTTGGCGTGACGTGTCACTATCACCATATTCCCTATACTCCACTTGGCGTGACGTGTCACTATCACCATATTCCCTATACTCCACTTGGCGTGACGGGGGCTCTTAGAAGGAGAAACAAGATCATTCCAATGTTGCATGTAGTGTCACACTGACACCACCCTCATATCTTCTTTTTCTGCGATCATGGCTCATTCAGACTTGGACTCCAGACTCCAGGCTGCTGTCTGTTTCAGAGATTCGGAGCCCCGTAGAGTTTCTCTTCTATATAGGTGGGCATGGGTCATAGTGAACTACCAGGTCTGTCTTCTGGGGGCAATCCTGTTGAACGTGTTTTGTTGTTATGTCAGCCAGAGTACAGTGCATTGGCTGGTAGTTGCTATTTTGAGTTTGGTGAACATGAGGTTTCTCATTCTGTTGTGGCCAGTGCTTAAGCAAAGTATGATAACTTGATCCCTCCTTGATAGTTGAAGGTATCCGTCCCTTTCGTTATACTTTGGGTGTTCTTGTTTCCATTGTTCATGGTACTGGCCTCTGATGATGGATTTGGCATCATCGTAGCTGACCAGATGATTCACTTGTGATACTCTCCCTTCTCATTATTTATTATAGAAGGGGGGGATGGTGGGGGAGGGGGGGAGAGTAGTCGACTTGCCTTCACTTATAAATGACAACAAAAGGCTGTGGGACGCGCCCTTCCAGCAATGTGTCGTGATCAACTGATGTGAATGCTAGGGACCATGAAGTGACTGGCTAAATCATGTCTTGGGTAGGAAATGTACATCAAAGGCATGTGCGAAATGTTGAATACCATCTTTTAAACTTGATGATTGAGCAGAGCCAACGCAACAGTAACTGATGATAATCAGACAAAGACAATTTTGTCGCCCTTTTACATTGTTTGTCTATATATATATATATATACAAACAAGTAGAGACATAAACTAAAACATGCAGATATTGCAACAGATTTACACATTTGCAGGCGCAGAAGAGTAGAGACAGCGGTTTATGTAAGCGCCTGTGTGACATAGAACTGGATCTTGTGAGATCTTAGCGCAAAAAAATCGAGTTAAATTTTGTGAGCATGCGACTGCCCCCAAACTTCGACTTCAAACTGTGGTGTGAGCATGCAACTGACCCCAAACTTCGACTTCAAACTGTGGTGTGAGCACGCGACTGACCCCAAACTTCGACTCCAAACTGTGGTGTGAGCACGCGACTGCCCCCAAACTTCGACTTCGAACTGTTGTGAGCATGCGACTGCCCCCAAACTTCGACTTCAAACTGTTGTGAGCATGCGACTCACCCCAAACTTCGACTTCAAGCTGTTGTGACCATGCGAGTGACTTCCAAATTCGACTTTGAAATGCTGCGAGCAAGCGACACAGATAAATAATTAGACGTTGAAATATTTCAAGCATGTGAAGTGGCTCAAAAGTTTGACAGATTAAAGGTAATTGAGACTTGAATCTTAGCACGTGAGTTTTCTCCCATATGTGCTCGGTCGCCTATCCAGAAATGTTCAGAGACTTCTGGATAGTGTTGCTTCAAGCATCGAAAATCACGATGCGAGGCGGCATTCCTCATCTTCCCAGAGCATTACCCTGGTACCCATTTCTGCCAGCGGCTGGGTCGACCGCGAGGTTATTTTTTCCCAACCACGAGTACAACCCACACTACTTCCAGCGGGAATCGAACACGGGTTGTCCGAACGTCGGTCACCCACTCGGGTCGTTTTCCCAACTGGGCTACCGAGGCCACCTTGCAGATTAAATTATATTTTAATCATTAGCTGGGATTTACGACATCAGAAATAAGATGTGCGTGCTTTGACAGCTAAAACTCTAAAGACCTGGCCATTGATGAGGGATATATACAACTGCTTGTCAAAAGACAAATTATTCGCAGACGTTAATAACTTGTTTACAAATATTTTGATAATTTTGTTAACGTTTTGTTGAAGTATAAAGAATCGATAACTTGCAATATTTTCTACTTGTAAGCGCTCTCCCACTCTCTCAGTCTATTTCTGAGAATACGTAAATGACGTCACTACCGTTGGAAGTTATTCACTGTCATCCACTACAGAGTTGTCAAACGTTGCATTCAGCACAACCCGTCTGAAAGAATCAATTTCTAGCCAGATCTCCCATAGAACGTTGCATTCACCACAACCCGTCTGAAAGAATCGCTGTCTCTAGCCAGATCTCCCACTGAACGTTGCATTCACCACAGCCTGTTTGAAAGAATCTGGCTCCAGCCTTATCTCTTACAGAATGTTGCATTCACCACAGTCTGTCTGAAAGAATCTGTTTCTAGCCAGATCTCCCACTGAATGTTGGATTCACCACAGCCCGTCTGAAAGAGTCTGTCTCTAGCCCGATTTACCACAGAACGTTGCATTAAACACAACCAATTTGATAGAATCTCTGTCTCTAGCCAGATCTCCCACAGAACGTTGCATTCACCACAACCCGTCTGAAAGAGTCTGTCTCTAGCTCGATTTACCACAGAACGTTGCATTAAACACAACCAGTCTGATAGAATCTCTGTCTCTAGCCAGATCTCCCATTCTTTTGTTGTCAAATTCGAGGTCTATTTTGCTGTCTTGAAACCACCTTCTTCTTGGTCTGCCTATCCCTCTTTCTTCCTTGAACTATGACCTCCATAATTGTTCTTTCATCCCACTGTGTCTTTTAACATGATCATTGTATTTTAATTTCCTCTGTAAGATTATGTTTATTTATCCGGTTTTTCTTTTTAATTTGTAAGTCTTTTAAAATGCCATCATTGCTCTCAACATCCGAGGTAATCCTAAGGATTTTTCTGCAGCATTTTGTTTCGCATGAACCAGTTTTCTGTTTTATTTGTGATATTGTCCATGATTCACAACTATATGTTGCTCTCAGGAAAATACATACCCTCAGTAGTTTAACTTTACTGCTGGCAGGTGTCACATGTTCTTCATGGCGTTTAACTTTTGTGTTGCTATTATTAAACATCTTTTGATCTCTTTCTGCCAGTCTCCATTGCAGTTACTACAGATCTCAGATATTCATAGTTTGTTAGAATGTCAAGTTCTTCACTCTTACTGATGATTTTGTGTTGACTTTTTGTTTTGTCAATGGACGCTATCGTAGTTTTCTGTATGTTTATAATTCCCTACCAGAACTATGTTGAAGATGTCAGGTTTGTACATACGTGGCATTGAAAAGGCGGTATGGTTATGGTTATTATTATAGTTAGTAGAAGGCTCCGGTATCACTGCAAACGAATTAAAATCTATAAGAAGGTGGTAATTTCAGTCCAATGTAAACGTGAAAATCAAATCATGCATGCCAATACAACAATAACAAAAATTGCATCTGAGAAGATAGATGTAACAACCGATATTAAGTGAGCACAAATTAAAAATTTGTAAACAATTTTTTTTGTTTATCTTGACTGATAACAATTTTTTTTTAATATTCTGATAACAAACGATCGAAAAACTATGAAGAAGATCAAAAGATGAATGACATTAGTAGCAAATAAAATAAAACAACAGCACGACATATGGAGGGAACTAATGTGTATCAGACGATGAATTAATAGTACATGGGATTAATGTTTACTTTACACCGTAAATGAACAAGAGAGTAAGAGAGGGACTTCCGGCCAATATGGCGTATAGGCGACAGGAACCTTTCAGGCACTGTCTGAAAAGTGTTCCTTGTTGCAGTTCCCTAATATTCAAAGTCCGGCTTGCTCCCGGAGCTATTGAGTTTAGTGCTCTGTGCACACCGTGAGCTGTGCTTTTCATCCGGATGGTTTTTCTATATTCAGATTGCTTACGATGAATGATGATATGGTATGGCGAAGGACAGTTCAGCTACGTTCACTTTCGGTGCCGCTTGGCCTTATGTCATTTGGCGTGTGCTGTAGCGGCTATAATGAGGACTGCAGAAACTTTCTTTGTTTTGATATTCAATGAGATGTTAATTCGTATGATTCCACTGGCACGGGCGGTTGAGCAATTATGAATTTTCATTCGTTTGCAGTGATACAGGGCCTTCGACTAACCATAACTTAACTGTGAACAAGTGATGTATAGTGAAGAATAAATAATTCTGGCAAATGCTGCATTACAAAGAGTGTTTAAAAAAAATATGCAACAATTACTTTAACATTAGGAATAAGATGACAATTATTCAATGAACATGGAGTAACAAAAGTGAAGTTCCTTAAAAGCCTGTTTTTTTCCCATGGGAACATGTGGATGTAAAACTTAGACAGTCGACAGATCTCCTAATAATCTATAAATGCCTTCGAAAACATGTGATGCAGAAGAATACAAATAGCAAGAACACAGAAACAAACGAAATCTCTCATCAGCTTAATACTACCAGAACTTGTTGGTCAAGAATTTAACAAGAATGGAAGTAAAATATGTTCGTCGTATTTCGTGATATAATGTCCTGGTAAAGATCATTATGGAGGTCATAGTGTCACGTGGACGTGAAAAACGGAGACTAGCAAGAAGGTGACTGCAAGATATCACAGACTAGCTGGGAATGTTAACGCAATGGGATAACAATAAAACATGAAATGACAAGTCAAATAAGTGTGTTGTTTTACCAGCTTCAAGCTGGAGCAGTTATGGGCGTCTAATTTATGACGTAGATGATCGAGATACGTTCTGCTAATGACGTCAAAACAAACAGGTGCACGAAGTTTGACCACTTCTGTTGTGTCGAGGTGAGTGGGTGGCAGAATCGATAACTCGTCGCTCTACGATACGGGAACACTTTGGTTCGAATCGCGGTACCGGGAAGGATGGACCCAACAACCCTGGGTGGTACCGACCCAACGAGACGGAAAGCTCTTATCAAACCAAGATCAAGCCCGCTGAAGACGGAGTGAGTGGGGACAAATCAGGACACACACGCATACACGAGTGTATTGCTCTGTGACCAGCTCATCGCTTGTCATGATGTTGTTCTTACTCCCCCCCCCCCCCCATCATGAAACAGGAAGGAAGTCAAGTTCGTATGATCATAAGAGGTGAACGCTGAAGAAGAAGAAGAGGAGAAGAATAAGAAGAAGAAGGAGGAGAGGAAGAAGAGTAGATAAGAAGAAGGAGGAGAGGAAGAAGAGTAGATAAGAAGAAGGAGAAGGAGGACGAGGAGAAGAGGAAGAATAGGAAGGAGAAGAAAGAGGAGAAGAAGGAGAAAAAAAAAGAATTAGAAGAAGAAGGAGGAGGAGAAGTAGAAGGAGGTGGAGAAGAAGAAGGAGAAGGAGGAGAAGAAGAAGGAGGAGGAGAAGAAGAAGGAGGAGGAGAAGAAGAAGGAGGAGGAGAAGAAGAAGAAGGAGGAGGAGAAGAAGAAGGAGGAGGAGAAGAAGAAGGAGGTGGAGAAGAAGAAGAAGGAGGTGGAGAAGAAGAAGGAGAAGGAGGAGAAGAAGAAGAAGGAGGAGGAGAAGAAGAAGGAGGAGGAGAAGAAGAAGGAGGAGAAGAAGAAGGAGGAGAAGAAGAAGGAGGAGGAGAAGAAGGAGGAGGAGAAGAAGAAGAAGGAGGAGGAGGAGAAGAAGAGGAAGGAGAAGAAGAAGAAAGAGGAGAAGAAGAAGAAGGAGAAGAAGGAGAAAGAGGAGAAGAAGAAGGAGGAGGAGAAGAGGAAGAAGGAGGTGGAGAAGAAGAAGGAGAAGAAGAAGAACGAGAAGAAGGAGAAAGAGGAGAAGAAGAAGAAGGAGGAGGAGGAGAAGAAGAAGGAGGAGAAGAAGAAGGAGGAGAAGAAGAAGGAGGAGAAGAAGGAGGAGGAGGAGGAGAAGAAGAAGGAGGAGAAGAAGGAGGAGGAGAAGAAGAAGGAGGAGGAGAAGAAGGAGGAGGAGGAGAAGAAGAAGAAGGAGGAGGAGGAGAAGAAGAAGGAGGAGGAGGAGAAGGAGGAGGAGAAGAAGAAGAAGGAGGAGAAGGAGAAGGAGAAGAAGGAGGAGAAGAAGGAGGAGAAGTAGAAGAAGGCGAAGAAGAAGGAGGAGGAGAAGAAGAAGGAGGAGAAGAAGAAGGAGGAGAAGAAGAAGGAGGAGAAGAAGAAGAAGGAGAAGAAGAAGAAGGAGGAGAAGAAGAAGGAGGAGAAGAAGAAGAAGAAGAAGGAGGAGGAGAAGAAGGAGGAGGAGAAGAAGGAGGAGAAGAAGAAGAAGGAGAAGAAGAAGAAGGAGAGAGAAGAAGGAGGAGAAGAAGAAGAAGGAGAAGAAGAAGGAGGAGGAGAAGAAGGAGGAGGAGAAGAAGGAGGAGGAGAAGAAAAAGGAGGAGAAGAAGAAGAAGGAGAAGAGGAAGGAGGAGAAGAAGAAGAAGGAGAAGAAAAAGGAGGAGGGGAAGAAGAAGGAGAAGAAGAAGGAGGAAAAGAAGAAGGAGGAGAAGAAGAAGAAGGAGAAGAAGAAGGAGGAGGAGAAGAAGGAGGAGGAGAAGAAGAAGAAGGAGAAGAGGAAGGAGGAGAAGAAAAAGGAGGACGAGAAGAAGTAGGAGGAGAAGAAGAAGGAGGAGGAGAAGAAGAAGGAGGAGGAGAAGAAGAAGGAGGAGAAGAAGAACAAGAAGAAGCAGAAGAAGGAGGATGAGAAGAAGAAGGAGGAGGAGAAGGAGGAGGAGGAGAAGGATGAGGAGGAGAAGGAGGAGGAGGAGAAGGAGGAGGAGGAGAAGAAGAAGGAGGAGAAGAAGAAGGAGGAGGAGAAGAAGAAGGAGGAGGAGAAGAAGAAGGAGGAGAAGAAGAAGGAGGAGAAGAAGAAGGATGAGAAGAAGAATAAGAAAAAGGAGAAGTTGAATAAAAAGGAGAATAAGAAAAAATGGAGAAGGAGGAGAAGAAGAAGGAGAAGGAGGAGAAGAAAAAAGAGAAAAAGTAGAAAGGAGGAAGGAGGAGGACGAGAAGAAGAGGAGGAGAAGAGAAAGAAGGAATATAAGAAGAAGAGGAAGGAGAAGAAGAAGAAGGAGTAGAAATAGGGGAAGTAGAAGAAGGAGAAGAAGGAGAAGAAGAGGAGGAGGAGGAGAAGATGAAGAAGAAGGAGAAGATGAGGAAGAGGAAGGAGAAGAAGTAGTGGGAAGAAGAAGGAGAAAGAGGAGAAGGAGGAGAAGAAGAAGGAGAAGGAGGAGGAGAAGAAGGAGGAGGAGGAGAAGAATGAGGAGGAAGAGAAGGAGGAGGAGGAGAAGAAGAAGGAGAGGAAGAAGAAGGAGGAGGAGAAGAAGGAGGAGGAGAAGAAGAAGGAGAAGAGGAAGAAGGAGAAGAAGAAGAAGGAGGAGAAGAAGGAGGAGAAGAAGAAGGAGGAGGAGAAGAAGAAGGAGGAGGAGGAGAAGAAGAAGGAGGAGGAGAAGAAGAAGGAGAAGAGGAAGAAGAATGAGGAGAAGAGGAAGAAAAAGGAGAAGAAGAAGAAAGAGAAGGAGGAAAAGACGATTTAGAAGTAGAAGGAGGAGAAGAAGAAGGAGGAGGAGAAGAAGAAGGGGGAGGAGAAGAAGAAAAAAGGAGAAGAAGAAGGAGAAGAAGGAGGAGAAGAAGAAGGAGGAAGAGAAGAAGAAGAAAAAAGGAGAAGAAGAAGGAGGAGAAGATGAAGGAGGAGAAGAAGAAAGAGAAGAAGGAGAGGAGGAGGACGGAGGAGGAGGAGAAGAAGAAGGAGGAGGAGAAGAAGAAGGAGGAGAAGAAGAAGAAGGAAAAGAAGAAGAAGAAGTGGGAAGAAGGAGAAGGAGAAAGAGGTGAAGGAGGAGAGGAAGAAGGAGAAGAAGAAGAAGGAGGAGAAGAGAAGGAGGAGAAGAAGGTGGAGGAGAAGAAGAACAAGGAGAAGGAGGAGAAGAAGAAGGAGGAGGAGGAGAAGAAAGGAGAGGAAGAAGAAGGAGGAGGAGAAGAAGAAGGAGGAGAAGAAGAAGAAGAAGAAGGAGGAGGAGGAGAAGTAGGAGGAGGAGAAGAAGAAGGAGGAGGAGAAGGAGGAGAAGAAGAAGATGAAGGAGAAGAAGAAGTAAAAGTAGAAGAAGAGGAAGGAGAAGAAGGAGAAGAAGTATGGGAAGAAGAAGAAAGAGAAGAGGAAGAAGAAAGAGAAGTAGCAGAAAAGGAGGAAAAGAGGAGGAGGAGGAGAAGAAGAAGGAGAAGAAGAAGAAGAAGGAGAAGAAGAAGAAGAAGAAGAAGGAGAAGGAGAAGA